>JAKIJQ010000237.1:0-152500 GCA_023373905.1 Rhizoglyphus robini | reverse complement strand
CTGTTGATTGGTTCACGGATAGTGATGACAGGGTAACTGTAAAGGCTTGTTGCTGTTGTTTGTTTGCCTTTCGAGTAACACGAACTTTTGATGCAATTTCATTTTTGCTTGCTTCTTTTGGTGCGGTTGGTTTGTTCGCGGGTTGTGATTGCTCGGTCATTGTTGAGGGCTGCTGTTGCTTGTTGATTGATGAAGTTGTAGGTTCAGAGTTGGAGGTTATGATGCTTTGGTTGTTGTACTGCAATATGTTTTCATCGAGATTTGCTCCAATTGGTAAATTTGATTGGTTTGACAGTGATGCCAACGACACGGTGGAGAGTAGCTGTTCCTGATTGGTCCTCGTTTCTCCGGTACTGGTTGATGAACTTTCATTCGATTTAGGTTCTTGAGAATCAGAAGCAGAATCAACATTAACCTCAATAGTAGTAGTAGTTGTAGAAGTAGAAGCAGCAATGCCACAAGGATCCAACCAAAATTCAAAAAACATAACCTCTCGTTTCAAGATGATCAATAATGTTGCGCATATTTCGCTCTTCCACGCAACTTGGTAGATTTTGGCGATTGTGTTCCTCCCGAAGGTGTTGAATCAAATCATGTATTACATCAGACACATAGTCGCAGTGAAAAATACCACATTGAAATGCGGAATTGCCTAACGTTTGTAACCGTTTGTGTTTTTCAAATTGGGCATTTGTAGGAAAAGTTTCGCCACAACCACATTCGAATACTTCAACTTTGTCGGTCGTCATCAAGGGGTCAAGTTGTGACAAAGGATAGGTGTCGATGTTAGATGTTCCGCTAGGGGTGGTGGTCTGTTGTTCGATGTTGTTGTTGTTGTTGTTCTGTGATGTTTCGTTGTGTAGACTAGCCTTATTGGACGACATTGTTTGGTTGGTTGAAAGTGATGTCACTTTAGATGCTTGATGTTGCTGCTGCTGCTGCTGCTGCTGCTGCTGGTTGTTTGCCATTGAAGTTGTAGCAACAGTGTTGGAGCTTAGGATGCTGTCGATATTGTGGTTGGATGTGTTTTCATGAAGATCTACTTGAATTGGTGAGATTCTTTGTTCCATTGTGGTTGAGGGAACAGAGTTAGTGGCGTTATTGTGGTTGTCTTCACGAGAGCATATTTCGTGGAACATTTCGCTGAAGTCGGAGCATACGTCCCAACCGTCGTCTTCTTCTTCGTGGTCGAAGTCGTCGTCTTCCTCTTCGTCGTCGAAGTCATCGTCGTCGTCGAAGTTTATGTCGAAGCCGTCGTCTTCGTTTTCGTCTTCAAAGTCGTCGTCGTTGTCATTGTCTTCGTCGTAACTTGAATCAGACTCTACTGATGAACCTGCTGACCATGCTGACTGCGATGATGATGAATCAGAGTCAAGCTCGTACATTTCCTCCAATTCATACTTATCCGTGTGATGATAGTTAAAGCACAAATAGTGTGCTTGATAGTGGCCCAATTCTTTAGCAATACATTCCGAAAATGATATAGCAGCCTTACAGATGGTGCACTCTGGTAAGTCTACTCCAAAGGACACTTGCTGTCGCTTCATTTCAGCCTGCTCTGTAATTGTACGAGCGTGTGGTGGCTGCGTAATGTGACTTGACTTGCTCGTACAGAGCAGCTTTGCGTGTCGATTCTGTTTGGTTACTACTCCGTTGTAGTTTTCAATTCTATAATGAGCCACACTTTGATGGGCGCATTGGAACACTTGGCGACATTCGGTACAATGCGTCGGATAGGTTGATGGCGTATAGGTAGTCCATATCTCCCACAGTGCAGGTCGTTCCTCTTGTCCAATCCACACAGGTCTGAAGATTACGGTGCCGTCGTTTGGATTCCGTTTATTAGAGTCCCTCATACTTGAATCTGCTTGTGTTACACTTCTCAGGTTGGTAGAATCTAATGAGGATGCGGACCCTACTTCCTCAATTGGGGCTGTTGTTGGTCTATTTTCCTTGCTAGGATTAGGAGTAACTTGCAGTTTTTGTTGTTTTGAAGATGAAGGAGAAGGTTTTGGGGACAATGTCCGTTTGCGATTATTATTAATTGGTGCCATTCTTGAATTCAGTTGATTATGTTGGCAATGTGACGATTGACGATGAATGAAGCAAACAGCACAAACACGAACAGTTCAGTACAAGACAAATATATTAGCACTTCACACAAGTATCCTTGGGTGGCGCCATCTGACTTTTCAACTGAAACTTATTAGCATAGGTAATATCACACACACTCACACGCACACTGACTCAATGTGGGTCGTGTCTGTTGTATGGTGTCACTTTAATGGGGTCTGTCCGAATACAAAAACTCGGTCATAATCACATGACCATCACTAAGGCAAATCACACAGACAACAATGTTCACCATCAGGCAACCGAATTGGGCAACTGCTGAATGGTGATAGCTATGAACGACACAGACACACAAGCAAACGAAACACAAATACAAATGATAACACCAAATCAGTGATATCACACACAAACTTCTTATAACAAAGTCAGTTTGTATGTGAAGTTGGCAGATAAAGTGCAATCAAGTCGAAAGTCTGTGATGAGTTTAGGAGCGAGAGTGAATGTGTGCACAAGGCGAAATGACAACTTTGTGATCGACCGTCGACTCAGCAACGTACGCGACGACTGACGACGAAAGAGAAAAGAAAGAAGCATTCGAGCTGACAAAGAACATAATGGAGGACTTAGAGAGTGTAGGGTGGTCTGTGTGTTCGAGATTGCGCATTCGAGTTGCCGCCAAAAACGCGACCTCTGAGTTGCACACGGTCACACAGAAGACGAGGGTAAGGAGAGAACAAGACGAAACCCATTGACATATTAATGACGACTAACTAAGTTAAAGTAAAGCCGCTTAGTTGAGGCGTTGACTTGGCATCTCTCTCACTCTCTCTCTCTCTCTCTCTCTCTCTCTCTCTCTCTCTCTCTCTCTCTCTCTCTCTCTCTCTCTTCTTATTTTCCGAACAGAGGCACAGCTTTTCAATATGAGCGGGAGATACGCGTGCGAAAGCATTACACGATATATAACATGCAAAGTCATCATGCCGTGCTCTCAATTGCTTTGCGTTCGTTCGGTTTGTGCGCGTGTGCTGATTATTGTGTTGGTCATGACAGGACAAGAAGAGAGCGTTCGCATTTCGAACGGTGAGTGAAAGTGAGTTGTGAATGTGTCTGTCTGTAGAACAAACATTGGTTTACGTCTCAGAGAGTGTGTGTGTGTGTGTGTGTGTGTGTGTGTGAACGCGAGAGTGTCTATTAGAAGTCATTGCATTTGATGGTTCGTTCGTTTTTATTTTTATTCGTATGTGCGCGAATAGAACAGATCTGAGCATCTTACTGCACTTGATATAAAATAAATGTTTAATCGCACAGTCAAATGTCACTACGAAGGGAATAGTAGGCACGCAAAACATAATATTTGGTCATGGTTATACATTTATCTCTGTTATACTTTGTGTTTGGGCAAATTAGGTTAGTTGTCGGAGCGGAACGTCGAGCGAGCGAAGCGAGCGAGTAAGTGTAGTGACGACTCTGCGTTGACTCAATTGGAAAAGGCTTGTGTAGACGGTTTCGGCTATACCCGTTCAATGGATCGGTTTGAAAATTTTGCACAATGTTCTGGCAGGGGTGAAGATGTGCAAGTGCCCATAAAAGTCAAAGGTCAATGGAGCAGCGATTTTTTAAAAAATAAATCAAATTTTGTATAGAATGTGTAAGGACAGAGTGTCCACAGTGACTGTGCAAAGCAGATAAGCACACACGCCAAGCAGCACGCCCGATGTGCGCAAAGGGGATGCGCAGTGACACACCCACACAGGAGTGCTGTGATTCACATAATAGGTGTGATTGTGTCTACATTGGACTAAATTCCATACAGTTGACTGTATCTGTTCAAAAACATTGAATTAATAAAGACGACATGGTGAACAGGATTACGGCTATCGCTCTGCAAATTTTATGTTAGCTGCACTTTGATGGCTCGTCGATGACTAAACTGATAAGGAAATGTGTTCGCGATACCGCCGCTCCGACTTCACGCCAACGGCGTCACTTAAGACTAGTAATAATAGTGAGGGGTGAGAAGAAGCGTGTGTGCTAAACACATTACTCGACCACCACTGTGGCAAAGTAGGCCCACATTGGTCACTTCATGTCCACTGCCAACAAGCAGTAAGCAGTTGCATTCATGTGAACATTAGTATTGTTTTTTCCTTGGTGAGGGGTCAATTCTGTGCCAGGCTTTATTATTAGTGGTCGTAATGTTGAACACAGTCTGCCTAATCTGCCTGGCGACTCACTTTACGAGTGTCTGTCTGCATTTCTATTGAATAGCCACCCCGAATATACGACCAAGCGGGCTCACATGATAGGTTGTGAACCGACACACATTTTATTGTTATTGCATTAGGCACGGTTCGACTGTCACTCTCAAATCGAGAGTCTCGATAAGAAGAGAACATTATCGAGTGGTGAATAAGCAACGCGAATAAAGGTCGTTAAAAAGCAATTTTGTCTTTGGAGTGTCGTGCCAATTGAGGCCCGTAATGCACCCTCGGAGAGAGTGCATGGTGTCTGCGTGTGTGTGTATGAGTGCACTGTGCATTATACAGTACACATAGCTAAATTGACTAAGTAGTCGCACAGAGTTGAGAGTTATGCTAATATAAAACAGAACATCTTGACAAAAACGTCCAAACCGAATACGAAAAAGAAGAAGGAGAAAGCAAAGGAGAAGATCACTCAACGTTCCTCTCCCGTCAGTTTCACTCTAATCTTTAATGTCCTTCTTTATGTGTTTATGTGCTTCAATTGGCCAGGCTTGGCAAACTAGCAGGAACTTTTACTCTGTTTGTGTTATCATTCACATTACCGTAAATTCCCGAATATAGCCCGCACCCCGTGTATAGCCCGCACCCGTGTATAGCCCGCAGAAAAATTTGCTTCGGTAAATAATCCCGTGTATAGCCCGCACCCATGTATAGCCCGCACTTTTGGAAAACCCACTAAATTGCCCATTAAAATCTTGGTTTATGGGTCCATTTTGAACTAATTTTGCGTTATTTGTCATATTTTGAATGCTATTTACCCGAAAATACCCAAATAAAGTAAAATTTGGGCCTAAAATGTGAAAAATTGAATGGATTTGCTAGGATAGGTTAAAACTTTCAAAAAGTATCCTGTGTATAGCCCGCACCCGAATATAGCCCGCAGGAGGCCACGAAAAAAAAATTGTTCCGTCTATAGCCCGCGGGCTATATTCGGGAATTTACGGTACTCTAATTTGACATTTACGATTAAGCAGGAACACATTAGAGCTGTCTCACTGTAAAAAGACCCTCTCTCTCTATTGCTCTCAAGTGAATGGGAGAAATTTGAGCTCCCTCGTTCGGTCGGTCAGGGGTCCGACGCCAGTTTGGCATAAATCTCTTTCCCTCTCGTTTTTATTATACCGTAAATACCCGAATATAGCCCGCACCCCGTGTATTGCCCGCACACGTGTATAGCCCGCAGAAAAATTTGCTTCGGTAAATAATCCCGTGTATAGCCCGCACCCATGTATAGCCCGCACTTTTGGAAAACCCACTAAATTGCCCATTAAAATCTTGGTTCATGCGTCCATTTTGAACTAATTTTGCGTTATTTGTCATATTTTGAATGCTATTTACCCGAAAATACCCAAATAAGGTAAAATTTGGGCCTAAAATGTGAAAAAATTGAATGGATTTGCTAGGATAGGTTAAAACTTTCAAAAAGTATCCTGTGTATAGCCCGCACCCGAATATAGCCCGCAGGAGGCCACGAAAAAAAATTGTTCCGTCTATAGCCCGCGGGCTATATTCGGGTATTTACGGTATGTTCTCCTGAACGAACAGTGTTCAGGCATCGAAGCGTGAAAGGCGAAACGAATTGGTTAGAATGGTCAAATTGAATTCACCACACAAATGAGTGATCCTATTAGTGCCTCTTGAGCAATCACCGTAATTGACATTGTCAATTGGTTCTTGTCTGTGCACAATTGATTTGGCCTTAGGACAAGCGGCCAATTAGCGTGCATAAAAGAGACTAATGAAAAGCAGCACAAACACAAAAGACATGTGTGTCTCTGACAGACTCTCTGTCTTTTATGTCTTCTTTGAAATTATCGTGCCCGGTCTATTTAGTATGACTCGAGAGCACGCGCGTTCCCACAGAGCTTGTGTGTTGCACTGAGGGTCTGTCAAGTATGACCATCTGCTGTGTCTGGCTTGGTTTGAAATTTTTCATTTTACGATTGAATTGGCCTGTGTCGTGTTTTGTTTTGCCTTCCAACAGGCCAGTGAGCGCTGGTGGCTAATGTCATGATCTGTTTTCCAACTCAAACACAAGTTGACAGATTTGGCCAACACATGCACTCACTTCCATTGAGGAGGACATTATCAAAGTCACAGTCAGACACATTTAATGTTCAAACATCTTATTTATGACTCAATTGTCGGACTTATTCAATGGTGGGTGACCAAGTTGGCTACCGCGGCGGCGGTGGTTAGTATGACAAATTTGGTGGGTGCTGAATCAAACGAACGAAACTGTGCACCACTTCACTCTCTATCGAATTTGCCGCCAAAGCATTTCGGAGCGGGATAAAAAAACTTTCTAGACAGGCAAAAATGGTGTCGCCATTAGGCAAACTGTTTGAACAGCTTTGAACATTCTTACTGAATGGCAGAGACAATCTGTTTACTGTCGCATATTTAACGGCCTCGAACACGCACACACACAGAAAGAGTCATTTGAAGTGAATGCGTTAGATTATTAAAAACAGTCGCTACGAGGAAATAAATTTACGACTTTCTTTTCTTTAAGCCGACAATTCGACTTTTTAGTTACTATTTGAAGTAAATCAGCCTCTTCACACATCATCATCATCATCATCATCATCATCAGAATAGAAAATTGACTTTGTGTGTTTCGCAAAATTGCTTTCTCAATTAAAATTAATATACTTTAATTAGATTGTGTATTATTTTGACATGATTTACTGTGTTCAATGCAATAAAGTTTAAAAGTAAACTTACTAAGGCCCGATGATTTCTGAAACAACTAGTTGACATTAGCGATGATGACAACGATGGTTAATATAATCCGTTTTGGTTAATCTGGCACGAAACACACAAACACAAACACAACTAATTTTCCTGTCACTTCTTAATGATATATATTCAATTGGAGATATCATTACCTATTTAACAAATGGAATCGAATTGTAATGTACCACCAGCTAGTCAGTGCAAGTCTGTCTCTGCAAGTGCATAATATGATTAGTCCATTAGGCTATACGACTAATTGGTAATTTTTTTCCAGTAGTTTATTCATATTTGGGAATTTTGGGTCGTTAATTTTTTTCTTCTTATTTTCTCGTCATGGATATATCTACACACGCAGTTGGAGATTATTTGGAATTTGCTCTGACTAGTGACTGTGGTAGGTCTGACACAGCACAGCAGTGCACATCTGGCAGTGAGTTCAATTGAACAGGGTGCAGCTGTCGCACAATGAGCCTGCGAGCAAACTCGTTTCTCTCTTTTATCTCCCTCTCCACACTGGTAAATTGTATATTTAGTGTGGTTCAATGGAAATCACTCAAGCGAATCTCTGCGTTTGCATGTTTGCTCAGCTCGACTCCACTCTGTGTAATGACTGTCCCCCGGCAACTCTCAAATTGTCTATACGACATAACACACACACACACAGCAAAACATATTTCACTTAATTAAAATTTAATTTAAATCTAAACCGAACAAATTTTTCATTATTTAATGGCCGTCCATACTCACACTTACCACGCCATGTGTCTTCACCGTGATTTATATGAGAGAAATAGATTTGATGCCATACCAGTATCAGGAATCGGTCAAAACTGCTGTTGCTTCTAGCGACAGTCGAGTGACACAGTGCACAGTGCCGCACATTGATATGTCTTACAGCGTTGCGATAGTCACTTTCGGTGGTTGACTACCGTGATTGTACATTTGTACAACGTGACACTACTTGGTTTGTCATCTAAAGGTTAATGAATTTCAAGCCACAACATACATGTTGTTGTTGATGATTTCCTCTGCTTACCTGTCACTTTGCAATTCGCATCATTGACGCAATTGCATTGATCTTCATGCCAACCGAATATGTTCGACAACGAGAGAGCGTGTGTGTTCGCACTACTCATTGCCCCTCAATGCACAGTGATCGCGTTGTGCTATGTCTGTGTGCGTGTTTGATTTGGCCATGTCAAGCTAAAATAATCGCCAGACTTCTATTTTGAACCACAAACTGTCGCCACTGTTCACATAGCACACACAAAATAATTAAAAAACAATCGCACATTAAGTTTCATTTGTTCTCGAATATTTGATTATCTATAAATTTTTTTAGTGTTTCCATGCTAATCGAATATGATCATTGTGCAATATGACCGACAAAAAATGGATGATAATCCACAGTGGAACAAATGTGACGAACTTGCGAGTTCAATTTAAATGTTACACTAAACTGGACCTATAAGCGACATGGATTGGCCGAATCGGCCTGTGCGGCGGGAAACGGTGCACACGATCGGCAAGACTTGACTTTGCAACCGACCGACACACATGCACACAGGCCAGCACCGCGCGATCGAATGAGAGATTCGCGTGCCATCCACTCTGTGCCGTGGCACCACCGTCGGGTGCATCGGTGGCACCATTCAATGTGTGTGTGCCTAGTGATGTTATTTAAGAATAATTCGAATATTCTATATTCGTAAAACAACAGATTGGAACTATTCTATATTCGAATAATTATTTGACTGACAAAAAAAGTATTCGAACGAATACTCGAATATCTCTTATATTCGAATACTATTCGAATAGTCGAGGGAAAAAAACTTTCCTGTATATATCAGCTTACTGGTGAAAAGTTTACGAAAATGCTATTTGAACTTTAATAAACATAAGCAAACAAACACAACAGGCTGTACTAGAACAGTTGTAGACTTGTCTTGTCCAGTCGACTTAACATTGTGATTTGGTGATATTTTGCACTCATTTATTGTCCTCTTCCAATTTATTCGTGACTTGTCATTATGTCTCAAACGCCGAAACGAACCCCCTAAGCGAACCAGAGAGTGTGGTGATGGTTCTGCATTGATCCTTAAATATTACAGTTTCACCGTAGAAGATGGTCAACAATTAGCTCGATGTAAGGCTTGTGATTTACTTCAGCCTCCGGTGGTTACGGTTCAAAAATATAATGGAATTACTGCCACGAACCTGCGAAACCATTTTCAAACATTTCATCCGAAAGAATTCGCTGACATCGCTACTAAATCATCTGATTGTGATGCCACTCCTACAAAGCAACAAAGAACTTTGCGTGATTTTTGTAATACACGTGTACTGACACAGCAAGCTAAGGACAAAATTGAGCAATCTTTGGTGCATATGGTCGCTGTTGATTTTCAACCATTGAGTGTTGTGGAAGATGCTGGATTTAGAAAATTTGCAAATGCTCTCAATTCTTCATATGAACTTCCAAATAGACATAGAATGAAGCTTTTAGTACATGACAAATACAACCAAGTTCAACCATTCTTCTCTAAATTCATTTGTCAATCTGAGCATATTTCTCTAACTGCTGATGCCTGGAAAGCTGATTCTAATCAGCACCATCTCACTGTTACCGCACATTACATCATCGGCAATGTACTGCACAAAACCCGTCTTGGAACAAGAGCAATCAACCTGGAGGATGGAAAAAACATTGCAGATAATATTCAAGCAATGTTGGACGATTGGAACATTGACAAAAAGAAGATAGTGGCGGTTGTGACCGATAATGGTGGTGGAATGCTTTCTGCCATTGAACGATACCTAAATCTGCCCCGAATTCCATGCATTGCCTACATGCTAAATCTAGCGGTTAATGACTTGTTCCGTTTGTCAGTCGTCGACTCACTTTTTTAAAAAGTGTTTGAAAGTTGTTAGTGAATTTAAAGAAAGTGCCCTGCTAACTATCAAATTTGCAATATTCAACTTGAGATTAACAAAAAAGAATGAACAAACGAAGAATAAAAAGCCACTTGAACTAATTGGATTCGTAGACACGAGATGGAACTCGAGGTTATTCATGCTTAGGAGAATCTATCTTCTCAAACCGGCACTACAAGCATATTGAATTCAGAAGGAACGTGATGCGGATTTATCGACAGCTGATTTTCACTTGATTAAAGATCTTGTGCGCATACTCGAGCCGATTGAGTACATCACCAATCAATTGAGCGCTAGTAAATATCCTACATTATTCATGGTTATCCCACTTGTCAATTCAGCCATCAAGGGATTAGACAATATGAAATATTATGCTGATATGAACGAAACAAATGACAATAAGTACAAATTGTATACTATGGATGGTGGACAATGCGCAGAAGAATTTTCTTCAATATTGAAAACTCGATTTCAAACTAATCACGAAAAATTGCGTCCAATACAGATCGAAGTAGAGAAGATTGCTTTGATGCGTGAAGCCACTCTGATCGATGCTCGGTACAAGAAAAAATATTTTCGCAATCTAACACATTCAATGTTGGCTGAATACTCAATTATTGATCAAATCCGACAATCGACAGAAGTCGACAAAACTGTTCTACCGATATGCACCAGTTTTGAAAATACAGATTTCCTATCCGACTTTACAAGTGAGTCAAATTTTCGGGTGATGCAATGGATCAAATTGGTCGCTTTAATTTGGGAATATTTACCGAAACGTTCACTAAACTCCAGAAGAAATATTTCGTTATTCCCGAACCTCGGCGCCATCCGAACGAGTCTTTTTGGCTGCTGGATATCTTTCATCTGATAGACGCAACCGTACGGGTAATGAACTTTTGAATAAATTAGTTTTCCTTAATCATGCTCTCCCCCAATATGATGAACTGACCAAGAATGACCTGATTAAGCTAGTATAATTTGATAATAAATTATAAATGTGTAATAATTCTTTATAGACAATAAAATAATAATTTTCAATTTACACAAACATTCGAATATATTCGAATGTATTCGAATATTTGTATAGAGGTATTCGAATTTGGTGGTATTCGAATAAGTCAAGGATTTTTGAAAAAGTCTATTCGAATATGGATATTCTTACGAATATTCGAATGTCATATTCTTGCTATTCGTAAATAACATCACTATGTGTGCCAATGATGGTTACCATTATTATCTCGAGGCGCGCTCACCAAAAGGCAGCTATGCAGAGCGCGCGCGCTCTCTCTCTCTCTCTCTCTCTCTCTCTCTCTCTCTCTCTCTCTCTCTCTCTCTCTCTCTCTCTCTCTCTCTTTCTCTATCTACTTGCCAGTGAGTGGCGGCGGCGGTGGTGTAGATGTGAGTGTGTGTATGTGTGCCTTCAGTCGTGACGACGCACCGATCGTATGATGCATGCATGCATTCTCTTTCGGTTGGTTGGATTGTGCGCTCATCTGGCTTACTTTAGTTGTAGACCGCAGTGCTGTAGTGCCATGCTGTATTTGGAGGAGAAGTATGCCATGCCGACCACGCATGTGATAGTGCTAGTGGTCGGCTGCTGGTCGGCAGCGCGGGATCGGAGTATTTGGCGCGTTCAGGAGAGAAAGCGCCGCCTTCGAGAGCCTTTGGTGGTCAGGCGCATTAGCCACCTAGCCACCGATGCTCCTGCTGCTGCTGACGATGATGATGATGAAGGTGACCTCTTGGTGTGTGCCTCTCGTCTCCATTGACTTGTGCAGTGGTGGCTAATTTGTGGCTCAGTTTGTACAGGGGTTTTCAAAAAGACATGGGTTGTGCACTATTTGAGGCAATCGCACTGACGCCACACACTTCTGTGTGTGGCGAGTGGCAAATTGCACTGGCAATGTACGTCTGTCTGGCATTCAAGCCTGGTGAGTCATGACCCCATCGAGCACACTAACCAGAGCGCCATCTCAGCGCGCTCACTTGGCTTGGTGAACTACTGCTTGGTGCACTCTTAGAGGAGAATGAGGAGAGGAGAAGAAGAAGACCACTTCGTTGGTAGCGCGCGACTATCACACACACACACACAAGCACACACAGACACACACAGAAAGGCACACAAAGAAAAGAAAAGGCGCGCAAAGTATGCAGATGTTGGCATGGTGTGCTACTGCTTCTGCTGTAGTCAAGAGCCGTTGGAGGCATGCTGTGCCTGTGCTGGTCGAGTGCAACACACTCCCTCCTCTGCCCTTCTACCTCTGCCGTTGTGTTGGACTTTGTGGTGGTGGTTGGTCGACTCTCCACTCGCACTCTCTCTCTCTCTCTCTCCTTCCGCACTGTGCCTGCACGCGTCCTGTCCTGATCTGTCTCATCACTCGCTGTCTTCTCACTTTCGTCCGCTGTACCAGATTTCATCGCACACCATCTAATCTCACCTGTAATCACCAGTACACCTGACACACACACACACGGATCGAAACACGTTTCCCTCGGTGTGTCACGTCCATCGACACTGGCCGCACACACACACCGCTGTTGACTCCGATTAATCATCTGTCAAAGTGAGTTCTTTGTTTGATTTCCCTCCACTTTGCCCACTCTCCCTCGTGTTTGATAAGTCTGTTATTATTATTATTTCACACGTGCCATCATAATAATGGCGCACATGTTGCTACCGGCGTCAATTTATTTAATCGTGGTGTCGGCTGCATTCGCTCACTATATACGCTCGTTTATTCTTGTCGCTCATGGTGGTGGTGGTGATGGTGATGGTGGTGGTGGTGGTGATGGTGGTGATAGTGATTCTCAATTTGTTTAGTTATAACACAATGGGTCACTCGGTCACTCGAGCACGTTATGCCCGATGAAGTGATTGGCCGCCATACCGTGCACGGGCACGACCTTTAGGTCTCATGTCTTTGAGGTAGACGATGACAATTTCGGTGCACTCGCCTATTCGGTGGCATACACCACAAATGCATTGTTTTGCGCTCGTAAAGTGCACTCTTTGTATGTATTGCACCATTGTGGCATGATCAGGCGGCTTGTGCCTGCAAATCATGCACACGCTCTCGATGTAGGTAGTGATCTATCTATGATTATTAGTGTCCATTAGCGAGCCCTAGCGAATCATGATGGTGATGGTGCCGGCAGTTTGCGCTCACTAAATACGCTCATTTATTATTGTCTCGTCACTCTATCATTCTAGTACATTATGCCCGATGATGTGATCAACCCACAAATGGCACAGTGGGCGACCTTTAAATCTCATGTCTTTGTAGTAGGCGATTCCTGATTCAGTGCACTTGTGAAAGGCATCTTTGCATGTGTTGAACGCTTCTAAGCATAGGGGACAGAATGCCCGATAGAGTGCCTAACACGAGATGAGCGTCAACTTATGAGTTCAATGGACAGCGAAGCTGCCATACCACAACCAAATGCCAGCCGATTTGAGCTGCTGTTTCACCAACACAGTGGCACACACAACAAGTGAATGCATTTGCAAAGTGCCCACTTCGAGTGTGTTGCACCCATGTGTCATGATCGGGCAGCTTGTGCATTCAAATTGTGCACACGTTCTTGAAGTAGGTTGTGATCTATTCATGATTAGTAGTGTTCATTAGTAATACACATTTGACTTGCAATATTGAGATCTCATCACCGTGCCTAGTCTGCACTGGTATCGCTGATCACTTTGACGACATTTGAGTGGGCTTGGGTGGTTTGAGGCGGTACATCTCTCTAAGTGTTCGGTGCGGACATTGTCATTGAAGTGTTGGGCATGAATGTGGCGCTTGCACTTGTGACAGTCAACTAAAAACGAGAAACAATTGGATTTGCTTGACTCTGCGGCGGCGGCTGCTGCATACTGCCTGTCTATGTTGGTGTGCCACCACAGTTGAATCCACTGAATAGTGTGTGTGTGTGTGTGTGTGTGTGTGTGTGTGTGTGTGTGTGTGTGTGTGTGTGTGTGTGTGTGTGTGTGTGTGTGTGTGTGTGTGTGTGTGTGTGTGTGTGTGTGTGTGTGTGTGTGTGTGTGTGTGTGTGTGTGTGTGTGTGTGTGTGTCCCGAGTGATCAATGTTAAGACAGCAATGCCGCTTAAGTGAGAGAGCCTCAGATTCATCCGAATGGTCACTCATTTGATGAACCGCGGCCGTGGTTGCATTGCATACGCGGTGATACACACTACTTCTAGTGAATTGCTGTTCGCTCGTAATGTGCACACGTTGTGTGTGTGCACCCGCATTTCAAGATCGTACAGCTTGTGCATACAAATATTGCAAACGTTATTGATGTTCCTAGTGATCTATGCATGATTAGTAGTGCCGATTGGTGACTTACGTCCATTTGACTTGCCATATTGAGATTCACCACCGTGTGCATTCTGCTCTGGCGTTGTCAGTCACAGTGTGGACTTAGTTTGCTTAGTCAACACATTAGATCACTCAGTCATTCGAAAACACTCTGCCCGACGAGACGATCGGCCACCGTGCGGTACAGTGCACGTTCTTTAAATCTAATATCCTTATAACAGGCGATGATTTCTCGTGCGATGCGAACTCGTGAATGTCATTTTCCTGAGAGATGAATGCTTCAAGGCATAACAATGCGGCCTCAGTGCGAGAGCACCAGGCAGCGAAGTGGTTGCGCACTTGATGAGCTGCTGCCGACTCGCTTATTTGGTGGCATACACCAAAAGTCAATGGAAGTCCGCTCGCAAAGTGCACACTTTGTATGTGTTGCACCCGTGTGAAATGACCGGGCAGCTTGTGCATGCAAATCATTCATACATTCTTGATTTTCGTATTTAACTATGCATTATTAGTATTGCACATTAGTGACCGCTGACCTAATCACCACCGTGACCTGTATGCACTTGTACCGCCGATCACAGTAACGACAGTTGAGTGGTTTGAGTGGTTTGAGTGTTTTTAGGTGGTACATGTCAAAGTGTTCGGCGAGGAAATTGTATCCATTGCTTTAGCGAGGCAATCTATAGAATCATGATGGTGGGGCCGGCTGCTTGCGCTCACTACCTACGCTCATTTATTCTTGGCGTTCATTGTGGTGATGGTAGTACTGAATTATTCTCAGTTAGCTTTGTCATTTGACAATAGGTCACTTCGTCTCTCGAGTACATTATGCCCGATGATCTGATCTCCACCATACGGCACAGTGCACGGTCAAAAGATATCATGTTTTTGGAGAGGGCAAAGCCAACTTTGGTGCACTCGTGAATGTCAGCTTGGCGTGTGATGAATGCTTGAAGGTATAGCTATAGGGCTGCAAACCGGAGAGTGTACCTAATACGAGAGTGGCCATTTACGAGTTGAATGGACAAAAACACAGCCTAACCTCAGCTAAATCGTTGCTTACTTCGTCTGTTGTTTCGCAAACGCGGTGGTACACACAACAAGTGAATGGCAGTTCATTTTCAAAGTGCACACTTTGTGTGTGTTGCATCCGTTTGACATGATCAGGCAGCTTGTGCATGCAAATCATGCACAGGTTCTTGAAGTACATATTTATTTGTGCATGATTAGTTGAACTCATTAGTGACATCTGAGTTAATACACATTTGACTTGCAATATTGAGATGCAGCATCGTGTCCTGTCTGCACTGTTTCTGACGATCACATTGTGGACAGCTTTGTGGTTTGCGAGGTTTGAGGCGATGCTACTCAAAGTGTTCGGTGAGGACTCGATCCAGTTGTGATGATGATTCGATCTATGTAATGGCTTAGTGGTCAGGCAAATGGAATAGAGTATGCTTGTTCGTCTGTGGGTTGAGTTTCCGTTTTTTCAATGACGAACATTTGGATATTAGCAAGTATGTCTTCCTTTCGGTGGATCGGTTGGAAACTGCAGATGCCTGGGCTTAATGGTTGAGGACTGCTCTACTACTTGTAATTAGTATCTCGGGCACTTCCAAAGCCATTCCCCAGATCATTGTTCATCAGGACTAGGAACGTCTCGAAATGCTTCTTCATTGGGGCTTGTCAAAAGCTTTCTTAGTCCTGTCGTGTGTTCGAGCTTGAGTTCTCGGTTGTGTAAGTGGTTTGGCATTGTCGAACGTTGGTTGTCGTCTGTTGCGGTCCAACGCCTGTTGTTGTTGGTTCTTGTTTTGTACGGGATTAGATTGAGCGCTATCGTGCCAGTTGGGTTGATAGGCCAAGTTTCGAGGTATTGTTCGTGGTTTTTGATGTTTGTTGGTATTAGATTGATTCACGGTACGATACAGAGGTAATCTTCTGGTGTGGCACGTTCCGGTGTTCGCTATTTTCGTATCGTGTATTGACGCATGGCTTCTGGCCCCTACGTTGGTGGGTTCATTTGTGGAGAATTGTTACAAGTTACCGGTGGCGGCACGTTACTTATCGCTAGGACGACATTTACACTAAGATCTTGGTATCAGTTAGTATGATACGGTAGTTCGAGTTGCTGAAGGTACAATACCTTCTAAACCAAAATTTAATACTTGGACCAAAAATTAAGCTATTTTGTTCACACAGACACCGAACTTGAGCAACGGGATATCTCGAAGAGAAATGGGTGCATAGTCTCGCTCGCACGCAGTCATCACGCTTGTCAAAGTCCATTCCTGATAGTTGGCGTAAATGACAGTTCGATTGTTTTATTCGAAAGAGATCATGTGTCTGGTCATTGATACAAGTCGTGGTCGTTCTTGCTGCTAGGTGCTCTTGGACTGAACTACAGTGACAGGTTCCACAACGGCCGACTAGGCTCGTGGTTCCTGGCTGTGGGGTCTTCCCCGTAGCGCTTGCATCTTTCAGTCGGTATCGCTTTCTCGGTCGTACATTTCGGACTTGGCAAACACGTGAGTCAGCTTGTCGTCAGTGAAGCAACAAACAGGATCCATCACTGTATCACGATCGATGCCCAATAGTCATTCGATGTCCGCAAGTTGGTCTACGGTCGCGCAGTAGTCTACTTTACTTAGCGTTAGTTCAAACTTAAGTGCGCAGACCCAAAATTCGGTCTTGTACAGAAGAGCAAGTCGTCGGTCTTGGAGTGTGCCAAGAAGTTAAAAGTCGTAGTGGCTTCCGTCCTGAAGTACGGTGATTGTTACTCTGGCGATGACTTGATCGATGACACACTAGCCTCTGGAATGTCGGTGATGCATCCAAGTCTAGCATCTATTATAGAGCAACAGCAGCAACATTTATCCGCATTTGTGGTTCTGAGCGAATACAAATTTGCCAACTTAATCTAGCTTGTTTGTGTGAAAAGAGCTCGATTAACCATAATTATTTTGTTTCCTTTCAGTTGGCATCGTATCTCAACTATATCTCAACCAATTCCTTGTGTGCTCATCATCGTACTGATCGGTTCGACCACCCTTCCCGTCGATCCATCACTCCCAAAGCGAACACACTAAAGTGTAACTCTACTAGCATTTCATCCTTACAGTTAATCTCCTAATTTCGTTTATGATGGAATCGATTAAAGACAAATATAGTGATTCTGATAAATTATATCAACAAAAAACACGATTTATACAATATGTCTACAATAAACTGACAGCCGGAATGAGCAAGGAAAAAATTAAACAGGAAAATTTTTGAAGCAAAAAAGATGATGTTGAAAACGAAGTCTCTTCGATGTGACCGCTATCACGAATTGATTAAGTCATTTAAAAAAACGCATAGGGTTAGACCAGCGATAAGTGTGGTGAGGGGCCAACCAAATAATCCACCAACCACACTCCACAACGAAAGCCAATGTCTAGTGACGTCGACACAGACCAAAGAAGATCAGTTTGCAAGCACAAGTGCCCGCAAATTGGTTTGCGATTATGTAAATTTGGAAAGTGTTGATGACTGGAGTTCGGATGAAGAATGTACAGATGATCAGTATCATATCAAGGAACAGGTACTTGCACTTAGACAAAAGCAACGTAATGAATGGCAGAATGACATTAATAAGATGATCATTGATGAGTATGTCGAATCAACCAAAAATGGTTAGTAGTTTTGAATCAATTCCAATCCAAACAGAATAACCATATTTGAAATTGTATTCTTAGATGGTGCACCTGCTAATCGCCTCGAGAAAATTACTGCCATTTGTAATGAAATGTATGTCAAATCTATGGACGCATATATAAACAAATATAATAGGCCATATATAGGAAAAATGGAGGTAATGTCATAGGTTTTATAATAAATCTCACTCTGATTGATGACCTTTTTCGTCTGTTTTCTCACTCAAAAACAACTGTAGAATTGGGTATTATCGTACACATTATGGTCACGCTTTGAAATGATTTTGTTGGCAAAAGGCATTGCAAAGTATGGCCGTAATTATGATAAGATTGCCAAGTTAATCAGGACCAAAGATGAATTAGATGTCTACTTGACTTATGAATATCAAAACAGTTTCTTTGATCATATGAGCAAAATCGATGATTATTACCATTATCCTATCTTGAAGTCATACATAGAAAATGAAGGTTTTTTCATTTATAAGGCACACAAAGGACTATCGAGTTTAGAGTTGGCCAATACTAAAGCTACTGCTTTATCAATTGTTCAAATGATCGACTCTTTGTCCTTGAATAAGGCCGAAAGTAAAGAGAATATTCAAGTGACACAGTCCACTGATGACTATCCCAATGCGCACACTAATGAAGGTCGGGATACTCAAGTGATTAGCTGTGGAATGGATGTCTTAAGTGAACTGCCTCCTCAGCAGCAGTCGTCCTCACAATCTCTCTCCATCATCAATGATCGCCTTCTTCATGCCGAACCGTTGAACCAACACGAACAACTTGGTCAGTTGCTTCCTCAACAGCAGTTACCCTCACCATCTCTCTCCCCCATCAATGATCACCATCTTCATGCTGAGTTTACACTTTACAATCAGCAGCAGCACCATCAGCAGCAGCAGCAGCAGCAGTATCTTACCATTGGAGTTCCCCACATTCTCAACTCCGAGTTGGTCCCAGATGCCACTGGTCAATTGCCATTTGGTAATGTTGTACAACCACTGAATGGAGTGGACAATGGCGAAGTTAATGATTCTGTCGAGAAGCTGGCCAATAACGAGATTGACGAAACTGATGTCAATAATCAAATCGCAATTGATCAGTCGTTGAATCCCCCTTCTGCTCCAATCTCAAACATCGAACAGCCGAACCCGAATGATGACGCGGAGAATGATTTGGATAAGGAGAGTGCTCAACCACCAACTGGTTGGACAATATCTTGGTATCCAATAGGGCATCCGGCAGTGGATGTCGGAAACCTAAATGTAGATGCTATTATAAAGGATCTAAATGGCCCATCAAATGCGAATGTACTACAATTTCGATTTTTGAACACAGTTGATGAAGTCATCAGTTTGGTCGTCGAAGAGTCTGCGAAACTTTGGGAAGAAGAACAGACAAACAAAGCGAACAACCAGGAAAACACAGAACAAGAAGATGACACACAAGAAGAAGTCCATTCTCATCCATTCAAACGACCTCGACTCGAAAAGAAATGTCCCCATCCTGGTTGTGAGTTTGCGACAACGATATCAAGCCGTCTCACCGTTCACAAACGAACCCACCTCGCCATCAAACCTTTTAAATGTAAATGGCTCCTGTGTGACTATTCTTCCACACAAAAGGGCAACACAATAAGACACATAAATGTAATGCATTTAAATACAGAAACAAATCGAACTCAACTCGGTGAAGCGGAGGACTATGTCGAGGTGGTGCAAGAGTCGTTGTGATGAGATTTGTTGGACTGGAAGAACAGGTTAGAGAGAAGATTAATAACGCACGCCCCCCACCTAACATCATAAACTTAATCTAAACCTAACCTAAACCTAAACCTAACCTAAACCTAACCACATCAATTTGTAAGATTTATAGACGTTCATCGACACAAGATACACACAATAACATATTGATCACCATATTACAAAACTATTATGTTCACTGTCTGATTGAATCAATAAAGTTAAGCAATATTCGTATGTCTTTTGTCCCTTTTGCTAAATAATTAGTGTCTCTCTCCTTAAATATGTCATTATCGATGTTATAATGGCAAAAATCAGTTAATCCAAAAGTTAGAATGAACAAAAGTACAACTTCTAGTTTCAATCCAGTTTACCATGGACATAATGTTGGATATTCAAGTAAACATCATCCAAATCGGGGATAGTTAATGAAGTGAGTGAGCATCAAACAATGCACACAGTGATAATCAATCAGTAGTGTAATGTGTGCTTTAATATTTAGCTAATGAGTTAGGCCACTGACAAGAGTTTCTACCAATTAAGCATTCAATTGTCAGTTCGGTTCGATTGTGCAGCAGTCGATGCAGTGACGCCAATCAGATGACAGTCGACATCGTTGTAATCTTTTGTCAAATCACATTACACAGGCCATCTTAACAGGATAAAAAGTGTGTACATCACCAATGTATGACAGTTGCTCACGACATTCTTTGAATTTCTCCTTAGTTAATGGCATTAGGGTCAACATATAAGCGACGCTTTCTTTTTCTATCAATTCGCTCACACTCAGGGCATCACTCACTGAACGAACATCCATCCATCCATCCATCGACACTACTTACTAACTCGAGTTGGAATGCATCGATTGCGTGCGGAACTATGAGTACTTTTTCGATCGATACACGTGAATTGAGAATTAACATTGCCCCGATTCGAGAGGAACAGGCCTGTTTAGTAACTCTTTTCCCACTATCTGCCAGACCGCCTCAAACAGGAACATTTGACTAACTCGATCATATGACACGTGTGCACAAACATCGAGACACACCGAGCACACATCACCAGTGGGTCGATCACAGTGCGTGTACTATCACCATCACCGCAGACAGCAGCAGCAAAGCACTTTTTAACCCTGTTCATCTCGACTATCTCGGACGAGCTGCAGTACTGAATGGTCAGTGTCTGTGCAATGTGGTCATTTGTATTTCTGCAGAGTGTAAAAGTTCTACTCGCGGTAAACAGATTGGCAAAATGGACTTGCACTTTGTGATCTTTGCTCATTTTTAAGATGACTTAAATGATCAAAATACACTTATTCACGTGTACTGTTTATTTTCTAAATAAGAAACAACGAGAGTCCAATGCATGAGTACCACCAAACATGACATTACCAGAAGCAGAGAAGCACAAACAAAACAAAAACAAAAAATAAGGTGAATCGAGCTCTGCGGACAACGAACAAAATGGCCAAGTTGGCAATGTCTGGAATTAAGCTGTCGAGATAGCCAAGGACGACCAACTACCGGACATTTTAGGCTGCACTTTCGGTTGCCGCTGCAGAACTTGAATGATCATCATCATCATCAAGCCCAACTGAACGTGACAATTAGCCTTTGCGTCAAATTATTTGATAACTTGGTTACTCAGACTTACAGGAAGATGTTTCTCAACTCACTGGATCAAGGAGAATACAGTCGAATTCACCGCTTTCGACCGGTGGATCCTCAATAACATAGCTATTAAAGCCCGTCAGTGGTGCCAAGTGGAGGATTCAACTAACACCTTCAAAGCGAAGATCACGGCTCTCAACGTAGCCATATGGATCTCCAACACCGACCTGGAAAGTTGGTTGCCTTCCGCTTCGTTACAAATCAAGTTCCAACACTATCAACGGACACCGCGATGCCTACCTGTCGTTCTCTACTTGGCAATTCGAGCACTTGGTGGCAGCCGATTCTTTCACTACATATACACATGAAGGCTTGTCCATCATCGACTGATTGACTGTCCATCCAAAGATGCGGACAGTGCTAACGACCAAATTCCCGAAACCGAGTTGAACAAAGCGGTTGCTCTTTCCGCTCAATGCCAAGGCATCCTATTGGATGGCAACGAATGTGCCCGCATTTTTTTGAGATTTTACTCCAAACTGTGCACACCTTTCTTTACCCGAATAAAGATGGTCCTATGACACCTCCAGGGTGTTCATTCCAGAGTTGGAATAAATGCGAGATGTGCTCTAATGATTAAGTCAACGCACTGCTCACCTCAATCACTACTTAAACAAATTCACCCAAATTTGTATATTCTTTTACATACATCCTATTTCCATTGGCGCCACGCTTCGAATGAGTACCGCAACTGTTCCTATCAGTGCCGCAACTGTTCCCATGAGTGCCCCAACTGTTCTTATCAGTTCCGCAACAGTTCCTGTAAATCCGCATCTCGGAAAGGGCCGATATCGAAAGTATGTGATGAACATGTATATCTCGGCAAATAGAGAATTTAGGGAAATAGGAAATAGAGTAAATTCATTCTATTTCGATAAGCTTCCTATTTGTGCCGCAACTGTTCCCATGTGTGTCACAACTGTCCCTATCAGTTCCGCAACAAACCCTATGTGTTCCTCAAAGTGAGAGCGCCTTGATGATGATGGTAATGGTTGCTAGTGGTCATCCGGCAGCGGATCATCTCTACACTGTCCACACTATAACCATTCAATTTTAATCGTTATCGGCAAGTAGAGACAGGTAGACATCACGGCGTCCGTTGATAGTGTTGAAACTTGATTTGTAGCGGGAGGAAGTCAACCAACTTTCCATGTCAGTGTTGGAGATTCATATGTGTACGTTGAGGGCCATGAGCTTCAGTTTGAAGGTTTTAGTTGAATCCTCATGCTCTACCAACTTTTGCACCAGTTTTCTAATGCTCTATAATCTTTTTGTATTCCGCACTCACTGTGAGTTGACTGAGGGAAAGCACATAGTATGTTTGTTTTGAGTGTGTCAAGATTGGCCAAGTGAGGGTGTCAAGGCTGCTCTTCGCGGACGACCTGGCGCTCCTAGCTTCGAGTCAAGACGACCTCCAGTGCGCACTCGAACGTTTCGCAGCCGAGTGTGAAAAGTCCGGAATGAAGGTCAGCACAAGCAAGACCGAAGTGATGGTTCTCTCAAGACGTACTGTGGACTGCACACTACATGTCAGTGGTGTCCAGCTCCAACAAGTCAAGGAGTTCAAGTATCTCGGGGCTCTGTTCACGAGTGATGGACGGCTGGATAAAGAACTAAGCCGACGCATCAACCTCTCAAGCGTAGTCCTTAGAGAGCTCTGGGCGGTGATGGGCAGTTCGAGGATCAGTAGAGAAGCAAAGCTCGCCATCTACAAGTCTTTATTCAGAGCCGTCCTCACCTATGGTCACGAATCTTGGACTCTGACCGAAAGAACTAGGTCGCGGGTACAAGCGGCCGAGATGCGCTTTCTGAGAAGGATCTTTGGTGTCACCCGTTTGGATCACATTCGGAACGCATCGATCAGGGAGGCCATCAACATCGAGCCGCTACTCCTCTGGGTAGAGAGGTCCCAACTCCGGTGGCGTGGTCACGTGGAAAGGATGGATCCTGATCGTCTGGTTTGCAAATCTTCAACGCGGTGCCAGATGGACAACGACCGGTTGGCAGGCCAAGGACGAGATGGTTGGACCAAAATGACGCCCCCCTTGAGACGTGTTGGCCTGAACCCGGACGAAGTAGCACAAGTTGCCACGGACCGATCCTTGTGGAGGCAACAGATTTCTGGGCTAGAGCCGCGACCCGATTTACGGACATAGCGGTGTGAATGTTAATGTATGTATGTGTTTGTTTTTTGAATCCCATTAGTATTTGAAAGGACATTTAAGGGTTCCATTTGGGCTAGTTTTAAAGTTAAACGGTCCAACTAAATGGTGCCCAAGTAAATTCAATAGTGCCACGCAGATATTTTGCTACAGCAATGCTCGAGAGATTTGAATACAAAAATTTTGTGTTCCCCACTCACTGTGAGTTGACAGAGGTAGAGCATTGTGCGTTTGTTTTTGTATCCTATTTTGTCAAGGATTTGATCATTTTTATTAATTAAAGTGTCTAATCAGTAGATACCGATCCCACGAAGGTAATTCATCATGCTCTACCACCTTTTGCACCCGTTTTCTAATGCTCTACAATCTTTTTGTCTTCCCCCTCTCACTGTGAGTTGACTGAGGGAAAGCACATTGTGTGTTTTCGTTTTTTGAATCCCATTAGTATTTGGAAGGACATTTTAGTGTTCTATTTGGGCTAGTTTTGAGGTTAAACGGTCCAACTAAATAGTGCCCAAGTCAATTCAATAGTGCCACGCAGATATTTTGGCTACAGCATTGCTCGAAAGTTGAATACAAACTTTTTGTGTTCCCCACTCACTGTGTGTTGACTGAGGGAAAGCACAATGTGTGTTTTCGTTTTTTGAATCCCATTGGTCGAGGATATGATCATTTTATTCATACCAAAATTATCGGCTGTTTGATGAACAAGCTTATCTTGGCCATAGAAATTGGCTAGATTCAGCCAATTTCAATTGCTGATACCAATTGTATCGGTTATTTGATGAACAAGCTTATCTCGGCCATGGAAATTGGCTAGGTTAAGCCAATTTCCATTGCCGCAACATTACATCTTGAGTTGGTGGACCTTTCTCTCTCCCGTTGGTTGCCGCACTCCCAAGATCGTCCACCCTCCCTCAAGTGCAGAGGCTGTTTATTTATTCGAATAAACCTCTTTAAATTAACACGTTAACGAAGCTTCTCTCCTGATGGAAGCCTATCTTGCTATGATGATGATGTATTTGGTCCTCAAGTATCCCTCAAGTATCTCTCAAGTATGAAGAACAGATGTATGAAGGTGTTGTTGGCCTGCACTTGTGCCTCATGCCCAACCCTTCAGAAGAAGAGAGATACCGAGAATTGCCTGAGCGGTCAAGACATTCTGACGAACAGAGATCCCGAGTTCGGCCCTAGCTGCCAAGACAATCTGAAGAAGAGAGATCCCGAGTTCGGCCCAAGCTGCCAAGACAATCTGAAGAAGAACAGAAATCTCCTGTGGTATGTCCTCATGATTCTCATCATGAGTCTCTCTGACATGGGTGACGATGCCGCCAAACATGCTTTAGTGTTAGAACTCTCGCTCCTCGTTGGTCATCCGCAACTTTCTCTTAGTACGTTTTGCCCCCAATCTCTACCTTCTCTGGTGCTCTGTTGGTGGCACGTATCCTAGAAGAATCTCTCTGATGACTTACGCTCTCAAGTTCTTCTACTATCTTAGCATTGTGTGTGCTCCCTTATTTATCTCAAAGAAACAAGCGCTGGTCATCAGTGACATGCGAGAAGTCAAGCTCGAGGGCTATTCAGAAGCCAAGGTATGCAAATACCTCTCAAAGATTGAACAGAGGATCGATGAACTCAAGATGGCCGCGGCCCAAGTAACTCGTGAACAAGAGCTTCGCACGTTTACTAAAGAGTACCTCAAGTTCAAGTTCAAGATCAAGTTCCGTTATTGTGACTCAAGACAAGATGTTGTCACTACTGTCGTATGCGGGCTAATCTTATTGCCGAAGGCCGCAAGAGGAAAAAACAGAGGAACGGACTATGGGTGGAACAATTCGCAAGTTTGTGCCTTGTCAAGAACAAAGACCGACGCCTATTTTCGCAAGTTCGTGTCCTGAAGGAACTCTTGGTGACCTGCAGTCCCAAGCTCTTCGTTCGAAGAAAAAGACAGACGACTACTTTCGCTCTCCTCAAGCCAAACCCAATGAATTGCTTGTCGTTTATCCTAACCGTGGTACTCGTTGGATGCACTGGTGAACAGTTTCACAAAACAGCTCAGGAGAAGTATTGGTGGTCCACCACGCTACATGTATTTTGGGTATACAATTATCGACAGTCTCTAAGAGCAGCCCTCTGGAAGCATATCGTATCAGCTGAAGTTTTTTGTGCACCTATACCTGGTCCAGAAACAGCAAAGGCCCATTTTAGGAGAGGTCTGTGCCTGTGCGAGAATCTCTCTACACCCTGTCGGAGTGAAAACTCGCGCTCCCAAGTTCATCTTACGAAGAAAAGAGACCGACGTTTACTCTGCCGAGAGATGAGTGTCAGTAACAAGATCACTGACCCTGGTATGGTCCAGAAGAAAAGTGATGGCACCCAAGTCGCAAGTGTGTCTCAACTGAGTGGGGCGGAAGCCAAGGTTGACCAAGAAAGACTATCTGGCGCAACTTCCACGCTTGTGGAATCAAGTCTGTTGGCTGGCAACTACAAGACGATTGGAAAAAATGATGAAATCTATCAGAAGTGGCAACTGTTACTGATCCGCCTGGATGAGCGCCTGAAGGACGAAGATGCGTCGATAAGCTACTATATCTGTATCTCATCATTGACAAGTGCAGGCAAAGACTGGCTGAGGACATTGCAGCGGCGCTTGCTTCTGGTTACTCGTCATACCAGAACAATCAAGAAGAGAGTCAAGCTGTACTCAAGGGCCGAGGTGATACTCAGCAAGAACAGTCATCAGATGACGTGCAATTCAAACAGTTAGAACAGAGGAGTACAAGACTGAACATTAACACGGTGTGCAACAAAATATCCGAAAAGATAGAACAGAAAGAGACAGAAGGATGCGCGAAGATCCGCAAGGAGTTCCAAGCCGATTGATGACATCGAACAAGCGACCCAAGTTGACATTGAGAACTTTCGAAAGAAATGTCAGAGTAGCCTGGACGAACAGGTCAAAGATCTCAAAAAACGATACTCGATCGACATCCAGGAGTATACCTACGTCAGGATCGAGACGAACCGTGTTCTCGAACAAGAGTTACGATTAAAGATCAAGGCCCTCGACTATCAAGTAGACGTTAGCGAACAGAAGCCTTGAAGCTCAGAGGAGGTAGAAGAAGAACCAGAGGCCAATCAAAGTCCGTCGGAACAAGTGAAGGATGGTCTTATGCCAGAAGTTGAAGGGCTCGGACGGCAGATGGACAAAGTTACCACGGATATAGACGTGGAATCTAACGGAAGCCGACGAAGGCGACAAGGATGCAAGAGTAACTAAAGTGAAAGTGATAACAACTCAAGTGCCAATCTGACCAGGATGACTTGCGCTCTCATGACTCTGGTTTAGAACGTGAACAGTTCAAGCAAAATGAGATGGAAGAGGCTCAAGTAGAGGTTGATTGGTCTACATCACCAGAGAGCTCAAGTGATTACACTGCAGCCGCTATCCAGAGACGATCTGAAAGAGTGAGGCAAGCACCAGAACGACTTGCGTATGATGTGGACTGGCAACAAGTAGTCACCCGAAAGACAAGACCAGGTGGTCCCATTTATTGTAGCAAAGCTGGCATGGTGGCTCAACACTTAGCAAGCGAAGACTCCTGTGATACAAGGATCATGTCTAACCCAACACCTTATGGGCGCAGTCGTGGTGGATTCGGTGGTCGTAGCTGCAATGGTCGTGGTCAAGCTAATACTGAAATCAGCGATGGCCGTGGCAATTGTCAACAATGTGAATCTGGTCCTACTCGTACGCTGACTTCAAGAGACTTCATAGAGAGTTTGTTAAGGTGTCCAAGTGTTTTGAGACATGCAACTGAAAGAGGCCAAGGAGCTGTCTGCTATCAAGCCCAAAGAGGACGATCCGAAAGCAGAGGAGAAACTGAAGACACCGTCACCGTTAAACGAGAACCGAGAACCGAGAACCGAGAACTGAGAACCAAGAATCGAGAACCGAGAACCGAAAACAACGAGAATGAACGGACTCTTGTGAGGTTTATGCGCTCACCTTAACAGTGTATCGAAATCGAAAGCGATCGAGCCTATTCTGCGAGTACCGTTTGGATGGATTGTGAACTGGTGGACAAATGATCGAAGTTCCGATAATGCACATCTCTCAAGTAGAACCTACTGGCCAAGTACTCTTAGCTGTTCTGGGTACGAACGAAAAGAAGTTCGAAGAAGCAGATGGTGTGTGGTACAAAACGGACCTGCTGATGATTTGCACCAAGAAAGTGGAACCTGATCGAGGAAATGACAACGAATGTCTGAAGTGTATGAGTGAAAGTGAAGTCTGTCTGGTCTGTGTACGGTTGAAGAGGAATCTACGTTCAAAGTACCTAAACCACCATGACAAGTGGCCATGACCTCGAACGATTTCCGAAGTTGGTGGCACTGGTTATTCTTTCTGAGTTTGAAACTCGAACCTATTGATAAGGCATACGATTGGTGGTCTCATCTGAATCCTGTACCCAACTGACAAGTACATCAACTACCTCAATTGTTACTATAAGTGGACCAAGTACATCTACTACATCAGTTAATGTGAATGATCTGCACTCTTCACCAACTCACGAACAACAACTACACCTAAACCAGAACCAGAACTGGAGAACCAAATCCAAGTTTCCTAGAGGGCCTACTATCGAAACAAGCGGAGAACCTACTAGAGAACTTGAACCTGTAGTCGAAGTGCAAGAACAGGGGAGGCGTTTTCAACCACCAAGAAATTGTAGACCACCAGTGCGACTCAACTATTAACCTTGAGCAAGCCCAAGTACATCAGGTGGATACTCTTGGAACCAATGTTCAAGCAGTTCGGGAGCAGGGGAGGTGTTGAGATGTGGCTCCTCTCTACATGAACATTCAGGTTTAAGCTTAGTCACTGTGAAGTCGAACATTACCCAGTCACTTGACGTCAACATAGTCAAACAACGAACCACATCGAACAGCAGGGATGGGTAAAGTGAGCTGTCCCAAAGCGACCGCCGAACATCAGCGCCTCCAAGCGAACAAATTATTTGCTTATCAATCAAATCATAGTTTAAAGTTGTGCACTGTCAACTGGTCGAAATGACTGTTTGCAGTTGAAGTGAATTAACCCTTTCAGTCGCATAAAGACGATTTTTGTTTTCAATTGTGTTACATTTGAATTTGAAAAATTTTTCTTTCCCACTAGGTTTGTAGTCAAAAATGTTCATACAATTCCACAAATTTCTAATTGAGTTTTAACTCTATATAAGTAAACAACATCTTGTTCTTCATTTGTTGTAAAAATTCTTTTGGTTGATTGATTGATTAATCTTATTTCCAAAAGAACCCAATTTGTGGACTAGAAAATTTTACTAATTGATTAAAAACACGTTATATTTTTCCATTAGTAAATCTAAGCGAAATCCGGTAAAGTTATTAAATCAAATCTATTTACAAAACGATTAGCTTTGAAATATAAAATAATATCAATTTTAATAGCAATTTAGTCAAAGTTAGAATCCAATGGTTGAGTTAACACAATTTATAATTATATTTATCCATCCGATTTCTTCTAATTATAGTAGCGACTAATTGTGAGATAAAATATGTTGGGTACCTAAACCTACCAATTAGTGAATTGAAAGTTCGGAAAAATGGCTACCAATACATCAACGAATTTGACTGCAGTTGTTGCAGTTGAGGTCTCAAGCTGAAATCAGTTGAATATTGTCGATATGTCCCTAAATTTCTTTATTACTAACAAAATAATTAATTTCCGGATAGGATTTTCTTATATTTATAGTAAAAAATTTTACTCAACATTCAAGGCAATTTTACGATGTAAATGTGACCACGACAATTCGTGAGCCGGAAACATCACAATAGGACAGTTGTATCTTATAACCCAATTTTATCTGTTGAAAAATCAACAATGTGAAATACGAAATCTTGGAACGTGATATATAATGTCATTCAAGTATTGCAAGAGAAACAGAATTAATAAATAATTTCTATCCCAATTCTGAAATCCTCCGAGTATGTAACATTAATTGGAAATAAAAAAAATTCGTTATAAATATTTGGTATAATACCAATTGTTTGGATTAATCGTTAACTGATTAAATTCACAAAAAAACATTAAGAATTAATGGAATATGGACATGTTCTTAATTTAACCCAGCTCACTACAACCCAACTTTGGAGAGCATTGGGGTTCCCCAGATGATGCGGTTGAGACGACGTTTCTGTTCTAAAGTAAAAATTTAAGATTGTGGAATTGGCCGAACAAGTTGTATGGAAAAGACCCTTGGAGAAATGACTAATAGTGTTATTTTGGGAATTCCTTAAATGGAATCAATTTGGCATGAGTAATTTTTTTGGGTAAATTAGAATCAAAACCAACAATTTGTTAAAAATAGAGGAAACTGCCTGAATTCAAAAGTAATATAAATGTAGACAAGTTGTCTAAGACAACACTCGCCTTTATGCGACTGAAAGGGTTAATTCACTTCAACTGCAAACAGTCATTTCGACCAGTTGACAATGCACAACTTTAAACTATGATTTGATTGATAAGCAAATAATTTGTTCGCTTGGAGGCGCTGATGTTCGGCGGTCGCTTTGGGACAGCTCACTTTACCCATCCCTGTCGAACAGTGACCTTGCACTATTTCTTCCCTCGATATAAAAGGCCTGCAGTCTGGTGCATTCGATTATTGTATGCTTCTTACGTGTACTGATCGTTCCCTCTCGTGATTTGTGCTTACGCACCTCGTGTCGTGTGATCCTGCTCTCTTCTCCCCTGGATATCTTGGTGGCCTATCCCTGACCGTTACATCTTGGGTTGGTGGACCTTTCTCTCCCGTTGGTTGCCGCACTCTCGTTCCAAGGATCTCTTGGAGAGATGCACTCCCAAGATCTTCCACTCTCCCTCAAGTGTAGAGGCTGTTTATTTATTCGAATAAACCTCTTTAAATTAACATCTCCAACACTGCTTTTTTACGTTACGCTGATTGTGGCCTTTGTGGTCCTATTGCCATTGATTGGATATTACCTGTATCGTCTGATGATTCGTTGGGTTAATCACTTGACCGAGGAGGAGATGCAGGACGTCGTGGAGGTGTGCCGCTTCTCCTCAGTTGTACCAGTGTTTGGCCATGGCATCAACCACCAGACTCGCAATATCGAGTACTTTTTGGTTGGTTTTTATCGTGCTGATCCAGACACTCTTCGACGTGACTTTACTCATACCCTCGAGTAATCTTACGGTGGTAGGTTGTTAGGGCAATGGACAGATATACACTGTTAGAACTTTCATAACTCATCTCATTCACTAAACCATAGTGCACTTACCCTTTACCATATGCTATCAAAACGCAAATCTAACCAATGTCACGATGGCCAACGTGGCCATATACCAAAGTAAATGCTTTAACACCTAAATGACGGACAGTATGACCACCAACACCCAAACACTTAAAGGCCCAATTGTCTGTCATCTGTCATTACACACGCACTCACTCACAAATCACTGAATAGTCAAATGGACACACAAACACCCGTTCATACGGATTTCATTGAGTTCGCACACTTGATTGGGTCAAACATTGCTCGGATGATGCAACACGCCTGCAACTCTGTCAACAAACCAATTTCCCCAGATATGTTTCCTCTCAACGATTGTACCTAGAAATGTATTGACTTTTCATTCATTAAAGTTTTATGTGAGTGCAAAAAATTACATTGTTTCTCTAGTTTCTATGCTACCATAGTGGCAATTAGTCTACAGTCAGCTTAAACTCAAAAAAATAAACTTGGAGCAACTCGATCATAACGGTCAAAAGGATATATGAATCGTTGTCGAAGTTAATCCTTTAATGCTACATCCGAGCTGACTCACTCTCTGGGACAATACCTTCAACTCGGATGTCATTGAGGCCTATGGTCGTATCTTTAATCAGGTGAAGACAATCGTCATCTACTGGTACATTGACGACAGTGAAGCAAACATTGACAATTTGGTTGTGCTGTTGAGTCAATTCGATCAATGTGGTCACTGATCGTCGCGTAGTTGTAATTTCTAACATTTTGAGAGTTTATACATTAGAGAGAAATAACATTGTAAACAGGTTCAATGTGTTCAGAAATATCGAACAAGAAATTGTTGATTTAGGAAAAACATTATTAGTCTTAAGATACACAAATGCACGGAAATCTATGTTTTTAAAGTGTACGGCGTAAGTTGATAATGTTGGAACTTGATTTGTCAGCCAACTGGAAGGCAACCAACTTTCTAGGTCGGTGTTGCAGATCCATATTGGTGCGTTGATGGCCGTGATCTTCGGTTCAAAGGTCTTAGTTCAATCCTCCCCTTGGCACCACTGACGAGCTTCGCTGAAGATCTACGGGTCAAAAGCGTTGATTTCGATCATATTCGTCTTTATTCAGTCAATTCACCCGAATACTAATCACCACGTTCAGTTGGGTTTAATGATGATGATGAGCTGTCAAGTTCTCAGGTTCAAGGTGGCTCAGGTATTGGATTCTTTTTGTTTCTTATTAAGAAAATAATGATTACAGGTGAGTAATGTGTTTTAATCATTTTAGTCATCGTAAACATGAGCAAAGATCACAAAGTGCAAGTCCATTTTGCCAATCTCCTTACCGCAAGTAGGACATTACAAGTGGGCACATTGAACCGACAATGATCATTCAATAGCGCAACTCGTCGGCGAATGTCAAGATGAGCAAGGCGAAAAGTGCTTTGCTGCTGTGTGTGGTGATGGAGATGTTGGTCGCGGTGCCGGTGGTGGTAACAGTGCACGTATGTTGATTGAACCACTGGTGATCTGTGCTTGGTGGGTCTCGATGTGTGTGCACACGCTTCACATCGTCGAAACATGTTTGCACAACATTGTTGAGCTTTTTAGTGATTGTCATTTGACACAATACCTCAATAGCCAACTTAACGCAAAATAGTTATACATCAAATCCAGCTAAAACAATAAAATCAGTTATATGAATAGGAAAATCAAACTAAATGTTACGGAGATCGGACTAATCGCATTTGAAATTGCAAGCACACAAACAAAACTCAACACACACACGACGTCAGTTAAGGAAGAAACTAATAATAAACAAATCTTAAGATTATCTGTTTCTGTAACTAAATATGTGGATATTAGCATAGTGTCCTATCTAATCGCAATTGATTTTACCATTTAATTCTTGATAGCGAAAATTTTTTCTTGCTATCGCGAGTTTTATTTTGAGCAATTCGCTCATAGAAGGTAAACTCAAATGTCTCCTCTCTTTTTTGTTGTTGTATATGAGAAGCCTTAAATGGCTCTTTCTGCCCTAACCTTAGTAGTGCAACAACATCATAATAATGGCTGACTAAGTCGCTCCTCCTCCACTTCTCACCCTCACCCTTCTATCTCTTCACTGCTCACCCTCCTTTTCGCCATTTTCTCACCCTACAAAAGCTCACACGAAATAAGCGCGCACACCACACAGACAGAGGTCAATCATGTTCGCCTTATGAGCACACGCAGGCGGTTGGCCAGCCCACTGCAGTGACACGCAATCGAGTGACAAATGTGCTTCACAACCCTACGTCGAATACACAATTTTAAAGTTAATGCATAGAGTCACGTTATTTATGAAATGGGCAGCAGTGCCCACATTTATATATTCTGAATACTATAGTCTAAATTGGCGCAATTTGAGTGAGAGACAAAGAACAGTGAAGTGCTATGCTTCGGGGGGTCCGTCCGTCCACTGCCAAGTACAGTGAGCAGTGCATTCTCCTCTCTTTCTTTCTTTCTGTCCTCTCACTCTCAATCGCCACTCTGAGTAATCATCACCAAAATTGTGTTACTCTCTACATCAACCTGTATCCCGATTTACGTTGTGAACAACAAACCCACGTGTGACACATCACGTCATCGTGTCACGAGTGTGTCGCAGTGGTGTGAACCATCATCATCGTGACTGTCACATCTCATACTCACCTCAAGCACAGCAGCTGCATCACCATCATCACCATCAACTTTCAATAGGAACTCTCACTCATTACACCTCAATCTCACTTTATCTACATCATCTGAACCTGAGTTGACCTTTGTAGGTAAGTGATCCATTCACTACACAACATCAATCTTGTGTCAGGCATCGTACACGGGCGGACAAATATGGTCGATGCAGGCCCGTCACTCACATAGCCAATCCCGGTCAGGAATCCTGACTCAGGATGCCGCGAGCGCTTGCCCCGAGACCCCTTATCCTTTTGATAGTTTTGCACCACATTAACCATTTCAAGAGCAGATTACATGATACATGATAGCATCTAGAGATAGAAGTCGACATGGCCCCTCGGACTCATTGCCTTAGGGCATTCGGCCTTTTGTCCCTCTCATGTCCATTTTGTGTGTTGCTTTGCGTTATGTAGAATGTATAGATGCTACTTTTTTGTTTTTTAACATTTACTTAACAATCAACGCCAAAAACGTTGCTTCTTACGAGTACTTCAGTACTGTAGTAACAGATTAAGCTTTCGTGTGTGTGTATGCTAACCGTCTGTTCTTTTTAGCCTCCCACTGCTCCTCCACTTCTCAAATTCCCTCTGGTCATCTCGACAATGTCTTTTAGGGCATCTGCCGTTCGGGTGAACCCTTCGACAGGCTCGCCAGTAGCAGTAAACTTCCCGCCTAAAGCTGCTAGATGTGTGCGAAAGCGAACCCATCCCACCAGCTCCTTGATTAATAGTCTGTCTTGGGATCAAGCATCAGCTGCAGCAGCCGCAGCGTCATCTCCATCAATACAACCGCCATGGGGATCTGCACCAACCAGCACCACGACTTTTAGTCAGCCTTGGGCAACATCAGTAACAGCACCATGGTCCCGATCTCAATCAATACAAACGCCAATGCGAATTCAACCAACCAGCACTATGACCTATAGTCAGTCATTGATAGCAGAAGCTGCAGCAGCAGCAGCCCTTGCTCCAACACCACCACTTCCACAGCCCAATTCGCAACCAATTGCATACTCGATCCAAATGCCGAGCAGTTCCACTGAGGTGGCCCGTGAAGCGAACACCTTCACTGGCATCTATGATCAACCCGAGATGAACATACCCAACAAGAACAACTACAAAACTGTTGCCATCACTACTACCAACAACACAGTACACCAAACTGCAAGCATGAGCGTCGATGGTTCGGCGAGACAACACTTTTGCAAGAAGAAAGCTAAAATCGACGGGACTTTTCGAGTAATCAAAGTCAAACGACCCCATGCCCATGACTCCTATCATCATAAACCGTCGAATGGTTTAGTCACGATACCCGTTAGGGAACGCGCTAAAATAAACCTTGGAGAGGAGAAACGACGACTCGAGGAAATGAACCGTCACATGCAAATGCCGTTTCAAGTGTTCCAAAATGAGCAACAACAAGAACCGCAGCAAGAGCAGATACCACCTCAAGAGCCACCAGTCATTGGTGATCCAAATGTTCATCCTGTTGTCCTTGTGGAAGGTGCGGCACCCTCAGAGAGTGATTTCAAATGGATCCAAGATGGAATCAATCAGATGACCAATCAAATGTGTGAAGATATGGTCGCTGAAGGTTCTGGTGATGGTGTTGGCGAGATTAAAAGATGTTGTGCATGGATCCAAGCATCACTTTTAAAACAATATGCTGAGCAACAGGAAGTGGAACGAAGAAAGCAGCAGGAACGGTTGGAGCGGCTAGCGCTAGATGGCCAACAACAATATGAACAGTACGAACAAGGGAATTTTCAAACAATGCTTGAGCCTCAAGGGCAAGTTGAACTAGCAGAACCGTCAATTTATGAAGTCCCCACCAACCCACCAGCCAGCTATTTCATCCCAACAACATCCTTGCAAGCTTCACAACTCCAGCCACAACCCAAGCCTTCAACTATTGAACGAGCCTCAGCATCCGGGTCCACTTCAGCTGCCAAGTCGGTGCGAGTTGCACTACCCAAAACTAAGGCCACACATAAGGTGAAGGCTACTCCTAAACCAAAAGCCACTCCGCAACCGAAGCCAAAGCCAAAGGCAAAGGCGCAGCTAAACAGTTCCAAAGCCTCAAAGTCGAAACCTACTCAATCTGTTACGGGCCAACCAGAAACTGAGCTAAACAACCCAACTGGTCCATTCACTAATTTGGTCGCAAATGCTAACGGACACGATCCCTTCTGTTGGATTTGTCACAATGTGATTGGCGAGCAAGCTAGCGCACAACACTGCACAAACTGTTCACTCTCATTTCATGCGGATTGTGCCAAAAAGGAAAAGGTTTTCGTCAAAAATGCAGCTGTCTACAAGCCCACACCCAGATCTCTAAAGAAGAAACATAGCATGGAACGTGCTGCTGCTGCTGTGCTGAACGGATGGAATGTCAAAGAGCTTCGATTGATGAAGTCAGACGAAGTGATCTGTCGTGATTGCATTCAGAAGGAGGCCGGACTCAAGTACAACAAAGTGTACGGCTTCAAATCGGAGAAGCATGTGGCTACGCATCACCTTATTGGCAAAACTTTCAACTATGCCTGCGTCATGTTGGCTTCCAAATTTGAAGAATACTCCAAAATTGACTTTACCCAATTTGGACACTTGATCCTGCAGCCATTGAATTTGGAAACGATGGCTACCAAGGCTTTAGAGGATTACTACCAATCGTCTGAAGCCTTCATGTATGACATCAAATTGGTGCGTGAGATTTGAGGAGATTTGGCGTTTCAGGATTGTAACCCGTTTCTTCTTTAGGTTATTCACAATTTGATCATTACACTGGAAATTGATCAACCCGATGTGAACTCAAAGTGTACTTTGCTGTATAAATTTGCCCGTGACGAAGCGAACAGCATCGACAATTGCGACTCGTGCTTTCGCAACTTTTACGAAATGAACGAAACGGACGTGGACGACAGCCATGTAATGCCGTGTCAGTATCCGCATGCACTGGTGTGGATGTGGCTCAATAGAAAGTGGCAACCTGCCAAGGTTTTCGAGTATCGACAGGAAGGCACTTTTGAAGTGGACAATGATCGTGTGGCTGTGATGCCTTTTGGTGGACTGTGCCAATTTCCGTAAGTTTTCGATTAGTTGGATCATCAGAGTAACTAACCTTTTTGTATCTCAATAGGATAATTGTTCTAGTGAGCTCTCTGTACTTGTACTCGAAAAATCCCCCACCAGATCGCAAGGTCTACAAGATCGTCAAGCCAATCACGCAGGTCGATGAGGAGCAGAATGCCCAAGCCTCCCTGGACTTGGACAAATATCTAGAGTATATGAGATACTACTACGAACCCGCATACGCTGTGCCAGATGAGCCGCAACGCTTCACGCGAGATGATATCTACATGTCCGACATTCGTCAGAAGGATTACGGCGAGGATGGCAAACCAATCTGGGAGGACAGACAGATCCTTTGGGATCTCGAGGCTTAAGGCCAATGTGGTCAATGTTCTGTAGGGTTAGTCCACTTTTGTGCCATGTCACAGACTTACTCTCTGCTTTTCAAACACAAACACATCACTTTCTGTATCAGCTTTATCTCACACTTTAATCTCATATTACAATTCATTGTAGTTTTAGTTGGCTTTTGTGCCATTCTTATTGCTTAAAGTAAGGTGTTCAATTCCTTATTTTGATAATCTACACAATCCATTTGAGCACTTTAACTTATCGTTCTATTAAAGTCTCTTTATGTACTTGAATGATGTGTTGCGAAGATGGTGATGATGATGGAGTGGAGGTGGGGATGGCGTCTTTTCACTTTGGATTGTTGTTTTTGTACAACTTGTGTTTGTGCATCTTGGTACTGGCCGTTCATAATGTAAGCTTTGATGGTCCACTGTGGAACCGCTAAGCATTCGGATCGAGTATTCAAATCCCTTCTTGTTGGGTATTGGTAGAGAAGGATCCTGGGACTCTGCGGTTTCGGCTTTTGTTGGTGTTCTATGAGTTGCTCTAGTTGTTGCTGATCTTGGAGTTACTCATTTTGTTACTATTTGGTATTGAATTTTTATGTTGCGTTTCACTATCTCCGTGTTGGCGTCTATGCTGTTTGCGATCTGATTCAGCGGGTTACGTTACCGAGCCGGCTCGGTGACTAAGCCACTCGACGGTTTAGTAGTGATGAGTGTGGTCTCTCTCTCTCTCTCTCTCTCTCTCTCTCTCTCTCTCTCTCTCCATATCCCTCTCTCTCTCTCTCTCTCTCTCTCTCTCTCTCTCTCTCTCTCTCTCTCTCTCTCTCTCTCTCTCTCTCTCTCTCTCTCTCTCTCTCTCTCTCTCTCTCTCTCTCTCTCTCTCTCTCTCCCTCTCTCTCTCTCTCTCTTACTAGACAAGTCGAAGACGTACGTGCCATGCATTCCAGACCTCACCCAGAAGTACTCCCAATTTGGCAGACGGGAATTCGAGATAATTGGACTTTGGTTCGGAGCTAGAGGGAGTCTGAGTCATCAAGTGGTGAACTTCTTCGAGAGGTTCCAGCTTGATAAAGAAAAACTCTACGAAATTGCAGAACGAGTACTCATCGACTCAATCAAGATGATACACCACCACATCTATGACTAGTATCTACCATTTTGTAATATATCATTATTTTTTGTACTTTATTTAGCATTTTCCCAAATTTATGTATCTTTTACATTGTACACATGTCCTTGCGGATTGATCAGTATGCCGTGCTATTTGGCACCTCACCGTAGGTGAGCGGCTTCCTTTGTTTGTTTTACGAATAAAGTTGTTCCATCTCTCTCTCTCTCGTTTGTTTCACTGCCCTGCTCATGCACTGTAACGAAGGTCTAATTAATAATTGTGCTCTGTGTTTGGACTTACACATGTTAACACAAACACTAAACACCAGTAAATTCGATTTGCTGACTAACACAACACAATATATTGAACACACACAAACAGAGCAAGAGACAGACGTGATTTTTACGAGTGCAATGTCGATTTCTGGTGACTCAAGTAAACTTTACCCTGATCTGAGGACTAGGCCGATCTCTGGTTCTTCCTTCTCTGACCTGGTCATGACCACCTGAACTGAGCTGAGTGCAAGGCCTATTTCTTGTATTTCCTCACCTGAACTGACCTCTGAACTGATTTGTTATTTGTGTATCTAAATCTAAATAATATTATTTGGATAAGGAAAAGTGCGTTGGTGATGGGATCGCTCAAAGGTAAAGAGTGGGACATGCGCAGTAGAGACATACCTTCTACTTTGAGTAAATACACACACAATGCACTACTGACAGTACACATTTACAATCTTAATAATCTTATATTATTTTATTAAACTGCTTCGAAACTGACACCAATTAGACGTACTTCTTATTATTGACCGAGTGTTTCAAGGTAGAACCACTGACCCTCATGATGGCCGAATTGGGCAGAGTGTTTTTGCTGGAAGTAATTGTTTCAATTGTGTCCGATGATGATGATGATGAAAAGTGTGGACAATGATCAGCAGTGCAATTCTAGTTCGGATTGTATATATGTATGGTATGCGTTTCGGGTTGTCCAAAATTGAGGTCATTGAGATCTCTTAAAGGGCCACTCCAATGGAACTGCTCGGCATTTGGATCGAGTATGAAATTCGCTGCGAGTTTAGACTTTTAGGAGAAAGCGTTGGGGCACGAGCTGCTGCCGCTGCTTCTTCTTCTGTTAAGTACTGACTGTCATTAGTGATCACCAGTAGTGCAATTGATTACACCGCAACAACTATCGAGGACAACCTGATGCTTGAAGTACCGAACCATTATCATTGCACATCGACACACTCAATGAACACCAAAGATGTTGGCACTCCAAGTTGGTACCAACCCGAGCACCGATTGCCTTGTTCCTGAGAGAATCTCCTCCGCATCCAGCACTGGCACATTGGCCACAGAATTGCCACCATACTCTCACCGTCTCACATACTTGTCGAGCAACCAAATGTCACACTGAGCCTGTTGGAGTGGATTCAGTGGATGAAATGTGACTGACTTGTATCTGCCACTGGTACCGTGACCAGTGCAAGAGTCATAGGTGGAATTTATTATCTGTCCACTTAGTACGGTGAAAGTCTGCACGCACAAACACAAACGCACTCGAGCAGATTTCTCTACCATCGTTATGTTGAGTTAACTTTGTGTCCGTCTTGACAAACTCACGCAGCATACACAAGCACACTGACAAACATAAATGAACAATTCTACAAGTTCCTTACAATTAGTTGGACATTCTTATTGGATATTCTAATGTTAGATTGACTGTTGTTGACAGTTAGGTTGTGGTGCACTAACTGAACACCAAGCGAGAAGCGTTTAATTGCCCGCTCCTGTCCGTGTGGCACATCTTGTGTTGTGTTGACCGGTGATCGCCAATTTTGTAGCCATGTACCAAAATTTTTGCTTTATTTAACTGAGTGTGACCATCACCCTCATCTCACCACTCAACAGACCACATCTACCTCTCACCTCACATCCATGCCTCAAGACTCATTGAACTAACTTGCGTCAATCCACAAACACACAACTCTCATTGTCAATATCTCCGAATCTCACTTTTGGTATGAAGCTTCCCACGTAACCATAAACTCCTGGTGGCTCTTAGGGTAGGGTTCCTTGAGGGAGTCCTTGTCCTTAGGAAAGACTCCTTAAAGGTACCCTTGGCAAGGAGGATGTCCTACCCCAGGACCACTCAAAGGTGTCCTTTATTAGGGATCCCTTGAGAAGGAATACTACAAGTATTCCTAGACAAGGGTAAAATTGACTTTGAATATATTCAAACCCAAATAAAATTTACATGAATTATCCAAAATTCTTTAATATGATGAATTACAAAATAAAAACAATCTAAATACAATTAACCATGTTTATTAAAAAGATCGAATATATAATGTTTATCAACAATTTGGTTTTTAGAAATTTTGGTTTTAAATGATACATATGTAGCTAGTTCAATGAAATTGCTTGGTGCTAATTTAGTGATAGTGTCAGATTCATGTGAATATGTAGAGATATAAGAGAAATTTAAACTTGTTCGCGAATCTGGATACAAAGGCAAAGGTCGATTATTGCAGAGTTCTTTCCCAAAAATCGAAAAACCAGAATCAGTTTGGAATATTCGGTGAATTATGTAATAAACATGTGAACCAGAGTTTGACTTGGTCTTGATTAGATGGTTGTTTGTAGACATATTTTTGTTGTAGTCTTTGGTGCAAAGTGCCTGTCCTTTCCAGACAACACGCAAAATAGATAATACTTTTTCCGATTGGTGCAAGTCAGGATATTTTGAAATAATCAAAAGATCGTCAGGAGTTAGTGCGGATGAAGAGGAAACCTTTGCAGAGATAAGATCAGATGTGACTGGGGGCTTTGGGCACAAATCGGGCAAATGCGTTTGAAGAATATTCAGAAATGGTTTCGAGCAAGTGTCCACCATCTTAGAGCAAGCAGTGACCACAGCCAGAGTCGTAGTGTATTTGTTGATCGCCTGCTGGCCCGGATTAGGACCACTTTGGACTAGCCCCGAGATAAGGCCCATTGTCGATTCTGTGAAAAATGCCGACCAGACTAGAAGAGGACCATAAGCCTTGACCATATCCACAAGATGACCAAGATAGTGGATTTGTAGACGACACATAAAGCCTTCATTCTTGCCGTAAATTTCAGTAAACTTTTCTAAGAACTTTACCATTTCAATTTGAACTTGACGCAAATTCTCGGGAATATATCGGGCAGAGAGCATTGAGATAACGAAGGCTAGGGACTTGAAATTGTCCAATCGATCGGCGTTGACCAAACCATAGAAACAAACCCATCCATAAAAAAGGATAAGTTCGTATTCTATGGCCTTGAGACCACCTTTCTTCAAACCGAACTGAGGCATGCGACGAAGGACACCAACAGGAAACTTGATTGATGAGAGCCGCAAATCTAACTCTTTCGTAGCTTCATCGGTGATCTTGTACTGTTTGTAGATGTTAACTTTCTTGCCTAAACATTTTGAAGACGATTTGCATTCCTCGCGATACCAAGCTTTGTCCTTCAAATCACTAGCAAACCATCGGTCCAGGATTCCCGAAACGCAACCTATAAAATGATTGCCGAATAAAATATAGGAACAAAACCGAACCGTTAATTGGATCATACCTAGATAGACAGCATGAAGACATTCTGGTGGGGCAATGCTGCCCATGTCGATATAATCTAATTTCATTAATTGACATTTTCCTTTAATGCCAAGTTTAGGATTCTTTGCAGATGCATCTTGAGCATATTTACGCCAATCAACGTCGGTGATTTGACCATATCTTTTTATTGTTTTTCCATTTGTCTTGAAAAGCGTAGAATTAAATTTTTTGCCACGTTCACCTTCGTGGCTACACATGTGGCATCCTGAAAATGCATTTGCATATTTAACGAATTAATAAATTGTACATTTAAAACATACCGTAAATTCCTTGGTGACCATGACAGTTTTTTAGCTTAGCTCGGGCGGGACCATCGGCCACGGCTAAAAGCAATTTCACCCTAAAATGATGCATAACCCCTTTAATGGTGATTTGAATAGGCTCTTTAGCGAATGAAACAATTTCATCGATGAATGGCTGCATCATTAAATCTTGGTCAGCATCTTTTGGCGTTTCGCCTACTTGTACAGCCACTAGCATCGGGAGCATGATGCGTTCGTTGAAGGGTAGTTTGTTAAGATAAACCACAAGTGGCCAGAGAGATTTTCCTTCGTCCGTATACTGTACTCCGTCCCACCCCAACGTAAGAGTCAGAGTTTGAATGCCGTCTTCTGGAAATTCTGGGACAAGTTCTCGATATCGGGTGCCGTCTTTGAGATCATGAAGCTTTGGCCGACCAACGGCCGCAGATCGATCGGTTTGACCGAGCCTCAATTTATCGGACCAAGGCGGGACTACATAGTCGAGATACTGCTTCAATGAAACACTACAGAAGTACGATCTGCCATTTTTTCTCTCTATGCTTGAGTCGTTTATGGTGCATTCAGGATGGTTGAGGTTGCAGGTTTGAGGTTCCTTCTTTTTGCGATCATTAAATGGACCAACCAAGGCCTCGCCACAGTTTGCATAGAAATACTTGTCGTGTTTAGGATTAAAGAGATTCAAGGCTCGCCTTTTCATTGTATGAATGTGCGTGCTTCTAATTAAAGGTCCGACACGATTAGTTCCACAACTAGCGGCATTTGCGACATTTCCCACAAAGACGGATGCTTTGTCGGTGAGAGTAAAAATTGTCTGACCTATAAACGGTAGCAAGGTCGCTTCTTGTTCACTTAAACTCTCGGGCCTTCCTGGGAAATCGTAAAAGATTTCGGCATCTTCATTGGAATCATCGTCCGATCCGGCATCGGAAAAGTGATCAACAGGCAACAGGTCCTCTGGCATAGGGTGATCAAATGGTAGATGTTGTAGATCTTGTTGACTATCGCCATCATTCGATTCGAGATCGTCGTTTTCACCAATCGGACTGAAAAATTGGTATAGGAGTTTCTTCTCTTCTTGTGCCTGAGCTTTATTTTGAGATTGAATCTTTTGAAGTAATGTTTGGTCTGAATCGGAGTCAGAATCGGATGAATCAGGAAATAGTGGTCGCTTAGGCATTGCTATCGAGTTGAAAGAATGTTATCATCAAAACATGAAGTTGAGTTGATAAAACCACCAGCTGTCTAGACTAGGATGACTGTCTGACAAGTAGTTGACACAACGATGAACTGAAGCTTGAGTAGTTTGTTTTGGGCACAAAAAGCTCGTAACGTAATTTATGCACATGCACCTTACCCCCTTCACACCTGCATGCATGAATACTCACACACACACATATAGTAAATAATGCTAGCTCACCAGTAATCAACGAGTGATCGCTCGAGGTCGACCTCTGACCTGTACCTCTACCTCACAACAACACATGCATGTTTGGCACACGAGGTGCCTCACACACATGGCCACTGCCAGCAAAATCGCTTTTCCTCTTCCTCATATTGTGTTCTCAGTGATCGTGCTAATTGTCAACTGAAAAGAAAATTTCCATCTTGTTCCTTTATTCCCGTAAGAATCCAACCAAATCCAAACTAATCATGTCAACCGATGACAGCAACGCTAAAGGCGAACATCAAGACGCTTTGTGGAAATTTGTCACTCGATAAATTAAGAAAAATGTTATCAAAAAGATGCACGGAAAAATACTCGAAGCTAGAAAAGAATTTGATCAAATCGTATTCTCTGGTAAGTTTGCAATTTGCTTAAAATATTTATATTACACTTTTCTAATTTGTTTGTTTTACATATTATTTCAGATATGGGGTGCACTACCTTGTCGGAAGTCACACGGAGTGATGTTGCACAAAAAATTAAGCAGTCATGAGCATTTCAAGTTTTTGAACGTTCAAGTTTTTTATGGATGCACTTGAGTGTTATAATGCTAATCTACAGAAGCGTATTCTCGAAGCATCTGCAGCTTCTGAGAAATTGGATTCTTCTGTCGTCTCTAACGTAAGCCTAGATGATTTCTCTCGATCTCCTGGCACCGGCATTATCGCATCAACACCATCACTATCAAACTCTTATGACGACGACAATCAGTATATCACGATTGGTACTGCCAAACAATTGCTTCGAGATTCTCTTCTTCCGTTGTACAAGAGACTTGATGCTGTCGAGTTGAATACTACAAAGATGTCAAATAATATCGATCTAAATCCCGAACTGCAACCAGTTGGTTTCTGGTTACCAACCGGTTTGCTACCAACTGACCGTCGACCAAAGGAATCGGAAATGAGTAGCAGCGTTTTTGGAATGCAGAATCAATCTGAAATGGAAACCGCTGTTAAGGAAGATACTCCGCCTCAATCAACGCTTCAGGAAGTTGAAGGACCAGGACAGAGCTGTTTGGAAACCAGATTAATCCATAAAACTAAAGATGGATTTGGTAGAAGATGGTTCGTATCCACTAAGGAACTTAGTGATGTCAGCAAGTCTCCTGAAGGAGACGACTTGTCCATGCTATTGAATCTCGTTTTTGGCGAAAAATACGCACAAAATTTTTACTATTGCAAGTACTTCTCATCTGATTTAGAAAAAGCCACTAGCCAATTGCTAAGTAAGCAGTACACTTGTCTTTTCCAACTTCACTAACATTTTTTTACTTAGTTTTATATGCAAAGATTCGACTTCCAAAGTCCAAGACTGTTTTGTCCGATGATTTTCGAAATATGATGTCAAGACTTCGCTACAGATTTAACAGGCTGATGGAAAATCATCGAAATCAAACAGGTGTGGACACCGATGAGAAGGCTAAGGCTGCATTAGAAGCTCGAAAGTGGAGTGTCTTTTCTGGATCAGCACTCAACATGCCCCAAAGTGATACCAATCAGTCTTTGCCCGCTGCTCCTCCTTCTGTAAGCAAGCGTGACCGTAGTCGTAAACGACAAAACGATACTCCAATCAAACAAGCCAAGAAGATTTGTTCGAATGCAGTTCCAAGCACCAGTCACACCAAACTTAAGCTTTTAGAAACTTTAAGCTCGAGTGAATCATCGGAAAACGATGAAGATGACAACTCTTCTACTGATTCTGAGTAGTATTAATAATTTGTTTAATTTAAATTTGTATTCTGATTATTAAAAGTATTATTTTGATTATTTGAGTGCCTATATGTATTGAAGTAGCAGGAAAAAACAAGAACTCCTTACCAAGGACCCCCACTAGGACCAGGAGGCAAATTTGCCTCCTAGAAGGGGGTCATGTAAGGAGTTACTGTCAGGAACTCCTGTTAGGGTTCTCAGAGGACTCCTGCTTTCTCCCTCCTTGTAGGGCCTCTGCCAGGAGCCTAAATGGTTACGTGGGTTAATGTTGCACCGAGAATTGGCCCATTTGGTTGATACGTTCCATTATTCATTCACACGCGTCTTGTCATAAAGTGACATACTTTACTGTATTGATGTGGCGTTGGAGTCACTAGTCTAATAGTGGCAACGAAAGGATGATTGAGATCGACATCTGAACGGTGATGATGCACAGTGTTGCGGGTGATGAAACTGATCGTTCGAGAGTACAGACTTGTGTTCTCAAACATGTGAGATGAGAACGTGCGTGACAATTTGATTGAGGATGTGAATCCATTGCCATCATGACTGCTTACTGGATAGATAAATTGGTTCACACCGCCAACCGACTGGTTCACCGATCGACATCTCACCATGATCCCCGCCACCACAACTAAGAGCAGTAGCACTCACCTAGACATCTTTGAAAGCCATTAATCTAAGTAAGCAACGACGACTTTTTAATAACGAGAGTGTTCACCTTTGGTCTCTCTGAGTCCTTTCTCCTCTTTGTTTCTCTTTGGACTTTGTGGCTTGTCGGCTCGCTAGGCTTCGAATCAAATCTAGTTTTTTAGGTATCTCCACCGAGCTAACTCATCAGGTCACTGTAACCCAAGATTTGGTTGGCTCTCAAGTGGAATTCGTCTCATTGGCTTCATTCTGCTCGTGCCAATCGCATCACAATGTCGTACTCTCCACCAAATGCTCTCTCCAAAATGGTCACACGATCGATCACGCTCTGAGTTTGTGTTTATATTTCTCCTCGTCCCATCAAGTCTGGTCTGTCCTCATCATTATAAGTTATTCGTTCATCCAAGCAACCAACAACAACTTGCCTACCACGAGTGTTCACTATTTGATCTCTCTGCGATATCCCAGCTGTCAGGTCGACACCTTGGTCTGTGTTGTAGACTCCTCATTTCCCATTTCATAAAATCTCTTATTTGGTATCTCTTCCGAGCAAACCCCATCAGGTGAGTGTTACTGTATTACAATTCCCACTACCAAGTCAGTCCGTATATTACTCGAATTGTTCACTGCAGAGTAATCGATTCGATTGTCGTTGTTGTTCTGCCATGCAATCTATGATCAGACTGACATTCTGTCCTTGTTCGATTTTGACTTACACTGAGCCATAGCCACCAGACTGGATGTGCTCACTGTCGCTTGTTTGTGTTTAGTTAAACCTTGAGTTAGACTAATCATGCAGATAAACGAATACACACTCTCTCTGCTGTATGATCTGCTTGCAGTTTGTGTATGCGTTCAAGTCAGTTTGTGCTGCTGTTCTGTAGCCTCACACACAAGTCGACAATCAAGTTAATTATATTTGGCTTTCTTTTTTTTCTTTTTTTGAAACAGGAAACATCGAGAATCAAGTGCTTGACCCATCCAACATGACATTATCAGCACAACAGCAGCAACAACAGAACGAAGACGGTAGTGGTGGTTCTAATTCGGCTATAACGAAAAATTGGTCAACTTGGCACTGTCCAAAATGAAGATGTCGAGATGGAGGACGATGACCAATCGCCTGTCATGGCTAATCGTCGTCTGTCCGCTGCACTGTCGGCTAGATGAAACAATGGACAAATTGGAACTGTCCAAAATGAAGATGTCGAGATGGAGGACGATGACCAATCGCCTGTCATGGCTAATCGTCGTCTGTCCGCTGCACTGTCGGCTAGATGAAACAATGGACAAATTGGAACTGTCCAAAATGAAGATGTCGAGATGGAGGACGATGACCAATTGCCTGTCATGGCTAATCGTCGTCTGTCCGCTGCACTGTCGGCTAGATGAAACAATGGACACATTGGCACTGTCCAAAATGAAGATGTCGAGATGGAGGACGATGACCAATCGCCTGTCATGGCTAATCGTCGTCTGTCCGCTGCACTGTCGGCTAGATGAAACAATGGACACATTGGCACTGTCCAAAATGAAGATGTCGAGATGGAGGACGATGACCAATCGCCTGTCATGGCTAATCGTCGTCTGTCCGCTGCACTGTCGGCTAGATGAAACAATGGACAAATTGGAACTGTCCAAAATGAAGATGTCGAGATGGAGGACGATGACCAATCGCCTGTCATGGCTAATCGTCGTCTGTCCGCTGCACTGTCGGCTAGATGAAACAATGGACACATTGGCACTGTCCAAAATGAAGATGTCGAGATGGAGGGCGACAAAAAATCGCCTTCAAAGATCTCAAATATCTTCGATTTTCGGCGACACTCTCGGCAGCCGCTGCTGCACTCGATTGCTCATCATCTTCGTGTGCAAGGATATATCGTCGAATGTCGGCGGAACTTACAGCAGCCGCTGCTGCACTCGATTGCTCATCATCTTCGTGTGCAAGGATATATCGTCGAATCTCGGCGGAACTTACTGCAGCCGCTGCTGCACTCGATTGCTCATCATCTTCGTGTGCAAGGATATATCGTCGAATGTCGGCGGAACTTACAACAGCTGCTGCTGCACTCGATTGCTCATCATCTTCGTGTGCAAGGATATATCGTCGAATCTCGGCGGAACTTACTGCAGCCGCTGCTGCACTCGATTGCTCATCATCTTCGTGTGCAAGGATATATCGTCGAATCTCGGCGGAACTTACTGCAGCCGCTGCTGCACTCGATTGCTCATCATCTTCGTGTGCAAGGATATATCGTCGAATGTCGGCGGAACTTACAACAGCTGCTGCTGCACTCAATTGCTCATCATCTTCGTGTGCAAGGATATATCGTCGAATCTCGGCGGAACTTACGGCAGCCGCTGCTGCACTTGATTTCTTATCATCATCGACTGAACATGGTGATTATTATTTGCTTGCTATTTATTAGCATTAATCAATAAGTAGTAATGTATTTATTGCAGTTGTTTTTTTTTGTTTTTGCTTAATTAATTCTTGCTTCTCTCTCTCTCTCTCTCTCTCTCTCTCTCTCTTTCTCTCTCTCTCTCTCTCTCTCTCTCTCTCTCTCTCTCTCTCTCTCTTTCTCACTTTTTCATCGGGCCGTTTGATTATGATTACTCGCAAAGTAACGTTGATTTTAGCTTTCTTTTTGGACGAGTGTTTCACCGTCGAACCACTGACGCTCATTATGACCGAATTGGGAATAGGTTGTTTCTGGAAGTGATTGTTTCAGTTTTGCTTGATGAAAATAAAGAATAGTCTGGATAAATCAACAGCAGTGCCATTCTAGTTCGGATTTTATGTATGCGTTTCGGGTGGTTGCCCGTCATTGTGTCCTCTTAAATGGCCACTCCAGTGGATCTGCTTATCATTCGGATCGATTATGCAATTCGCCCCCAGCTGAGACTTGTTGGTGGTGGAGTTGGAGTACTGGCAGCTGCTGCCACTTCTTCTTCTGCCAAATACTGACAATATTGTGAGTGTCATTAGTAATCACCAATAGTGTAAAAATGATTACACCTCATCAACTATAGTGGACAACCTGATGCTTGAAGTACCGAACCATAGTCATTGCACATCGATACACTCAATGAGAACAGATAATGTTGCTACTCCATGTTAGTACCAATAATACTATCATTAATTGAACTTCCCAGAAGCCAAACAGTGTTACTCAATTAGCAAACAGGAATATGTTTCACATTGTGACTCTATGAATGTACTTAATGTCAATCTTATCATCGTGACACAAAGTTAGCTACATCGACAAACGATTAAACAAGCGAACGGTGCATGGGAGTACATTTGTCTACATCAAATGTGTGTGTGCTTGTGTGTTGTGTTGTGTTTTGTCAGTTAGCCATATATCGCCGTCCGCTCAAAAATGCTCTGTGGGCTTGTGTGTTAGTATGCATATTTCACGGTCCAATTAGCGCATTTTGACTGGAGTATTGTGTCTCCGGTTTGCACCACGCCACACCAAATCAAAGTATGATCATCATCACATCAAGATTATTTAACAGTGACATGACAGACTGTCCTTTGTAAAGGTCTTTTCTGTGTATCATATCGATGACCAGAGGTGCACTCGTGTTGTTTCTTTTGTTTTCTTATTAGCATTTGTGGCCACCTTTGGTGGCTCGGTGCTCCGAACCGCACCGCAACTATCGAGGATAACTTGATTAATGAAGCAGTGAACCATAATCATTGCGCACATTTATCCTGTGATGATGATGTCATACCGAATTGGCATCAATAAAACATTCAATAATTCTCCCATTATATTATTAGTTAAGTTGGTTGTGAATCTGTCCGACTTGGAAACACAACATTTGGGATCGATTCACACAGGCAATCATGAGTGCACCACTGCAAGTGACTCATCACTGTGTGCATCGTTTCTTCTGAGAACACCTTGGGGCACACACTGCACAGAGATCACTTGCAATCTAACTGATAATATGGTAGCCACTGATCGATTGTGTTTGTCAGCGAAGTTGCTTTCGTGGTGACAGATGTTTAACGTTCAACCATATGCCGAAACGTCTCAACTGGAGGCTTGTTTTTTTTAAAAGTTCGGTTTACAAATTTACTTGTTTGTCAATTAGCCAAACACTAATAACAATTAATTACAATTAGACCATTGGTGGATGCAAACAGACATGACTCATAGTCCCGCTTGTGTTTTCAGTTAGTGTGCATTTTGATTATAGTGAAATAGAGAGTGTGCACCTTAGGTCTGTTGGTCCAGTGGCTAGTAAAGTGACTGCATCTTATATTGGACCCTGTCATCATCGTCCACACAGTGCACTTAGTGTTGTTCTGTTGAGTAGCTTCGCTTGAAGCATGAAGCCTTTTGACAAAGAACACCTTTAGAAGCTTCCCTTTTGTACTTAGCTCCACTCCACTTCTAGATGAAAACACCTTTAAAATCTTCGTTTGACTTTTTGTCTTTAGTTCTGGCCGACTTCTAGATGACCAACACCTTTAGAAACTTCGTTTGACTTCTGTCTTTAGTTCTGGCCCACTTCTAGATGAATATGGTATAAAGAGTCCAGAGAGCTGAAATCTAGTGTTTTCTGTTTTTTCTCTGCCATCGCACATTCTGTTCCATAGCAGAGACTGCAGCAATGACAGCGGGCAAGTGAGAAAATAGAGAGAGAAAGACACAGAACCAAAGTCATCAAAGAATGGTCACAATGGGAGAAAACTCACTGAATGAGACTCACTGAGAGTGGAATTGTGACGTTTAGATGAGCTCCTTATACAAACAAGCACACAACCAGTCTGCACTTATGAGTGCGCTAACAGAACTGTGTATGAGCGGATGCAGTGCTTTGTGAGTTCGGTGGCTCGACTAATTGGATTATTGGCTTATGAATGTGGATGAGAACTGGAACGAAATGATGTCTGAGTTCAGATCGTCGCTATGCAGCAAATGTAAACTTGCTGTCCGTTTGGCCAAGTGTGCACAGGGAACAGAAAGTGGCTTTTCATTTTGTCAAATTGCACTGGATGATAGCGAGATTGGACTGTGGTAGACAAATGCCGTTGGCATGTCGCCATGTAATGCCACAACCATTTCCATTCCAGAAAGACTTGACATCATCAATATACAACATCGATCTGTGACACAACACCAATCAATCAGACTCTGGCCATCGCTACGGTCAGTCGCATCATTCTGTCTACCTTGTATTTGTACATTACCAACCAAATTAAGCCTTAAACACATTACGAGTCCGCGGTTTCATTCAATCTCTTCTCGGTGGGACGCTTGTCTACCACGGTAAAGCATGTTGCTCATGCAGCAGTAGTGACTACTGGATGACTAATGTTTAGATGACACCGCACACAATTTGGTGTTAGCGAGAGCGCAATTTGAACTATTGAGGCACAAGTGATATGAGATGTTATGCGTTTTATGAAATGAAGACAGGTCAACACATGCATACCTCTGACCCAGCTTCCATCGCCTGTCTCAGTTACCGCACTCGTTGATTCGGTTGTGACATCTGATTCTGTCACTGCACTCCATCACCGGTCTCAGTCTCCGAGAGTGGCAGTCTCTTACTTCGTTACTTACCAAGTCTCTGATTCATCATGCACTTTGATGTCTTATGACTTTGCTCGTTTCGGGTTCATATATTTTTAGAGAACACATTGCAAATTCAATTCAACACACAATTCAATCTCATCGAGCCTTTACACTTTGTAATGGGTTTAGTGACAATGAACAACAACAACAACAAACGTTTTTCGGTTACTTTTTAATGATAATACGAATAAAACACGAAATGGACATTCACAAGTAGTGTGTGTGAGCTATGTTTACAATGAAGAGTAGATCATGAGTGGGAGATTACATATGAAATGAGGAATAGAAGGCAAAACAGCCTTCGACTACTTCACGTTTGGTTGCATGCATTTCTGTTAATGTGGCAAATGGTGATGGCCCACACATAAGCATGCACCCTTTCACTGCATTGGGACATCGACGAGTTGGTTCAATTGTTCCAGATTGAACAAACCAACGTGTAATGTGTTTTCTTCCTGCTCATCAACATCAGGAGCATACTGAACAAGGCGCAAACGCGGAATCAAGCGCGGTAGTGATTGCAAAGTGAGACGAACACATGTTCCCATATTCGTAAGTCTAGTTCGTCGTTGTCTACTTGTCTCCCCGTTTGCAAATCTAATGTTACATTCTTCACAAGAACTGTGCATTGACTCATATCGCAGAACCTGTAGATTGGGAAATATCTCACCCAGACGCATCCTCTCAATGTCCGAATGAGTCGAGCCATAGACATCCAAGACCAGCAAACGAACCGATGGAAGTGGAGTAATTACGAATTGTCCTCCTGATTGGTTGTTCATCTCCACTTCAAACTGACCTTCGAGTTTCAAGTGAATCAACTCAGTCAGGCGAGACAAAGATCGTACAATCTTAGTGACGGGCATGTAGACATCTAACAGCTCAAGGCTTCTCAGTGAAGTAAATCGATTACCGAAACTTCGCATGTTTCGGTTAGCTAATTCGTTTGGTGCATCCTCATCCTCATCTTCCCCTCCTTCACCTTCTTCTCTCACTTCTTCTCCTTGTGACACAACCAATCGGCGGAACTTGGCTGCCAACTGTCGATCGAGTTGGATCAACTCTCCCAACTCCAAATAAGCGCCACTCTCAATGTGACTGCATGCTCCACCAGTGGCATGTTGAGCCACAGTGGACAACAGCAATTCTTCTGGATTAATCCCAATCACAAAGTGATCAGTTTTGAAACTGTGCACTCGTTCCAGAAAGGAAAAACTACCATCAACCAATTGTGCGCTTGGAATGACTATGTTGAGGCTGACATGATTCAGCTGCTTTCGAATGCGATTGATTGCATCAAATAACCCTTGAACCTCTATCTCAATTTCATCTTGGTCTGATGGTTCGTCCTCATCTACGAGATCATCATCATCATCATCCAAGGGTGCATCTTCATCATGCGGCTCATCGTCATCAAGCGGCTCATCGTTATCATCGAGTTCTTCATCTAAGGGATGGTCAATGGGTACACCTAAGGGTTCCTCTGTGGGTTCATAGTAATTGATGTCGAGCTTGAGCGAAACGAGACTAGCCTCATAGTGATCGATGATGCGAGCCAACTGTGTCAGTGATGTGTTGGCTGATTGTTTGAACAAATAATGCAAATTAAGAACCACAGTCAGGTGTGTAAGACCCTTGAGATTGTCCAACAGTGTTGTGGTGAAGTCTTCTGTCATCGTGTACACACGATCCCCACTAAACACGCGGATTAGATTGAATTCAATCTCTCTGGGTGACAGTACACGCGCCCATGGCTTGCCATCATCGTCTTCCACTTTCTCGATGAGTTCACTTCCATATGGATTGTTGATCTTTTGCACTGCATCGATCAAATCGTTGTGATCTACTTCAAGCCTACCATCACAGCCGAGCACCAGCCGTTTGCGTTGCCCAAGCTCAACCCGCTGCAATATAGTCCAATTTGTGCACACGCGACTTAGGTTGGTAATCAATTGAGCCAGTGGTATGCCCTTGAATATTGTCGATGTGCACAAGTCAGGTAGTTGAGTGATTGTCGTCATTTTGTAACCTGGGTATAAGGGAAAATGGAGGTTGGGGTGTGGGAAAAATAAAATCGGTATTAGAGTTTGTTGTATAATAATAAGCTGCTTATTATGACAAATTAGTATTGTGGCTGTGATGGTCACCGCTGGTCTATCGATGTTCGAAGGAACAGTACTACTACTAAAGTGTGTCTCGCTCAGTCGTCACTTAGAATTTGAGGCCGTGTCTTTCGATCGCTGGGTTGCTATTCGTGCACACGAACTATCAATGAAACTTATTAACCAGTGACCGGTTCCTGTAATCGCCCTCGACCCGTTTAGAACTGATGGAAGCAATGTAGCGAAAGATAAGCTTGTTCTCAAGAGTCTGTCATGTTCTGTCTGTCGTGATCTCTCTCTCTCTCTCTCTCTCTCTCTCTCTCTCTCTCTCTCTCTCTCTCTCTCTCTCTCTCTCTCTCTCTCTCTCTCAACTCTGGTCGATAATCCCGGTCCGTCTTTACTTGAAGCTCCCTCATGTCACGTGCGTACTTTTGGACGTGCATGGTCATCTATCATTAGTAACGCTTTTGGTCAAGGTAGACTGCTGCTATTGACTACAATGGATGTATATTATATAAACGCAGGCGAAGATATAATTGTTACTTTGTAGTAATACTGACACACTCACTCTCAAACCGGCATAGTACAATACACTGAGAGCAATACATGAATGGTTTGAGAGAACATGCAAATTGACTTTAAAGGCTTTGGAGAGAGGAAAATGACAGGCGCTTACGTGATTGACGAGACTTGGGAGTAGAGAAAGTGAAAGCAAAAACGATGAGATTGGAGTATGATACACAGAGAGAAACTTTATCTGTGTTGGTGTGTTCAAATGTGATGATAATCTGGCGAGATGCAATTTGGTGAGAAATGTGTGAGAACGGCAACTTGAACACAAAGAAGCTTCCAATGTGGATAGCTCGAGAGAGCGACTGTGTGAGTGAGTGAGTAGTGGAGAGAGGAGGATGAGATGAGGGTGAGCTCCTCTTCCTCAACCACCGCACCCTCTCCACAGTAAAAGGGAACAGTCTTCTACAGTGCAACGCATTCGCTCGTTTCGTAGTTGTGTGTGACTTGTCCGACTGCCTAACTTCTGTCGCCGTCTACTCGCTCTCTCCTCTCGGTTGCATGTTTGAGGCACACTCAAGTTGGCCATTCCATTCCATTGGAAGTGCTCGTAGTGAGCTCACTATTAATAGCCACTAACCGAGCTCGATCTCTCGCTGTTCGAATACGTCTTATCGCCAGCTGCCAAATTGCGTACTCTGTTCATGTCCTGCATAGTCATTCAATGTCTGCATGTGTGCATGTGTGTCAGTGGCTGTCGTGTGGTGAGAGCCGACTATGATGCTGGTGCTGATTACTGCGTCACATGTCTGTTTGCTGTGTGTGTGTGTGTGTGCGTTCAGTCGTGAATGGGCATTAGTTTGCCGCCGTGCACAGTGGGAGAGGAGAACACAAATCGTGTATGGAATGCGGTTTGACAGGACGAACACAAGCAGTCGAGTAATGCGTGTCGCGCTCTCGTTGCACTCTTCCAAGTACAGTTCCCCTTGCCTGTGTCTATTCACCCACTACTCAGAAATAAGCTTATTGTATGCATTATCACTGAAGCATACTAAAATCGATTAAGGAGAGAGGCAGAAGAGAGGGAGAGACAGAGGGAGAGAGAGAGAGAGAGAGAGAGAGAGAGAGAGAGAGAGAGAGAGAGAGAGAGAGAGAGAGAGAGAGAGAGAGAGAGAGAGAGAGAGAGAGAGAGAGAGAGAGAGAGAGAGACGTCGAGGCACATTAAGCGGCACGCATGCTTTTTATGGCAGTCACATCCAATGTAATTAAATCGACTGCTAACATCTCCCTTGAGCTGGCCACTAACTACAGAGAAGAGCAATGGCAATGTAAATGCACTAACCATCCAAAAGTGTGTCGTGGCGTTTACTTTACGGAAACACAGGAAAAATAGCATAACGCTCCATTATCCCAAAAAATGCATAAACTATTGAAGCGAACTTATTTTGGTAAAACCAGCATGTTCAAACACAAATTGTAAGTTGTAATTGATTTTGTAACTAATTGACCAAGAGTTAATATTTACAATGTATACTAATCTTATTCTTATTACTTGCAGAGATAGACTTGCGCTGAATAGCTGGTGGTACATTACATAGGATTTAATAATACAACATGGAGAAATGTAATGATATACATGATGATGCAGACACGGTGGCAAAAGTAAGTTTGATTGATTATGAATTAATGATTGTGTTTAATTAACGTTCAAATGGTTGCATCTGAATTTGGTTTTAGTTTATTTGTGCCATTCAAACCATTTGAGATTTGTACATGCTCAATTAGTAACCCAGATGGATGTATTGCTTACTCTAGAATGTGACTCACTAGCTTGTGGGCTAATTCCGTTGTCTAGTTCAATAGCTATGTATATGTTGTGTATTTAGAAAGCATTTAATTAAATTAGATCATAAATTTGAATGCACCCATTAAATAGACGAGAGCGGATGCCTCGTCTGCATCTGCTATTACCCAATTGGAACTCTTTATGGGTCAGAGAGAGAGAGAGAGAGAGAGAGAGAGAGAGAGAGAGAGAGAGAGAGAGAGAGAGAGAGAGAGAGAGAGAGAGAGAGAGAGAGAGAGAGAGAGAGAGAGAGATAATGATGATGATGATTCCCTTGACGACGAAGGCACCGTGCGGTGCACTAATTTAGTCTAATTTAGAAATGTTTTTCTCATAATGGAGGTCACATCTCGAGAGTTGTTTAAGTTTAGTTTACTTAAAAAACCAAAAATTAACCAACAATCTACCTTGTTAATTCGATTCTATTTGTTTAATAGTTTGATTTCAATCCCAAATTTAATATATCATTAAAAGGCTCAAAACTTAACTGAAATTTGATTGTGTTTGTGTTGTGTTTTGTGCCAGTTTGACCAAATCGGATTATTAAACCATCGTCCTCGTTATTATCATCGTCAATATCAACTATTGTTGCGCCATCTCATCGGTTATACAATGTAAGTTCACATTTAATCACTAAATACTAACACAAATAAACAAAATGAAGTGAGTGAATGCATATTTTTGGTATTTTATTTAAAAATCAATCAAAGCAAATGCCCATTCAAATGTACTTTCACTTAAATCAGTTTCTAATTGTAAATGCATTAGTTAGTCGTCGACTAGCGACACAGTTTCACCGGAATAGGTTGCTCAATGTAGTACTTTAAAACTTGAATATCTCATTAAAAATGTTTTTAAATTCAATTCTATTTTCAAGTTTCGGTTACTCATACTTTTAAAAATAATAATAAAGATTTATGTGATTCCTGTTATTGGCCCAGGCGTGATTCGAACCCTCGATCTAAGGGTTAAGAGTCAAGCGCTTTACCATTACACCAATCGCACAAATCTTGATTGGAGAGTAGGTCTGCGTGGTATATAATGCTCGATGGTGTTCACTGACGGTATACAACACAGCGCACCGCTCCTCGTTGAGCCTGTGGTGGTCTTGCTCGCACTGGCCCTGCCAGTGACTCAGCCAGGCCACAGACCGCTCACCGAGCCGCAGTAATGGCCCATTCATGTCTGCAGGCTTAATTGTTTGATCGCTCACTCTACGGTCAAACCGAAATGTACAAACTTTCTATCTATGTTATCGAATTATCGAAAGTTTTATCATATCGCTATCTTGATTAGGTTAGACACTCACTTTCTATGAATTATCAGTTGTGTTGTGTGGGCGATTGCATTACATCTATCCTGGCTTCGAAGTCCGTCGCCACTCTCCACTCTGTGTGTGTGTTCTCTCTCCTGATCGACTGTGTGTGTGCGCTCGGGATGGATGGACAGAATGACTTGCGCGAGTATGCGCAGTTCAATTTTAGGGCTATTTATAATTTTAAATAGATGGCGCGTCCGTGTCTACAAAAAATATTTAAATTTTCGAACGGCTAACCAAAACAACTTAATTCCAGAAAAAGGTACTTTCTGTAATAGGTAATCTATTGTTTGCAGTCCATAAGATAGTACACCGAAAGAGGAATCTGCCCAATAGCTCAAAAGTATTTATCTAGCCTTAGTTTTGTTTTAATCAGCACTTATGGATTTTTAGGTTTCGGTGCTGCAGTTCCAAAAGCATTAGTCAAACAAGTGCGCAAATTTGCATGTCTACTATAACATTTATGGTCTTTCGATTGGCAATCCCAAAATTGTTGAATTAATTGGGCGTGACGCCTAGAACCGACGTCAAGGATTTTTATTTCAAAATGACATTGGAAAAAAGCCGCAGCAAAAATAAATAAAATATGCAGCAATTAAAACATGGCCTTGTTGGTAGCTTACCACTGACCGTCGCACACACGAATACCGACACACACACACACAACTCACATTAAACCCTCGACTTAATTGCTTAATTAATGCATATCTCGTGAACGGTTAGTGATTGGGTCGTTTGGATTAGAAAATAGGGTTCAGAAATTAACATACTTTAAGAAGTATATAGAAACGTGGACTGCTCATTCGATTTAGCCAGCATAATCTGCTTCAAAATTATACATAGCAATTAAAATGTGAGAGAGGCATTATGTCATGCCACTGCACTGTTTGGCCACACACTTTACTTTATTGTTGATATTGTTTGATCAACCGATACCAATTGCAATTAAATCTCAATTAACATTGATAGGCACAAGTCTCCAATAGAGTGAGACTCCTTTACCAAAGGATGCTCGATCGATCTGATACCCGAGCATAAATGTGTGTATCGTTGTGTTGTGTTTGAATTCTGCGGGGCACTATTTATCTGGCCGAGTTGGTTCGAGTTGTCTTTAGTACTCATTTCACATTTAACATTAAAGTGTCATCAAGTGTCATCATTCGTTGAGTTCATTGATCAGACAATCGGTCAATCCAATCTTCATTTGTGTTGCACTAGTCAGCCAGACAGACACTGGATATTTGACCTTTATGCATTAATAGGCATACAGTTTGTGCCACCCTCTTTAGTAGATTACAGTAATTTGGGCCTTTCAGTCTTAATGCTATCACTACTTGAACTAGTTGAACATTAGGAGTATTGTCATCAATCGCCTCAATATGGAACGAAACAACTTGGTTGTAAAATTCCGCGCCAAGATAGTAGTCTAGAATTTGTTCAGCAAACTAAGTAAACAATTAGTGGTTGTGTGTTTAGAGTAGTAGAATTAGACAGTGAAACAGTACTACCTCTTCAAGTTCGTATGCCACGACAAATGCAGCATCTCAAGAGCATCGTAAAAAAGTCCAATTTGTAAAAGAGAAACTGCCGATTCATCTTCAAATGTCTGGTTTCTGCTTTCTTCTATCTCATCTTTCTCCCTCAATTCGAATTCGTCATTTCGTCGTACGAGTCCTATAACTTCTGGTGATATCACTTTGTCCTCCCCTTGTTCGCGACTGTTTTGATCGCCATCCGATTCGGTGTCCACCTGATCTTCGATGACCGTAATCCTCGATCGTAGATCCTGTTCGATGACTCGATTCGTCTCGATCTTGGCGTCGGCGTGCTCTGGGATGTCGAACGAGAATCGTTCTTTGAGACTTTTGTTTGCTCGTCCAGGTTACTCAGACATTGCTTGCGAAAGTTGGCAATGTCTACTTTGGTAGCTTCCTCGATATTGTCGATATTCTTGGTTCGCATCTCTTCGATCGCTTTTAGCCGAAGGTCTAAAGATTGGCCTCTTCCTTGATTCGAGACATCTCGTCGTGTTGCCTCGCGATTCAGTCCATAGCTGTTTCGATCTTCAGTTGGAACTCCTCCTTCATCTTGGAGGTTTGTTCGCCCACATCGTCTTGGAACACCATGCGGATCTTTTCGCATCCTTCGATCTCTTTTTGCTGATAGTCTTGCTCTATCTTTTCGAAGATCATTCCGCGCACTAAGTCGATGTTGTTCAGTCTTGTTCTGCAATGTTCGAATTGTTCGAATTGTGCGTCCTCTGATGACTTTTGCTGACGTTCGTCTTGATGTTCTGCTATGGCTTGACCTTCTATTCGACAGGCGTCTCGTTTCTTGGCTTCTTCTTTGAACATGCCTTCCTGGTCTTCAAAGTACCTTCTTTCGTACTCTTCATATCGTTCATTCCAGACTCATCCGGGTACTCGTTTAGTAGCACTCCAATCTTGTCGAGTACGTCATCAACCTCTTTGGTCAATCGGTTCTCCTTTAAGTCCATGTCTACCAGGGCTTAACATCGATCCAGTTGAGATAGGGTCGCATTGGTCTTCTGACATACTCCTGTCGATAGAACTTGTGACACCAATTTCGAGGACGGCTCACTTCGCACGACCTCCAAATCTTGGTCGAAATTCCTCATTTTGACGAGAGCGGGTTTGACTACGAAGTTCACGACTTGCACACGAGACTTGACGTTGGTTGTTAACTCTTTAGGGTTGGACGGAACCGCTGTCAGCCAGACAGAACCAGATGGGCAGATCATTGATCACACAAACGGTTACTTGCTCTTGTTCGAAGGATCTCATGAGGGCGGGCTTGCGTTTAACCTCTGCCACCAGTTACGGTTTGGTAAAGTAGACCAGCGAAGGATTGGCACATGAATGTAACAGTTACGGTCGTTTAATGGCGAGACAAGCTCAAAAGGCACAAGTTGACTCGAATAGTATGGAATGCCAACTAGCAGCTGGAACACGGACTTAAGTAGTACTGTTTCTTTACATCGAACAACGAACACTCAGCGGTGGCCACCACCGCCACATAAAATGAATTAGAACATTTATTTTGTAGATATTTCACAGAGAGATCATATTAGGTTAAATGTGCAGAATACTATGATCATCATGCTGCTTGGATCTCAGGATATGAGCCCACTTCCAATAAATTGTACATATGCACAAAGGCAATGCACATAGGCGGCGAACAACATTGATAAGGAACGTTCACTGACACACAAAGATTGACTTTGCACCTAGTGACCATTACAACAGCAGAGACTTAGTAGTACTAACCATAATTCTTAAGCGATTAGACAAAACCTCCTTTAAAAATATTCTTGCCCCATGCACATAGTTTTGTGTTTTGTCCTTTGCCCAGTGCAGATTCTTTTGGAAATCGGTAGTCAGAGAGCAGTAGGATAGTCCAATTTGCTAATAAGAGTTAAGCAAGTTTATTCTAGGCTATTAATAATAATTATTAATAATAATGTGAATTGGTATTTTTTCTTTTTAGGAACTAGTGACCCTACATCATATACCAATATAGTAAATTAGACCAAAAAACAATTGGGAAATACAGACCATTTTCTCGAAGTTATTGTATGCCCCTCGTATGAGGACTATTTACAATATATACAGAGATTAATAAAAGGATAAAATAACAAACAAATAGGTAACTAAACAATATAGAAACACAAAGATGGTGACAGTAACCATAGACGGTAAATCTAGACAAGAAAGAAGAGAGTTAAACACTTGCAGGTAGTGAAACAAAATATGGCTTACGAGAGTAAGACCATATGCCCTCAAACTGTCTAGCGAGACTGCACACAGTTAGGCATTTGGTCAATGTCTTTATACTTTTTCTTACGATGCTTTGACCGCTTAGTGACGCATCGTCTGGTGATGGTGTTCGAGTCATCTTCACCAGTAAAGTTCGCACTGTTGAAAGCCGTCATGCCCATGACTTTCAACAGATTCAACTGTACTAATTCAGACACAAACAAGTCATATTTTTGGCGGTGAGTTTGACGATGCACAATCAGTCCCAAACGTCATATCCAATGTTGATGGGAAAGCGAATACCTTTAGAAGCACTTCACTAGCTCCTGTCTTTGCCGTCCCCGGTGAAGGAATAAAAAAACAAAGCGACATCAATTGCCAATATGCTATCCTTAATATTGTCTGGTCACAGGGAAAAAGTTAAAGTGACACAAGTGAAAGCGCTTAAAGTGAAACAAACAACGAGAGTGAGAGAGAGAGAGAGAGAGAGGGAGAGAGAGGGAGTGAGAGAGAGAAGAAGAGAGTGTGAGAGTGAGTGTGAGAGAGAGAGAGAGTGTGAAAGAGAGAGAGAGTGTGAGAGTAAGTGAGAGAGAGGGTGTGAGAGAGAGAGTGTGAGAGAGAGTGTGAGAGTGAGTGTGAGAGTGAGTGTGAGAGAGAGTGTGAGAGAGAGTGAGAGAGAGAGTGTGAGAGAGAGAGTGAAAGAGAGAGAGTGTGAAAGAGAGAGAGAGTGTGAGAGAGAGTGAGAGAGAGAGTGAGAGAGAGAGAGTGTGAGAGAGAGAGAGAGAGTGTGTGAGAGAGAGTGAGAGAGAGAGAGAGTGAGAAAGAGAGAGAGAGAGTGAGAGAGAGAGAGAGAGAGAGAGAGAGAGAGAGAGAGAGAGAGTGAGAGAGAGTGAGAGAGAGAGTGAGAGAGACAGAGAGAGAGAGAGAGAGAGAGACAACAACAAACTCATATCGACATCGTCTAGTGAAAACAGGTGAGAAGAAACATGTACATTGTACATGACATATCACTGAACAACAGACTCGCCTATTTGTTTCAAATGGCAAATGGAGTCGAGTGTTGGTTGCTATTGCACTGTGCGTCACCAACACAGGATACAACACCTAGTTCATGTTTATCTTACTCTTACATTTAGGGAAGGGGCAGTTAGTTACAGTACAATTTTATTTGTCAACGTAAGTCGAGAGAGCACACTTTAGTTTCTCATTCGAATGTGTGACGTTGTATGCTAGCAATCACATGCTCTGCACAAAATGTTCGCAAACAACGAACAACAAATAACTTTACAAACTTGGATCTCTTGGGGACGGGTTTAAAGAACTTTATTGAAGGTTTGAGTGTACTGAAATGAGGTTACCGCTCGAAGGGCACAGGTCGAATCGAATGCCAACTGGCAACTGGAACACGGAATTAAGTAGGACCGTTCCCTTCAATCGAACATCTAATACAGATCGGTGGCCCACCACCGCCACAATAAGGGGTTAACGATGACAATATATATTTATTGAATAGATAACATAAAATTATATATCATTGAATGCAATTTGTGTTTATGTTTTTCATTATGCTAAAAGTGGTCAGAAGTGAAAGTGTCCTCACTGGGTAATGTCAATTTACTCTAAATATCGTGTATTTGGTCTGTTATGTGTGTTCTCTGACTGCGTAAGTGTTTGTGTGTAGATCGTTGCGCTGTGGTTGAAGTTGATCCCAGAACGATTGTCACATAAGATTCAAACGCGGGCCGAGATTGGTCATAGACACGAAATTGCATTCGACATTTTGGTTGGACAGTTCAAATTGCGGACAGTTGTAGTAGACGCACTCTGCATACAAACAAGATTGCGGCTGAACCGTTCTGTGAGATCTAAAGTTAGTCACTGTCCAAGCCAGGAGACACCTTACCTTTTGACTAAATGGTGACTGACTGTTTGATTAGGTAAGGCACGATGATATGACGGGTGAAGTTATCGATTAAATCCTGTGTGAAAGGACGGATGGATGGTAACCAAAGAGGACCTGTTTAGACTTATGTGAGACAAAGACCAAGAAACAAGACACAGTACCTGATGACTAAATGATGTCTGTCAAACCTGTCTATACTTGAGACAGTCTTGATAACTAGATGATGAACACGACGAAAAGATCCATGAATGTAGTATGAGATTCAAATTCTGTGGAAGGACATGTGGACAAGCTGAATTCACACGATTGGCTCAATTGCTCAAAGCCCAATGACTGACAAAGTAAGACACATAGAAAATAGATAATGCGAAGTGGACGGGGTAGACAGACGACCTGTGCTGAGAGATTCGTATGTGAGACAATGAGTAGGATTGAGGAAGGGAGAGAGGGAGAGAGAGAGAGAGAGAGAGAGAGAGAGAGAGAGAGAGAGAGGGAGAAAGGGTGAGAGAGAGTGAGAGAGAGGGAGGGAGGGAGAGAAAGAAAGAGAGAGGGAGAGGGAGAGAGAGATAGGGGAGAGAGAGGGAGAGAGAGAGAGAGAGAGAGAGAGAGAGAGAGAGAGAAAAGAGAATACCTGACGACAAAATGATGAATAGTGATATCTTCAAGTGTCACACTTGAGACATGAAATGATACGATTCATTCATTAGCGACATTCATAGCTTCGTATTGGCCATTGATAAATTCATCAATGAACTCCAATTCATATTGGAAATCATTCACCGGTGGCTGGTTTGCCACATATTGCCATTCGTTGCGAATGTCCACATTAAGCAAGGCTTGTTCATAGAACTAGTTTAGAGATTTGTTCGTGAGAAAATACTGTTAAATCTATGGTTTTACCTGAGCATGTGCCAGTTCATTTACAACAACTTCGTCTACCAAGTCTTCAATAGAATCCAATATCGCATCAAACGCGCCAATGAAATGTTCAGGATTTGAAGGAAATTCATCAGCAAACAAATTTTCATTGCTCAAATCAGGCTGTTGGTTAAAGTGGCACAAATGTTTTAATCAATTTGCAATCTCAATCACTTACCAAAGGTTGAACATTAGGAGGATTGTCATCAATCGCCTCTCTATTGAACGGAACAACTTGGTTGTAAAAATCAGCTCCAAGATAGTAGTCGTGAATTTGTTCAGCAAACTAAGTAAACAAATAGTGGTTGTGTGTTTAAAGTAGTAGAATTAGATAGTGAAACAGTACTACCTCTTCAAGATCATATGCCAAGACAAATGCAGCATCTAAAGGGTCAACGTAAAATGGTCCAATTTGTAAAGGAGAAACAGCCTGTTCGTCATCGGAAGTCTGATTTGAGCTTTCGTCACTCTCATCATCCTGCACCTCCGCCTCCTCCTCCTCATCTTCATCCCCATCTTCATCATCATCTTCATCATCAACCTCCTCCTCCTCCTCCTCCTCCTCATCCTCCTCATCCTCAGAAGGTGAGGAGATCGCATGTCCCAAAAGATCCAATCCAATGGCACGAGCCTAATTTAAGTGATTGTTTGTTAGAAGTTGTATGTGAGCGAGATACATACCTGAGCCTCTTGAGCAAACAAATCTCTATCTTTACCACCTTGATAAGCCTGGTCAACCAAAACAGCTCTTGGGGTTGTGCCGATGACTTGTTCCAAAACATCGAATCCACTAGCACGAACCTAGTTTAAAGGATAAAGTGTTAGAATATGCTGTAAGTGAGCGAGAGTCATACCTTGCCAATTCGAGCAACCAACTTTGCAAACAACTCGTTACCTGCTGACGACGATCCCTCCGGTTCTATTGGTATTGCAGGCTGCAATACAGCATCTTGATGTCCCTGATCAACCGATCCAGCGCTCGAAGTGGAAGCCTTGGTTTGGACAAATTCCACTTGCACTTTAGCAGTGGGCTAGTGTAAAGGACAATGTATATTAGAAGATGCTTTGTGTGAGCGAGAGTCATACCTGAGCCATTGGAGCAAACAAATCTTTACCTGCTGATGAGATTCGATCTGCTTCCTTTGGAAGGACAACATCTTGTTGGCCCTGATCAGCAGAACCAGCGCTCAAAGTGGACGCCTTGGCTTGGACAAATTCCACTGGCACATTGGAAGTGGGCTAGTGTAAAGGTCAATGAATATTAGAGGATGCTTAGTGTGAGCGAGAGTCATACCTGAGCCATTGGAGCAAACAAATCTTTACCTGCTGATGAGATTCGATCTGCTTCCTTTGGAAGGACAACATCTTGTTGGCCCTGATCAGCAGAACCAGCGCTCGAATATGACGCCTTTGGTTGGCCAAATTCAATTGGCACATTAGCAGTGGGCTAGTGTAAAGGTCAATGAATATTAGAGGATGCTTAGTGTGAGCGAGAGTCATACCTGAACTTGATCAGCGCCTTCGATGTTCTCACCCGAAAGTTCCCCTCGGGACTTCTTATTCTTTGATTGAGAAGAAGCAGGTCGTTTACGTTTCGGTGCGTAGCCATCTATGCCTTTTTTCGACTCTTTCATCAGAACTGTTCGATCGCTTTCATTAGGAAACTTCTGTACAAATTCTTCTCTACGCTCAAGGTTGTTGATTAATTCTGTGGGCACTTTAATTGGAAACAATTCAAGCTTGAAGAGTTCTCCAAGTCCTGTATCGCGAGTAGCATGATAGTAAGCATTTGATATTTTGCGAACGACTTCTTCCTCTGAGAAATTGTTGGCGTCTTGATCACCTTGATCATTATCGGCATCAAGTAAATAGCGCGCTAATTTATCAAAGCAACGAAGTTCTTCGATTGTTTCATATTTAGGAAGATAGATTGCTATAACGTCTCCATTGGGGAAACGAATGCATTTGCGAGTGTCAATAGAGTGTACTCGTTTGCTATGTGTAAATCCACAAAATTGCTTTCGATCGACTCTCTAAAAACATAAAAATGTTATCAAAGTTCTATTGATTTTGCTTATTAAAGATATTTAGTGCAAAGATAAGTGCTAATTTAATACGTGGAATTGCTTGTGCGTTGAATTTAGAAATTACCTTGTATTTGTCCAAGTATTTGTGCCGTTCTTTCTTATTTGAACACAATACTTTGCCCAGTGCTTCATAATTTAATTGTTCATTGTCGGGCGCATTCACGTGGGCATTAACAGGTACTTCATCGGGCACATGAACAACTCTTCTTTGTACAATTACGGGAACATTTCCTGATGCAATGCTAGCTCTTTAAAAACATATATTCACAATTAGATTTTCACATCGCATAAAGTCAAGAAGAGTGTATGAGAAACAAGCGAATTGACACATACCCAGAACCGCATAGGCTCGAACCAGACCCCATATTAATATTCTTTGATACGAATCTGTAAATATGCAACGATATTAGTCCTTGATTTGGCCTATTTAATTTTGAATAGAGAAGAGTAGGGTGTGAGTGCAGCAATTTGAGGAATTTGTGGAATACACACACACACACACACACACACACACACACACACACACACACACACACACACACACACACACACACACACACACACACACACACACACACACACACACACACACACACACACACACACACACACACACACACACACACACACACACACACACACACACACACACACACACGAAGTTCAGGTCATCAAGCCTAAATACATTAAGACCATATAAAGCAGTCCATAAAACCTTATAAAGTCCAAAAAATTGGTAAAGTTGTTGCAAAAGTCGATAGAATGAAGAGAAAAGTGATAACTAGGGACGACCAGGCAGACCGAGAGAATGCCTTAAAGTGAACTACAACGTTATAACAAAAAGCTATACAAGGTATTATTCCGGGGAAAATAGCATAATGGATCTGATCCACAAATACACTGACAACTGACTCAGTGACGATACAACACGATAGCGTTAACAAGAAAATCTCACAAGTTTACTACTTTATGTACTAATCGCTATACTTTACCCTTACAGAGCCCATGATACGGCAAACACAAAAAACAATAATGCAGAACAATAACAAATCAACAACTGCACATCCAATTAAATTGAAACAACAAGTTTGACTTGCTGATGTATTGGTGTCGAATATTAGATTCGACAAACACGGCATTAACATTCACATTCCAAACAAGCCAATCAACCGAATACTTGGCTAAATGAATTGCACTGTAGTGCAAACCAGAGAGATTAATCGACAACGAATCTAAATGAGAATGCAACGCACAGATGGAGAGCTTTGAGGCGGCTGCATGGCACTGGCGGTTGCAGTCCCCGTCCCATCTTACTTAGTGGCTAAATTAATTGCACTAGAGTGCAAACCAGAGAGACTAATCGACAACGAACCAACTAGAGAGCGCAACATATAGATAGAGGACTTTGTGGCGGCATGGCACAGGGGGCTGCATGGCACTGGCTGCGGCAGTGACCAGAGTCAACCCAGAGGAACTATACTCATCAATATAAAGCAGCAGCAGCCAAACACACAACCAAAATACAACATGGATCATTGCATTTGAAAGGAGGTGAGATCAAAGACGAACCAGAGTCAACGCAGAGAGACTCTACTCAACAACTTGCAGCAGCAGCCCATCACACAACCAAACCACATCACACAGCACGTCGACCATTCGCAACCATTCCCCAATGGCGCAACGCTGCACTAATAACCAATTAGATGTATTTCACTGAATAATCGGATTGAACGTGCTGCCGGTCGAAAAAGACATCGGCCAACATTGCATAACACAACACACACAAGGAGTGCTCGAGTGAGTGCCGAGAGAGAAGAGAGGAGCACATAGTTGGTTCAGTTTGTGTGTGCACTGTTCGATGTGTGCTTTGATTGCGCGTTTGGCTTGTGTGATTGTGTGTGTGTTCCTGTTCCGGTGAGAATCACCTCAATTTGTCGCCACCAGCACTGGCAGTATGGCCACAGACTTGCGATCTCACACTGACCGACTCACTCTCTTGCCGTACACCAATTGACCTGTTCCAGAGTGAATCGTCTCTGTCCATCACCATCAGCACTGGCACTAAGGCGACAGATTGGCCATCTCACTCTGCAGTCTCACTTCCTTGCCGAGCACCGATTGACCAGTTCGAAGGAAAGTAACCTCGACCATTCGCCACCAGCTTTGGCACTTTGGCGACGGACAAGCCGACTCACATCACCGTCTCACTCTCTTGCCGAGCACCGATTGACCTGTTCAAGAGTGAATTGTCTCTGTCCATCGCCATCTGCACCAGCACATTGGCGACGGACTGACCATCTCACTTCACTGTCTCACACACTTGCCGAGCACCGATTGACCTGTTCCAGTGTGAATCGCCTCGACTTTCTGCAACCAGCACTGGCACTTTGGCGACGGACTGACCATCTCACCTCACCGTCTCACTCTTGCCGAGCACCGATTGACCAGTTCGAAGGAAAGCCATCTCGACCATTCGCCACCAGCTTTGACACTTTGGCGACGGACAAGCCATCTCACATCACCGTCTCACTCTCTTGCCGAACACCGATTGACCTGTTCAAGAGTGAATTGTCTCTGTCCATCGCCATCTGCACCAGCACATTGGCGACGGACTGACCATCTCACTTCACCGTCTCACTCTCTTGCCGAGCACCGATTGACCAGTTCTAAGGAAAGCCATCTCGACCATTCGCCACCAGCTTTGGCACTTTGGCGACGGACAAGCCATCTCACATCACCGTCTCACTCTCTTGCCGAACACCGATTGACCAGTTCGAAGGAAAGCCATCTCGACCATTCGCCACCAGCTTTGGCACTTTGGCGACGGACAAGCCATCTCACATCACCGTCTCACTCTCTTGCCGAACACCGATTGACCAGTTCGAAGGAAAGCCATCTCGACCATTCGCCACCAGCTTTGACACTTTGGCGACGGACAAGCCATCTCACATCACCGTCTCACTCTCTTGCCGAACACCGATTGACCAGTTCGAAGGAAAGCCATCTCGACCATTCGCCACCAGCTTTGGCACTTTGGCGACGGACAAGCCATCTCACATCACCGTATCACTCTCTTGTCGAGCACAGATTGACCTGTTCGAAGGAAAGCCATCTCGACCATTCGCCACCAGCTTTGGCACTTTGGCGACGGACAAGCCATCTCACATCACCGTCTCACTCTCTTGCCGAACACCGATTGACCAGTTCGAAGGAAAGCCATCTCGACCATTCGCCACCAGCTTTGGCACTTTGGCGACGGACAAGCCGTCTCACATCACCGTATCACTCTCTTGTCGAGCACAGATTGACCTGTTCGAAGGAAAGCCATCTCGACCATTCGCCACCAGCTTTGGCACTTTGGCGACGGACAAGCCATCTCACATCACCGTCTCACTCTCTTGCCGAACACCGATTGACCTGTTCAAGAGTGAATCGTCTCTGTCCATCGCCATCTGCACCAGCACTTTGGCGACGGACAAGCCATTTCACATCACCGTCTCACTCTCTTGCCGAACACCGATTGACCAGTTCGAAGGAAAGCCATCTCGACCATTCGCCACCAGCTTTGGCACTTTGGCGACGTACAAGCCATCTCACATCACCGTATCACTCTCTTGTCGAGCACAGATTGACCTGTTCGAAGGAAAGCCATCTCGACCATTCGCCACCAGCTTTGGCACTTTGGCGACGACAAGCCGACTCACATCACCGTCTCACTCTCTTGCCGAGCACCGATTGACCTGTTCAAGAGTGAATTGTCTCTGTCCATCGCCATCTGCACCAGCACATTGGCGACGGACTGACCATCTCACTTCACTGTCTCACACACTTGCCGAACACCGATTGACCTGTTCAAGAGTGAATCGTCTCTGTCCATCGCCATCTGCACCAGCACTTTGGCGACGGACAAGCCATTTCACATCACCGTCTCACTCTCTTGTCGAGCACAGATTGACCTGTTCGAAGGAAAGCCATCTCGACTATTCGCCACCAGCTTTGGCACTTTGGCGACGGTCAAGCCATCTCACATCACCGTCTCACTCTCTTGCCGAACACCGATTGACCTGTTCAGAAGTGAATCATCTCTGTCCATCACCATCTGCACCAGCACATTGGCGACGGACTGACCATCTCACCTCACTGTCTCACACACTTGCCGAGCACCGATTGACCTGTTCCAGTGTGAATCGCCTCGACTTTCTGCAACCAGCACTGGCACTTTGGCGACGGACTGACCATCTCACCTCACCGTCTCACTCTCTTGTCGAGCACAGATTGACCTGTTCGAAGGAAAGCCATCTCGACCATTCGCCACCAGCTTTGGCACTTTGGCGACGGACAAGCCATCTCACATCACCGTCTCACTCTCTTGCCGAACACCGATTGACCTGTTCAGAAGTGAATCATCTATGTCCATCACCATATGCACCAGCACATTGGCGACGGACTGACCATCTCACCTCACTGTCTCACACACTTGCCGAGCACCGATTGACCTGTTCCAGTGTGAATCACCTCGACTTTCTGCAACCAGCACTGGCACTTTGGCGACGGACTGACAATCTCACCTCACCGTCTCACTCTCTTGCCGAGCACCGATTGACCAGTTCGAAGGAAAGCCACCTCGACCTTTCGCCACCAGCACTGGCACTTTGGCGACGGACAAGCCATCTCACCTCACCGTCTCACTCCCTTGCCGAGCGGGGATTGACCTGTTCCAGTGTGAATCGCCTCGTGTCGTTTGCAGCTGTTCAACCATTTCCCCTAAGGGCCAACCGAATTGAACAGTGAACATTGACAAATCCACATTGAACAGAGAAGACACTTGATCACCGAACATCACAGGCATCAACAACACATCTGACCTCAGTTGTTGGACCACTTCGGCATACCGAATCGAACAGAGAATGCACTTTGTCATCGGCACCAACAACACATCAGACCGCTGTTGTTGGACTATTTATGGTCGAACAAGTTAAACAGTGAGCAATGACCGGTCATGATCGAGCTGAGGCCGCACTTGTTGAACGAGAAGCATCGGCACAGCCAGCACAGCCGATCGCATCTATCTCACCGATATCCAGCCGATCGAACGATCACCGAACTATCAGCAGTCATTGGTGAACGCCGAGTCTATGGACTCCTCAAATTGTGATCTGATAATTCGGATAAAATGGAACTGATGTTATTATGCGGCCAGAGAATAAGCCTGACATAATCAAAAGCGACATTTATCACAATATAATGTCCGGTGGTGATAGCGGTGCTGGCCTCAGTGTTGACCGCAGTGGTGAACCCGAATGCACATCCACACGAATGAACTTCGCAAATTCATTTGTGAAACAAAACAAACCCGAAGCGATAGAGGAAGAAGAAAACGAATTATTATTAACGAAACAAGCGAACATTCTCTATATGTACCTGCACAACAAAGAACCAAACTTGTAAGTGAATGTACCGTCGGAACAGGCGATCATGAGTGCCACCGGGTAATAGGTCATATTATGCAGAACACAGGCTCGGGTACGAATACCACAAGTAGTCCATGTCAATTGTGAGACCACAAGCGTTGTGACTGTGCTGTTTGTTGACAATGCTTTACATGACCACAACACATGATGAGGACGACTGATTTATGTGTGTGCTCAGGACTGACAAAACTGTTTTACTAATGATCATTTAGTGAGAGGAGTGAGACACAAGGACACTACACCACGGCCCAACAGATCAGGAAAACAACAACACCAAACACAATTGTACATCATAGTGAGCACACACAGACAGACACTCAACTCTCGCATTAACCACTGTGCAGTAGTGATTAGTCATTTACACATTTTGTCAATTTACTGTCCTAAATGGCCAAACAGAACCAAACTCAGGACCCTGACAACTAGAAACATCTTTACGCCTTTCTGGTTAGTACCTTGACACTAAAAGCACATGGCCAATACGCCACCGTAGAGTGGGTTATTGTACAGCAACAGCAGCGCCGTTCCGCCCTGAGGAACACCGGGAGCACGTGCGCGAGGCGCCAAACTGGACAGGGCGCAAAAATCAGGGTCGGTGAAGCAAATTAGTGGCCCTTATACAAAAACAGGGGCGCAAAATTACTAGGTGCGGAGGGCACAAGTTGACCCTGAAAACGGCACTGAGCAACAGCCGAATCAACACCCAATGGCACACACACTTTCTCTATCCATATACACTTACCTGTCAATTACTCAATGCAGTGTAGTCGTGTGGGCTGTTGGTCAAGTAGCCAGTTGGTTGTGAACAACAAACTGGCAATCACTAGGTCCAGGACTCACGATATGAGCCTCAGTCACTCACTCACTCGGATAGTAGTACGCTCATGCACACTTGGTGAGTCGATTTGAATGATAAGTCAGAGGTGGTGTCAGTTTGATGTATGGACACAGCTGTGGTGCTGGTTGGTGGCAGCTTGGCATAAAAAAAATTGCGAAATTTGGCCCATGGGACAGTGGAGTTTTTGACAGTGAACAGACACAATGCGGACTACATACACAACAGCCTCACACAGTTCGGTGTGAGACTCACCGGAGAAGAGTGACGATTCAATGTGTGAGTACAGTTGTGCACAGCTGTCTTTATAGTTGGTGACACTGTTGAGTTGTGTGAATGAGCAACAAATGGGTCAGTGTTGGGTCATGATAGCAGTCTTCTGCAGAAGTACAGAGAGCCGAAACACATGATGCGCCTGTAGCAGAGTGAACTGACAGACAGTGCGACTGAAAGCTGCTCTGTTATGATGCGGAATAGGCACAGCAGTACACGTAGAGTAGGAATAGTGGACATTCAATAGATCTTGACTAAGGAAACATTAAATTATGACCTTTTTGATGTGTTAGAGTAAAGGGAGATTTATATGAGACGAATTAGACCACGAAGAGTGTATCAACACAAATTAAATTACAAAATGGATGACGGAATGCCAATCTTGGGTGTTGACCAGCGTGGCCTGGTGTGAGGTGATTGAGACTAAAATTGTCAGATTTTGATACGTTACGGGCATTTGGTACACAAAAGAGTCTGATTGGTGCAAGTTAGCGTGAATTGGGTGTGGTTGAACCTTGCACTCACTCAAAATCGCAAGTCACCACTCACAGTGGGATGAGATGGTGTGTTGATGATGAGTGCAGCTGAATGAGCAGTTGTGGTGGCTAGTGAGTGCTCAGACGGTCACTTGGTGCTGGTGCTGGCAACGAATGGATCATTTGGGAGTGGTGAATAATGAGTTTAGAATCACAAAATAGAATGTACGAGTTCTACAGCTGCTGCTCACTGCTATGCTCCGACTGCAACGTCATCCTAATACTTTTGTTTTCTACAGTAGCGCCATCAAATGGTTCAAAATGGAAACAAATCGAAATTGAATAAAACCCTTGTTATTATCGTTTGAAGATAATTTTGGACCAAACAATAGATCGATAATTATGAACTAAGGTAAGACTGATTTCTTAATAATTGTCTTAACACTAAAATTATGTCTTAAAGATGCTCAAACACATAAACAGGCACAAACGGTGGAATAAGTGATCAGTGGTGATGAGTGATGTGATGTGATGACTAGCCCAAGTACGAACACATAGTTGAGACGTGTGACAAATGATGCAACATATTGGCCTGTCCATCGAGCAGATCACCGACTGCACACACTGCGCTTTGGAATTGAACTACTCGCTTGAATGCAATGAGAGAATGAATAGACTTAATGGACGCGACAGGGGAGAGGGTGGACTTGCGTAAACAACAGAACTAATCTAGAAGGACCTGAGTGCAAGGACAAGCCAGACGAGATCAACTTCAAAACTAATACACGTCTGGAATGCTCAGAACAGTAACAAGGAAGCGAACATCATTGAATTGGCCGACGCACATCACCGAACTGATCGAAATCTGTGGATTTGAAAGGATTCGATGCTACGAAAACGTTACTACGCGGCTGTATAATGAATCCGGAAACGTCCAACCTAGGGGGACAAGCTGAGATATGATGCCTTGACGCCATTTTATAGAAACAACGACTCAGTCCGACTAATCCGTTGAATGCACAATCGACACTTGAGTTGCCATCATCAACCCAACAGCAGACAGTGGTGGACACCGAGAGCCGTGAATGCTCAAATAGTGATCATATGATTCGAATGAGGCGTAGCTGAGGCCTCTTAAGTGAATAGAGAGAAAGTAAGACATAATCAAGAGCGTCATCGTATAAGATGTAATGCTTGGTGGTGATGGCCACAGTGCTACACCCGAGGTTGGGCGTCACTTGATGAACGAACAGAATCGCCACAATCAACACAGCCGTCCACAACTATTTGATCATTCAGGTCATCCGAATTGAACAATGAACTTTTCCCGGTCATGTTTGAGCTGGGGCGGCACTTGATGAACGAATAGCATCTGTTCGTAGGTGCTGTGATCCAATCTGATGATGTGACTGCTTGCATAGCTATCAACCACTATCGTGCGATCAATTTTGTCGTCATGCACAGTGTTACAAATCCTTATAAAAGTACGACTGGACACGACGATGGCCTCCCGTGGCGCCCCATCACTCATGCCCGAACTGATGTCCAACACCCCGCTTTTGGACCTCTGACAAGAAGACACTTCATCTTTAACCAACTCTGAGCCGTCTCCAGCACACTCACGGCACTGTGCCACACGAAAAGGCCATCATTGTCACACAACGGTCAGTCAGCTCTCTGTTCTCCTCAGTCGATCAGCAAGTCCTGCCAAGACCACATCGATCAGGACCACACAGGATCTACATCTTCATTCCAAGACGCCTTTGACTTAGTTCGGTTACCCTAACCTTCACCACAGGAGCCCTTCCTGCTTTGTACCATGCTCTTTTAGCCTAATAAATCTTATCCTTGACCATCACTCCTGTGTCTCATTCCTCTGCTATAGGTCTATTGGGTTATATCCGTAACACTGATGGTCGGAGACCGTACTACTGAACACTTTCTTATGCGTGTGTTTGTTGTGCAGTGTTTGGTGTCACAGTATTATTATGTTTTTTATAATCGACCATTGCATCCGTCGACCATGATCGTTCGCTTGTGCCATGCGCAACGGCAAATCCTCGTTTTCTTTTCGATGCGGTTGATAAAAGTTTAACTGTTATTTCTCGGTTGAGTGGGTAATCATCTTGTGGACGAGCATTAACAATGCAGTGTATGGTGAGTTGGATGATGTTGGCGCGTATGTGGGCTCGGTGTCCATTCCACAGTTCGTGATACTATTTCAATGCTTGGTTGGTTGTGTGATTTGTATCGGTGTAAATATGTTCGAGTGTCCAAATGATCCCAATTGGCATCGTTGATAGTGTTAGGTTAAAAGCCATTATCGATGGAATAAATAAAATACACGAGAATCAGATCTTTGTGTCCAACATAGAAAATGGTGATCGGGCTTGGTGAAGAGAGGCGGGCTTGAGTAGGTGACAGTTGTCTAAACAACCGAAGGGAGAGAGAGAGAGAGAGAGAGAGAGAGAGAGAGAGAGAGAGAGAGAGAGAGAGAGAGAGAGAGAGGGGAGAGAGAGAGAGAGAGAGAGAGAGAGAGAGAGAGAGAGAGAGAGAGAGAGAGAGAGAGAGAGAGAGAGACCAGTAAGATGTTTCGATAGTTACCTACAAAGATAGACCTCATTAAGTAAAATAGAAAATCATGATGTGTTAGCCAAGGCCATCATCATCCCTACCACTGTCATGCAGTATGCTTGTCCTATCAAATTGAGTCTAGAGTACTCAAAGACACATAAACAGAATAGTGCTGTGGTAGTGGTGTAATAATGTTCTGGTGGACCTTGTCCTTGGTTTGCATTGGAGTACTGCGGATCTGGAGCAAGCCTATGACTTGTGGTCTGGTTGGTGATGTTGGTTCTGATGGTTGCTGGTGGAAGGCCCTCCGCGGCATATCACTACACTGTCCACACTAGAACCATTCGTGTGCATAGTCTTTTAATGATTACTATACCTTGGCCGTCGTTGGTGGTGGTGGTTGGCCATGCACACAGACAACCTCTTCACTTTGTGTACAGGAAACGTGTACGTTTCGGAAGAGGACTTCCGTCGGGTGAGCAGACCAACTTGCCATTTACCAAAGCTCATAGCTCTAAAAATGTGCAAGTGAGTTTTTCTCAGCATATACATAACTAAAAATTTCTTTCTGTTTATTAACGGAAATGTTCTCTCCTCGCAAGACCATTCGACCGCACCCAAATGGCGCCCTAATGAATCAATGTTCATAGCTGTCTTTTGAATTGTCGCAGTGCGGAATTTGATGATGACGTCGTACAGCTCGGCGCCGACTGTCTGTGCGCACAGAGACGATGCAGAAACAATGGACAAAAATAAAACCGTCGATGCTAGATGAATTGATGACTAGCGGGACACCAATTAGGCCCGCCTAATTGCAGGCAATTTAATAGAAGTAGTCGTGCCAAACTATATAGCAAATCGACTCATCAATCATCGGCACAACTGTCAATCACGAATGTGAATCATCATTTGCATTGTGACGGTTGAACGTTCAATACAGTCGAACATATTGTCTTGTCTGACCCTTGGTTAAAGAATCTAATTGTCTTTCGAATACTACTGCCCTGTCCACTCAACTGTACACTTGTACAGGTACTACATTGTCCTATTAAAAATCCGTTGAAATTCTACACCCACCAAGCTGCTGTCTCGTTGTTTAGCCGTGATTCTCGGACGCACAATCTACTCCAAAGTTTTTTGCCGTTGTTCGAACGTGAACCAGTGACCTACTCTCAACACAAAGGTACTGTCCCATTGTCAATTTTTTTATCCCATGACCTACGCTCCGTTCCCTTTCACTCTATACCACGGTACTATTATGCTCTTTGACTCCCTGCTTGCTCCCGCTATTGTTATTCTCCTGCGGTGACCTACTCTTTGTTCCAAAGCACTTTGCCACTGTACGGTGCTGCTGCCGAGACACAAAGCATGCTCCCACGCACTCTACTACTTTATTGCCTAGTTTAATTGTATTTTATGCCTTAATGCACTGTACAATTGCATATGCATGATGCATGATCCAGCGACAGACGAACAGCTTCAATGTACGTTCCGCTTCTGTCCTGTTCTGTCTGCTGATGTCGAGACACAATGCATGCTCCCACGCACACTACTACTCGATTGTCTTGGTTTTATGACGCATTCTATGCCTTTATGCACTGAACAACTGTGCATGATGATGATCCATTGACAGACGGACTGAATGTATGTCCTCTCCGCTTCTGTCCGTCCGACCGCACCCAAATGGCACCCATATAAATCAATGCTCGTAGCAGTAATTCTAAAGTGTCGCAGTGTGGCAATTTATGATGACGTCATGCAGCTCAGCACGGACAGCCTGGTGTGCACACTCAATCAATAAAATAACAAAGAACAAAACAGACTGTCTCTGTACATCTGCATGATGATGTGCCAGTTACCGACTGGATGCAACTACACCCTGTTACACTGTACGGTGGCGATGCACAGACCCACTCTCTCCTTCTTTGCATTGTGCCACTGTCTAGTGGTGATTTTGTGAACTACTAAATGTTCTCATTTCAATTGTGCGGTGGTGATGCCCAGACGCTTGCCATAATCCAATGTGCGCGATGTTGCATGCATCGTGCCTTTTCTAGTGCACTACGCTCCGTGAGGGTGGTTACCCATTGACTAATTCTCAATGCACTTAAAACTTAAAAGCTCTTGTTTCTTTACAAGCAATGGAAAACCGTCGCATTCCGATTGGACAGTTTCACGTCAAGTCAACTGTCTCCTCCAACGCTCTTTACGTTGCGCTGATCGTTACCCTCGTGGTCCTCTTGCCAATGATTGGATATTATCTGTATCGACAGATGATTCGTTGGGTCAATCACTTGACCGAAGAGGAGATGCAGGACGTCGTCCAGGTGTGCGGCTACTTCTCAGTTGTTCCAGTGTTTGGCCAACGCATCAACCACCAGACTCGCAATATCGAGTACTTTTTGGTTGGTTTTCATCGTGCCGATTCAGGCACTCTTCGACGCGACTTTGCTCATACACTCGAGTAATCGTAGGGTGGTAGGTCGTTAGAGCAATGGGCAGACATACACGGTTAGAGCTCTCAGGACTCATCTCATTCACCAAACCATTGTGCACTTAACTTAATGCTATCAAAGCGCCAATCTAACCAATGTCACGATAGCCAACATGGCCACACACCAAACTAAATGCTCTAACACCTACATGATGGACAGTATGACCACCAACACCCAAACACTTAAAGGCCCGAGTGACTGTCATCTGTCATTTCACACGCACTCACTCACCAATCACGGAATAGTCCAATGCACACACAAACACCTCTCACATTGTTTTCATTGAGTTCGCACCCTTGATTGGATCAAACATTTCTAGGATGATGCAACACGCACACAACTCTGTCAACAAACCAATTTCCCCAGATATGTTTTTCTCTCAACAATTTTGCCCAGAAATGTATTAACTTTCCATTCATTAAAGTTTTCCGTGAGTGCAAAAACAAATGCGTTCAGTACATTATGTTTTGAGTATAAAGTAATGTCCGCGTGTTGGTTTGTTTGTTTTGGTCAGTGTAGTGATAGTGTTTCGATGTGTGTTGTGTGTTTATCGAATGTGCGAGTTTACACTGCAGTAAAAGTGCCGCGCTGCCTCGCTGCCTCGCTGTCTCGCATACTCGCTCACTCGAACGAGTGGCCGACAGTGCCGAGTGCAATCACCAGCACACCGCGAGTTCTACTGTTTTGCTCAGACATTAATTTTGTCTCCTGTCTTTGCACTTGTATACATTGTCCTCGTGTCTATGTGACCGTTGCTGGACCATCGGTTGACCAGACTGGTGTCACAATTCGAGTCTGTGTATGAGTCATCATCGTACAGAGGTCGTGATCACGTGCCGGTGCACTTTCACCTCGCGCGTTGCTCTTCTCTCTCTCCTCACCTTGCCTCACTCTCCCCTCTTCCATCGCACACAGCACACAGCTCACCACCACTCGTCCATTGAGCATTCGCGCTCAAGCATAGGTTATAGCGCATTTCACTACATTCGCCACCAGTGCACACCATCAGCACAACTCGTTGTTTTTGTTCATCAACAAGTGGCTCAACATATTTGTTGTATGTATCGACTAATCGAGCCACTGTTTTGGTCTAACTCCTGTCCACTCTTTCTCTTCTTTTCACACACAGTGCTCATCATGCGAGGTCGTAAGTCATCTTCTCTTGCCAGGGCTGATACAGCCAGCAAAACAACTAAACATTCGAATTCGTCATCGTCGTATACCCGAGCCAGTATGCATGTGCCCAAGAATCGAAATTGACTCGCCATTGACTCGTAGTCGCAGTCGAGGTGGACTTGGCTGAGTTGGACTTGGCCGAGGTGTCAGTGCTGATGCCGAAAACTTAGACTGTAACACCAATTCGACTATCTTTGTTGATAGTGCGAGCAGCGATTGGCCCGAGGTTAAAGTGGTGAAGATGCCTACCATGTCGATGGCAGCCATATTGCAGGCTGCAGATGCAATTTACAAGTCACCCGATAGCTCACCACCGAGTCCGTCTTCTGCGTCCACATCGTCATCTACAACCATCATCGCAAGTCCAACGCGTGAAAAGCCAAAACGGCAGCCAATGCAAAAGGCAACCAAGTTGCCTCTGATCAAGTAGAAGCCCATGAAGACAACCAAAAGTGCAGGTAACGCTGCTCCAACGAGCATTGGCTTGAAGCATCCTGTCGAACTGGTAATGCCTCGAACCAGCTTCATTGGCCCTGTGATTCGCATCAGTGGCCAACCGACGTCTGTCCCTCTCCGAGATCGTGCACTCCTTCCATCGGGATCGGTTGATTTACTTCAGTACGTGATCGTCAATAAGCAACCGAAGCAAGTGGCAGCCGGTGGCAAGCCAGACAGCTCGAATCGAATCGAAATCGCATCACCCGCGCCAATTAGGGACAAAAATCGTGCCACAAAGCTGTACAATCACATGGCGGAGATGCAGAAGAAGCCCAAGAGTGAGTGGTTGTGTGCCCTCTGTCAACGAGGTGCAATGGCTGACATGATGGGCGACCTATACGGACCGTACGATGCGGAGATTGCTTCAATTCCTCAAGTGAACCCTCGAGCCAATGTGTCTGCGCCCACCGAAGGCAGGAATATTTACCGAGTTATCCATTACTGTCCCACTAACACAACTTTCACCCTTCTAGCTCGTTCTGCCAATTCACGATTGCCTTCTGTCGCCCAGCTGCCACCACTGCTCAAACCCGAACGAGTAGAAGTATGGCTGCACGAGGACTGTGTGGTGTGGTCGAATGCGATCTATGTTGGTGGCCGACTCGAGAACATTGACGAAGTGATCGAGGATTCGCGCCGATCGGTGTGCAGCCACTGCAAGGCCCGGGAGCGACATTGTCCTGCAAAGGACCCAACTGTGCAATGAAGACACTGCACTACCCGTGTACACGCAACTTGGGTTACTATTTCGACGAGCCAGTGCACCAGCTGTAGTGTAAGGTGCACATCAACCAATACATGAAACAGCGATTTGCAGCTGATCTGGTCGGAATGAGTCAACAGCCATGGCCTCAGCAGTATCTCAAGCTTCGTTGGTGGCCAAGCTCAAGCAACATGGCCTCATTGGTGTTGATCGCAATGATAGACTTTAATCTGTACTCTAATAAACGATTCATTGATTACATTCGATCGATCTGGTTGGAGTGCCTATTGAGATTATACACGAAGCGTGGACTTTGTTCTGGCTTGGCATAAGGCCAAAATCCAATGGACATCATTTGGTCTGAGCTGCAACATTGGCGGACAAGTTGACATATGAGAGGGTGTTCACTTTCGGCAAACGTTCAAGTGGTCAATTTTGTGACGGTTCGACAATTGCCGTATACATTTAGTGTAATCGAGTTGGCCACTTGAGACCAACACTAAAGCCACTGATGGTAGAGACTCTCACTTCGCTCACTGTCTTTGTAGACTAATCACCTATTGTATTGGCTTCCCAAGCAATGAACCTTTTGCTACATCGACTTTGGGCTTGGTCATTGTGCGGGCATCCAGCGAGGAACCGTCACAGCAGTTACGGTGGACACAGTACTGCTGCAACTACTTCCAGGGATTGGCATGTTGATCGAGTCGATCATGCTTTTGGGTGTGGTCGGCGGCTCGTGTTGAAGCTCTTCTTGTTGGTCATCTTCGGTACAAGGACCAGCTTTTGGTGATAACAACTCCTGATGGCTCGAAGGCAACATCGACGGACGACGACTCGACTCAGCCGCAAACAATTCAGTCAAAACAACAGCATTCACTACACGTCCATTCTCTGACTTTGCCCGTTTCTTTCACGCGGACTTCTCCGGATCGACAAATTGAAAGTTAAAGTCCTGATCAAAAAGTCGCAATCTGTGTCATCTCACTGATCTTATCCTCCCGCTCAGACCAAACCACAATGCGGAATTGATTCTGCTTATACGCCAGTGACAACAGACCCGACAGTAGAGTGGACATGAAGAAGCAGTTGTTCTTGTTGTCGTATCTCCGCCAGGGTGGTCATAATCTCATCGTCGCTCAGGTGATTCACCAATCGAACTGTGTGGGCAAATTCATTCAAACGAAAACGTAATCGTTGGAAACTGAAACGAAAGTTTTTGACGCATACACGAGAAGCTTGATCGTGATTGTTCAGTTGGGCTGTCTGATTGGTCACTGACGGGACTGGCACCACTGCCACCGCAAATAAAGACACAGACGACGACCACGATGAAGAACGAGATGATAATGATGGTGTTGTTGTTGTTGAAGATGGCAATGCGCATTGCGCAACACAGATACAATAACAAAGCAACGGCAAAAGTAAAACAAAAACCGTAAATGCAACAACAACAAAAACAACCAACCAATAGAAGTAGACGACTGTCGCATGTCGATGCGACCTGACGCATCGTTGCACGGCCGAGATGGTATTTCAAGCCTGAACTTAAGTAAATCGTTATCTTGGACCTTACACAAAGGACTGGGCATCACCTAGCGCCAGAAGACAAGCGTAGCAGTGTAAATAGCCTAAATATGACACTTAACCTGACAATGAATGTAACATGACTAGCGATAGATGTGTATATAACTCGATCATGCAGTTGTTTTGAGTGAGTGACTGACCAACTCTCGACGAAGCATTTTATTGTTATTTTATGTGAAAAGTGTCACTTGTGTCCTGAATGAATAAATCGGGTTACAACGAATTCAAGAAGTGCAACCTCGCGGTGAAACCGATGCAAAGCGTACCGCGACAGACGACGGTGGCGAGTTTGTGGTTCGAACGTAAACAAATAGGGGCAAATGTTTAATGGCGTACTGTGGTAATGGAAGCACATTGCAGTAGAAGTAGACGACGAAAGGATTGCACTGTGACTAGTGATCACTGTGGAAACACTGTGGCAAGTTGATGTTGTTCAAAAATGGTTCGCAATGATCATCATCATAACTCAAAGTACTACAGTGTGATCAATAAGTAACCTACCTCTTGGTCGAGAAAATTATGAAAAACCCGAATATTGCCGATTATTTTTTCGATAGTTGTTTTGGGATGCTTGACCCTTGTAATGAATTATAGTATTACGTTTCGAATTCCTGGAACACCTACAGGGGTTTTACAGTATATCACAAAATACTAGTTTTGATGTCATCAATATTTTCATGATATCTTGTGATTTATTATTTCTAAAAATTTTCTAAAATTTTGTTTTGGAGAATTAATGCATAATTATTAATTACAATCACTAATATGTTCCAATTGGAACAATTATTTGTAAATAATCATATTTATTTTTTAAATAATTTATTTTTATATATTAATATTTTAGCCTCAAAAATGTTTATTTTTGTGTTTTAAAATTTAGTTTAGAACAAATCTTAATTAAATTTATCATTTTGCAATAAAAATATAATTTTTAAAAATAATAAATCACAAGATATGATGAAAATATTGATGACGTCAAAACTAGTATTTTGTGATATATCGTAAAACCCCTGTAGGTGTTCCAGGAATTCGAAACTCAATACCATAGTTCATTATAAGGGTCAAGCATCTCATAACAACTATCGAAAAAATAATCGGCAACATTCGGTTTTTTCATAATTTTCCTTGACCAAGAGGTAGGTTACTTATTGATCACTCTGTATTAATGGATGCCACTCGAGGGATGATGACACTACTCGTTGTTCGGCATTGCCCTAACTTGGCTCTAATGCTCTCTATTACTAGACTACTACTGGTTGTTGGACTAGTGAAATGCGACCGAACAAACGTTGACATCTTTGACGATGGTGATGCTCTCAGTGGGGTGATGTTACTATTGAATCCAGTGACGAACAGTATTCAAATGAGCATGACCATATTCGAGTTAGTAGTCAAACTACCATTTTGGTTGCACCACACAACCAACCAACGTGAGTTTGGTCACTCGTAAAATTCACCAAAACTCCTGATTTAGCAATTTAAGCGAAACATCAACATTTAGACGACCACCAGTTAGTCAGCAATCGGGTGTTGTGTTTGTGATGTTGATACATGATGGAAAGTAGTAGTGCACAATGAGCAATGATGACGGCGACGGAATGGTGATGTACTGAGCCAGTCACTACTGCACTGGACCTCGTGATGGCTGCCGCTGATGATGTGCCTCATGTGTCGTGTGTGCTAGTGCAATGATCATCATGATCGGCACTTGTAATACATTTTGTAACAAGCATTCACACATTCTGACAAATTACACTTACACTTCAAATCAGTTATGATTATGATCATCAACTTGCCACCACCGCCACTGAGCCCGTAATAACATCGTCTATTTATAGATGTTCACTTGTACTCTTTTTTGTTTTGTTTTGTTGCTTCGGTGCCACACAGTGCCGCCACCCAAAAATACTAAAAAAACCAAAGACTCAAACCAAACCAAACCACTAAAATGATGAGCAATGGGTGAAAAAGAATGAAAGAAATGTTGAGCAATTGCCATCATCATCATTATCATCATCATCATCGAGACAGAAAGCATCCAATACAGAGAGAGAGAGAGAGAGAGAGAGAGAGAGAGAGAGAGAGAGAGAGGGAGAGAGAGGGAGAGAGAAATAGGAGGACGACTAGTTAATTGTGTGCAAGTGCCATTTAGGCACACCAATTCAGACTAAAACAATTCAAAAACACTTTCACTTTATTTACTGACCAACAAAATGGGCCAATTTGCCTTTTGGTCAATAAGGGACTGTGAGTGAATGAGTGAGTGCCAGGCCAATTAGTGCCAACTTGAGGATATACTGTGCCTTTAGACTACTGTGCCATAATAATTTTACTTTTTATGCGCGCCCAAAAACTTTTATGTGCCTATTGACATTGTGTGTGTGTGTGTGTGTGTGCCACGACGATCCAGTGCAGTGCAACTTTGTATAGACTCTGTGTTTACTAAACTGAACTTTGTGTCTCCGCCTTCTTAATCCTAAAGTGCATCAGCCTGAGAATCAATTCGTTAGTTGAATGTTTAGTATTTTTTGTATTAATTGAATGAACTCTTCTCTTTGTTCTTGTCTGGGTTGTCGAATTGTGTGCCACTTGGTTGGTTGGTTGGGTGTATTTACTGTTGGCCTTTCAACAGAATAAAGCATCATCATTTGAGCAAAGAACAAACGATGGTCTCGCGCCAGTTTGTTTATTTGTCCTCCTGTTGCTATTACTAACTAACTGATTGCACTGGTAATGACACACACTAGCAGTCTAGTCTTTTAATGTCACATTGACATTGACATTGAATGCTACAGAGTGGGAGTGGGAACATAGCTATTCATTAATCTTCCGGGACGGGAAAGTAAAGTGAATTCGCCAACAGACAATGAAGCGACCAATCGTTAATTACCGAACCAAAGACAACATATAACATATAAACACATAAATGTGGGCACTAATTGACAATGCAAACAGACAACTAGACTGCACACACATTTCATTTCATAGTCATGGTCGACCATTTCCGATGACATTTGAGTGTCATGATCAGACAGTAGCGAACAGTCCAAATATTAATTGAATGTTCCGACACTGACCTTTCCGAGTATTTACGGTAATTGAATAAATAACACAGTGCACTATTACTGTACTGCACAAACACAAACAGAGACAGAGGCAAAGAATAACAATAAAAATAGATCGAAATCGATTGGATTTCCACCATCGAATCCAATTGCGGATCATCATTGTATACACATTTATTATTACCGAACACAATTGAAATACAATTAACAAAAAAATAAACACAGGAAAATCAGACAGACAAAGCCGCCCTGACAGCTCTGCTGACTGTGAGGGCGGCTTTATGAAACGAGAGTGCCAATTGATGGAGGCCACAGGCCGGTGATATTGACTGGAGCGTATGGACACACAATGATCTAATATCAAAAAGAGAGTTAGTGAGATGAGATACTGGAGAACACGAGTACCAATTGATGGATTTTTACACTGACCGAATTCCAAAACAAAAATATCAAATAGACAGTGGATAGGAAGAGAAGCCTAATAGAACCGAATGGCGAATCGCGTTATTTGAGTCTCATTCTTACACTGCCAGAAGTCCAAAACTAAATTATCAAATAGAAAGTGTTGGGGAAGATAATCCAAACCGTTCCGAATGGCGTCTCGCGTAATTTGAGTCTCATCCTTACGCTTCCAGAATTCCAAAACTAAATTATCAAATAGAAAGTGGTGAAGAAGAGAAGCCAAACCGTTCCTAATGGCGAATTGCGTCATTTCATTCAATGAACAAATGGCAGTAGGCGACCAGTTCAATGCTTGCGAAAGTGGCTGTCAAAGACGATCCAACTGAATGGTTCGAGTGTGGACAGTGTCGATTGATGCGCCGATGGTGCCCGATGATGTAGATGAACGCTAGTTGAAGGAGAAGGTTCGATTTAAAACACAAAAACAGTAGAACTTGAGTAGGGCAATTTGTCTGTTGAATCTCACTGTATAACTGTCACCATCATCGACCATCATTGAATGTTACTTGAACAATATATCTAACATCTGTAGCGGCGGTCGCTTTAGCACCGACCACAGCCACAACTAATCGAACCGAACAAATCGTTCGAACTGGCCATCCAGCGAACAGTACATATACACGAACACACACACGTTACTTTACCAATTCACATCTACACCATTTGTACAACACGTTTACCAAATAAACTCTTGACAACAAGCGATACCTACATTTGATTGGATCACCAATACAACAACAACGACAACGATTTGGGCTTTTGGGATGCGTTTTATTAGACTTTTTTTTTTGGTTTTACGTTTGGTTTTTTGGTTATGAACATGAGGGAAGAAAACAAATAATATAAATAACAATCAAAAAGGTATAGTAATAGTAATAGTAAAAAATATGCAAAGATTAATAGTTATAAAATCATCCAAATATAAAACGAACTCAGGAAACATTTGGCAAAGACAAACATTGAGAAAATTGTAAAGATAGATCATTGAAAAATTGCATTAACGTCTATAACTGGGTTATGCGTCTTATGTGAAATAGTCAAATATAAATAAATAAGGCAACTACGATCACATGTGTCAGGTTTGACTTGTTTGTGTGTTTGTGTTACGGTTTAGTGTGATACTGGACATTTGGCGTCGACACTGTTCAAGGTACGTTGGGCTGGTTTCGGTGTGTGTGACTTGATATGGTATGTAGAGAGATCAGGCAAAATTGGTTGAAGACTGGCGGTTTTTGTGGAAGACTGTTTGATTGGTGAGATTCAATTTCTGTTTAGACTGATTAGAAGAAGTGTGGAGATTTTGTACGTTGAACTTGTGCATATCACACTCGAGGTGACGATTGATGTTGAACGATTTTGGATTTCACGTTGTAGTGGCAAATAGTGCAAAACATTGAATCGTTATTTATCAATATATGACGATTATAGAATTCAGAATAAAGTTTCAACTGAGCATTGGTTTCACTCGGAAATATTGCTTTGAATTGAGAAAGTTATATATTTGTTGATTGAAGTTCAAGTTTGGATGTGTGCATTTCGCTGCTTACGTGATGATTTAGGGCAATCATTCGATCATACTTGACATTTAATCAATGAATTATTTGAAACATAAACAAAATTGGAATTAGCAAACAGAAACGCTTAAGTGTTATATTCATGAAAATTTGTATGTAAATGAATGAAAGGGTTCCATTCGGGTGTCAGATCGGATGATCACTCCACCATTGGGCGGCATCAAAATTAAGGCGCCATGATTCAGTTTTTAGTTAAAAATGATCATTCTCGCTTAAATATTTTCAAGCAATCGGCAATTACATCACCAATCAATAAAAAACAAAATATGAATATCATGTCAACCTTCAACAGTTTTTTGCGCCGACCAATCGACAATCCACACCGTCCAACTTACCAATTCGCAATACATGCATATAACTCCAAGCTGTGTGTGCGTGTTTGTGTTTGTTTTGATTGCCCCAGCTGCTGACCAATGGTCAGTTGACTCCACCTTCGTGCACGAGTATGCACAGTACACACGAGTGAATTGGTGGCACAATCAAGATGGCAGCCAAGTGGTCAGCCTGAGCAGAGTGAGTTGTGAGTTGAGGAGAGGGCAGTTGTTTCTCTGCCTGTACCCCTGTCAGTCACTGTTCTCGTCGTCCTCGTCGTAGTCGTCATCGCTGCCGTCCTGTCTCTGACTAATATCATTACCACACAACACCCGACATTGTGTCTCGGTCCCGCTCTGGTTGTCCCGTCACCAATCACACAACTTCTCACAGCCAGCACACGTTTTCCACAAAATCTCATCTTCATTATCATCACCTCAGATAACCCCCCAGACACGTTTCTGTGGTTCTCCGTATAATCGCCTCTATCAGTTTTCGCCATCTCCACACCTGAGTGTCAAGTGAGTTTTGGATCCTTACATTTTGTTCCTTATCTTCCAATCTTTGATAAAGTCGATTATTGTTAGTACACACGACTCTTTATGTTGCACTTTGTATAATGCCGGTACAAGTGAGTGTGTCTCTATAACTAAGTCACAATCTCCATAATCTCTAAGTAACATGCTTTCGTTATTACTTAATACACTCGTTGTTTATTTTTGGTATCCTTTCTCTCTAAACACACCAGGTACAGTGCATTTTTTATTGTGTCAATGATATAGACACAAACAATTTCTTCATCCAATTTGAATAAGTTAGTTTGGCGTTCAGTGTTCTACGCCAATAGCAAGCGTAAGTGTCCTGTAGACCTCGAACCAAAGTGGCCATATGTGCGTTTGTCAGATGGAAAGACAGACTGCGCTGGCCAGTGTGGCCTCCCTCAAATGTCCCCATGCCCATCTTTGTCTCTTTCGCTGTATATGTCGTATGTCGTGCTACCCCGCGCAATCCTCTACCTTATGGTCTCGTCTCCTTCTCCTTCTTCTCTCTCCACTCACCCTCACAGCAATGAGCACGAGTGTTACTGCCTGTCTAGGAGATTGTTCACTGTTGCGCGTTATTCTCGGTTCCTTTGTCTTCAGTTGTCACTTGCTATTTGCCCCGAGCGCACTTCTCTACGCTTCTCGGGCCTATTTACACTTGTGTCCACAAGCCTCCCATCTCTGGACCCCAGAATCCCTGGGATTAATCCTATGGCGAAGCCGTCTACTATGTGGTTTATTCGTCTTTCTATTTGCCCGAACATCAACTTCGGGTCTCTATTACCAGCACAATCCGGTGTATTCAACCTATAACAACAAGGCTTATGAATGTTTTAGCCTATTTCTGGTTCCTTTGCCAAAGCCCCAGTCCTTTGGAACTTCTTCTACCAAATATCCCCCTTTTTGGGGGTCTTTTACCTAAGCAATGGACCGACTAACTTTTGGCCCTATCCACTCAGTCTATAAACCATGGGTGCGGACACCGTGGACTTCGGTCCACTTTTGCCTTTAAAGATCCACTATTTTTGCACTACCAAAGTAGGAGGGTGGACTTTTCAGCAAAAAGTCTCCGCACTACTGCTATAAACAAAGTTCCAAACCTATTCAAATGTTTTTTTCATTATGAGCCTATTTAGTAAACGCCACAGTTATGTTACATTAAGCAATACATCGTACCTGTCCAGAGTATAAAATTAGTTGATAAATTAGTTATTAGTACAGTGGCATTTCGACGATAAAATTGTTCACCATTGGTGTGCTCGAACTTTTTGTCAGTTTGATCCACCACTTGTCTGTCCTTGTTCCTGATCGCTTTGGCACGCTTTCTTTACTTCCAGTAGGTCCACATCCTAATCGAACTCGCTGTGGCTGTCCTGGCCACTTGTCGCAAGCGAAAGTTGACTTGTATTTGACTGGTTTCGTTAGATTCCGAAGTTTTGTTCATGATGACTTCTTCTATTTGCGGTCTGATTCCTTCAACTTATGACGTTAGAAATTCGTTCTCAACATGATCGAATGTACTTTGATAAACTTCTGGCTCGTCTTTAACATCATCAGAGCTTTGAGATGTGCGTCGACGCCTCCTTTATCGTTTCTTCTCGATCTTGACGTCGACGTACTCGTGGATGTCATTCGAGCATTTTCTCTGGAGTTCTATATCCAGCGATTTTAAGTTGTGATTCTTTTTAATTAAATCAGCCAGAACTTCTGCTTTGCGTCACTTCACGCTCAGAATCAGTTTTGTGCTTTCACTCAAAGGCTTTGTAACTTTACTTGTACAAGGCATCAGTAAAGAATATTTCATAGTGGAAACGAGCCTTGTTGCAGTACTTTCCTCTAGATTTCCTGGGAATCCGTCCCAAATAGTACTGTTCTAGTTATCTTATATACAGAGAGGTTGTTGTCTTCTCTGGCTTAATCAGCTTTGGGCAAGGCTTCTATATTTGCCCAACAGCTAAATACTCAGTCTTGAGACGCCATCTTTCGTGAAATCGAAATTACAAGTGTCGACGAGAGCAAACTAGGCGTAGCTAGAGGTTGACACTTGTCGGTACGGACTCGGGATTCCAGATCTCAGAAAACAACAAATCAGAACAAAACTAAGCAAAACAAACTCGACCACTTAAGACTTTAAGGTGCTTCACGAATAAGACGAATAAAGACAAACCGCACATATTGATCAACTCTGATCACAACAGAAAAAACTTGACAGATTTGTGAATCTTGATGACAAACATTTTTCGTTTTGCTGCATCTTTGCCATCATTTGTAACAGAGAAGCATAATAGTAAAGCACAAACATTGCTTTAAGGCGTTTAATGATACAAACACGTTGCAACTCGAAAGGCACAGGTCGAATGGAATGCTAAATAGTGTATTTCCAATAGCCTTTTGTGAACCAATACCGTGCAAACAAAGACATACAGACCAAACAGAGCAACTAACGATACAGTTTGCCTTAAATAATGACCAAATAGTAGACACTAGTGTTCGCCCACATTTAATAATCATATACTAATATTTGCTTCTGTTAGTTCCTTCGCCTAAAAATTGAATAAAAATGAATATTCCACCAAAAAAGTTGCCAAAAATCCTAAATGATAAAAATAAATTGAAAAAATTTAAAGCCAAGACATTGGCAAAGGACCATCAAGAAGCAGAGCCTGTAAGTTTTACTTCCTTTATGGAATCGAGTTCTAGTTTTAGTTTTGTTTAAGGTCGATAATAATTATCCAAGGACGATTAAGAATCTTCATGAAGATATTTTGAGAATTATCCTTGAAAAAGATTTATGCCGAAGACCCGAACAAGTTGCGTCAACGTCGAGGAGTTAGTCGAATTTGGCAAGAAATGTTTCTCAAGATTGCCAAACCAAATCAAGTGACCACACTTTGCGTGATGGCCAACTCTGGGAAACCAAATTTTGAAGCGTTGAATTCTCGTTTCTTTGAACAAATTGACTTGGTCAATGCGGTCACCATAAAACTTAAACCAAATGGCAAACCGAGAGGCTCGTTACTTGAGAAATACTACCCAAAAGTGACTCAACTGGTCATTAGTGAGCAGTATTTAGGTTTGACCAGATATTGGAAGGGACAAATAACCAATTTGTCACTGAAAGAGGACAAAGGTAACCGACAATTGGACCAGACAATGGCTAGTAAGATTAACTTGATGGGTTCACTTTGTCGACTTGATTTGGATGGTCACTTTGTGCAGTACTTGGACTTGATGGAACCAACCTTGAAAAAACTTGAGCATTTATCAGTGAATCATGACATGGGAAAATACAAACGCTTTAATGATAAAATGGCATACTTTTGGTGCAAAACTTTGCCAGAAAATCTAAGCTCAAAATGTAAAAGTCTTTGGTTTGTCCCAACAATTGGATGTAGAAAATTTGACGACAAGCCAGATTGCTTGAAATGGCTTGCAGCACTTACCCATTTTGTATATGACATGAGTGATGCATATAAGTCTCAACATGAACAGAATAGATTTGTAGCAAATCTGAGCAGAAATGCCGTCAATTTGCGAACAGTTGGATTGTTTCATTCGGTTTGTACTGTTCTGTGATATTTAACAATTGTTTGAATTCTTATCTTTCAATTTTAGTACGTTCATCTAAACCCAGAAATGATTGCCAATATTGGTCGACTTGCTCAGTTGGAAGAGTTGCATTGTGATGTAACCGTTTTCTTTGCTGAATTGCTTGAGGAACGCAATAGAAACAATCTAAAACAGTTGCCCAATGTGCGGATTGCAGACCTCGAGATTCTTCTTCGTGGATTCAGCCAGAATGAAGTTAACCAGAATGACATAGATGGAGGAAACGAAGTTCGAGTGGCCCAAGTTCCACCTAGTGAGTTTGACTTTGTTCGGATCGTGTCAAGCATACTGCCAAACGTCGAACGTTTGACTATTTCGTTTCAATCTGTGAATCAATTCAAACTTGATCACCTCGTTTCCCATTTGGATGCATTTCCAAAACTTTTGTTTTATAAATTGAGCACAAGTGAAGGTGGTTATGTTAGTGCAAAACGAGCTGCACCAGAAGGGACTTTTGATGAAATTAAACCAAATGATGATCACTTGCCACCGTCACACCGATTGCGGCCGATTAAGAATAAATTTGAAGAAACAAATGATGATAGTGACGGTGATGAGGACACAGATGAGAGTGACTATGATAATTTCCGCTATGATAGTGACGATGATGATTGCACTGATGATAGTGACGATGTTGATTACATCTACGAGAGTGCCGATGATGATTCCACCGATGATTCCACCGATGATGATGACACCAATGATCGTGTCGATGATGAGTACACAGATGAGAGTGACGATGATAAGTGGGACGATGATTACTATGCTTATGTCAATAAAGACTATAGTCTTTAATCTATTCCACTTTTGTCCTTAGCGTTTTTAACTTTCAGTTGTACGTAACACAACAACAACGTATGTCTGGATTCAGTACAACCCTCGTTGACTAAGACATTCTTCCTTTGTTAATCATACTTTAAACATAAATAAACCATTGCACCGCTTTCAACATCTATTTGGCCCCATAATCGTCTTCGTCGCACGCCATCTCATGAAACTTTGCCAGAACTAAGCGAATCGATTATAAATCTTGTCATTATAGTAGTAATAATCTACTACATTCACTCAATCTGCAGTAAACCTAACTTACGAGTGTGAGTGCATTGAATGAGTGATTGAGTGTGTGTGTTTGTTGTTGCATTTCTTCAATCGCACTTAGCACCAACATATGAGTGTGTTTGTATGTGCGTCGTGTTGAGTCTAAGTGAACCTAACCACCCAACAGTGATCACTCATATATGTCAATAGACCGCTTTGTTCTATTCCCTCCCACTAAGTCTCACTCGAGTGGTCGAAAAAGTGAATCAGTGCGCGCAATCTTAATGAGAGAGCAAACAGCGCGCGCGGGATGGCTCGGCTCAGCTTGGAGAGAGAGAGATGGAACAACTTTATTCGTAAACAAACAAAGGGAGCCGCTCACCTTTGGTGAGGTGCCAACAAGCACGGCATACTGATCAATCCGTAGGGACATGTGTACAATGTAATAACATTACATAAATTTGGGGAGATGCTAAATTATGTACAAAATATAATGTTAAATTAAAAGATAAATAATACTAGTCGTAAATGTGGTGATGGATCATCTTGATAGAGTCGATGAGCACACGTTCTGCAATTTCGAATAGTTTGTCTTTATCAAGCTGGAACCTCTCGAAGAAGTCCATCACTTGACGACTCAGACTCCCTCTAGCTCCAAACCAAAGTCCAATGACCTCGAAGTCCCTCTTGCCAAATTGGGAGTACTTCTGAGCGAGGTCTGGAATACACGGCACATACGTCTTCGACTTGTCCCTCTGAACTTCTGCCTCCACGTCATCGTTAGTTTCAAATCTGACCGTGGGGTCAATTATGTAGGCTTTGTTGTCTTTCGGGTCGAATGCGAGGATATCGATGAAGCGGTTCGAACCTTGGTCGTCCACACAGTATGCCTCTTCTATACAGTGGTAGCCTTTTTCGCGGAGCAGCTTCAGGATGGTACGCTTGACACGGTTGTGTCGATCATTACGGCGCTCATCGTTGAAAGGACAGTTTCCCAAAACGTGACTTGGAACTTCACGTATGATTTTGTTGGGTTGAGTCTCATCGCGCCGGCAACGGCGGCAATGGGGGGCTGGGAACCTGTTTTTCGTTTTGAGGGACGCCATTCAGATTAGCATAATTGATTGAAAGCTTGATGGCACCAGTCCATTCGGAACACGAGAGGGTGTTCTTGTCGCTGACAAAGTTGTTGGCCCTTGGGACGGTCTTGTAGTGCTTCACGCCTTCAGCGGAAAAGCCCATGCTGGCCCAACTGTCGAACGCCATCTCTCTTAGCTTTGTTCGTAATTGTCTTGCAGTTTCGCCTTCCACCCTGAGCACCAGTTTGCATTCGGCCATGTCGGCGGCGCTGTCGTATATGTGGTGGAGGAGATGATCGGGAACGGTGGAAAGACGCTTGGCAATCGAGAAATGCTGCAGGAACACTTCCCACTCACAGCACATAACTCCCAGACCACGGAACTTCCTCGGCGAGTAGATCATGTTGGTAGGTGTGGAGTGGAGAGGCAGACCGACAATATCCTTCACTGTACGTCGGATTGACGTGTCGAGTTTGGTGAGGACAACATTTGGGATTTTGTTGATAGGTGCAGCTTGTAGTGGGTAGATTAGCATCGGTAGGAGGTACTGGTTAATGACGTTGAGCTTCTGGTCTTTCTTCAACAAGGGAGAGACCAAAATGTTGTTCAGAGCGTCAGTGATCTTAATCTTAATCTTAGTCAATAATCTTGTAGTCGAACACTAGTTCACTTGTGAAGGAACAACCGAGGTACCGAATGGTGGTGTTCTCGTCGATGCAAGTAATGCTGTCACCAGGGCCGGTGCGGTGTTTTTGCCGCCCTTGCCCGGGACCTAGCTGCCGCCCCCTAAAAATTTGTTACCTTGGGGGACCAAGGTAACATTTTACCGTTTCAACAAAAATGAGTCTATGGACTGCAGTTGCTACTAGTATGCCATGTTTGTACCATAAAGAGGCACTGATTGTCTCGCAAGATAAAACTCATTGGTTTGAGTCTGCCGAGTTCTACAAGGGTAAGGCATAATCTTTTTTGTTGTTGTTTAACTTTTGCAAGCTAGTTTTTCTTTCGAAATTAACCCTCGTCTCACCCAGTGTAGAAGATTCGACATTCAACTCTCAACCCTCGATCAACCTTTGATCACTTGGCCTTTGATCAACGCTGAGTCCTAGATCAATCAATATTTCAATTATAAAAGTTTACGTTGTATCCTCATACGCGGTTCACGATTTGAGTGAAAGTTCCCCTACTAATAACATACAATCACTCATATTATACGCACAAACAAATTAAACATTTTATTCAAACCACTGTGTACTGTTATTTCCTGTGTTTTGCATTCGTCACACAGGTGTCCTGAAAACCATGTATTGTATTCAGATGTAGATTGTCTTGGGAACCAGCAACTGAGAAACGTCGTCGTCGTCGTGCAATTTAATTTATTTATTGCATCTAAAAAATAAAAACAAAACTCATGCGAGTTTTCGTTTATAATACAATCGAGAGACTAAAATGAAACAAATTTTGCGTCGTGCGATTAATTGTTAATAAAATAAACAAATTGAATTGAATAATTCCCCTGGCCCGTAAATTGCAGATTGTACGAATTGTTCCGTGCGGATTGTTCCGTGAGGATAGCTCCTTCCGGATTGTTCCGTGCGGATTGTTGAGTGAGGATAGCTCCGTGTGGATTGTTCCGTGAGTGAGTTTAGTGAGGCAAAATGTGTTAGATGCGTTTCAGTTAGTTGGCAAACCAGGGTAAGCTTGCTACATCTTGACTTATCCATGATTCAGAGAGTTGGGAGAGGCGTTTGAAGGCCATAATCGGAATTTCATATCTCAGCTCCGTCAGTCCAAAGCTACCGCAATTGATCAAAGAAAGAAAACGAACTGACAAAAACAGGAAACAGACAGGATGCGCATTTGTGATCAAAGACCAAGAAAACAGCATCCACCATCATGGAAAATTTCTCTTGGACCACGAGTGCAGCATCTTTCAATCTGAACTACTTGCAATTAAGAATGCTTTCACTTGGTGTCTCGAGAAACAGATGATGGCCACAATTAAAAGTGACTCAGAGTCCTCTCTGAAAGCTATTGCCAATAAGAAAAATCGAAACATACTCGCAGTTGAAATCCGCAAATTTCTTTGACAAAACTCCAACCACAGATGTCTGAGTTGGGCGAAAGCACATGTTGGGATCGAAGGAATCGAGGAAGCCGACAATTAGGCCAAGGAAGCGATGAATCTGAACACAATTTCGTAAAACAATATTCCGCCATCATATTTCTTGCAAGTGATGAGCCAAGAAGCGAATTCTGATTTGAACCAACAGTGGACAACCTCCAATTACCGAAAAGTGACTAGTCGCTTCTTTCCTACAATCATGGACAGAAAGAAGTGCTCAAACATGCCAGACTTAATTATGACCCAGTTCATGTTTGGACACGGCAAGTTCCACGAGTACCTGACCAGAGTAGACATCGAGCCCAACGCGATGTGTGAGTGTCAATTGACCGAACACACCCCGATCCACTTGATCAGTAAATGTCCTGCCTGGGCAAGACATACTTTGACGACTTTGAGGCTTTTGTCAACAATAGGGACCAGCGAATAAGTATTTGGTTTACGCAACATCGACTAATAGTTAAATTTTCATATTAAAATTACGATTCCTAAATCTCAGGGTCCTAGAAAAGCGGCTATCATTAATTTTTTAAGGCCACGAACTTAGGTCGTCTGTGTCATATGTGGCAAAAAAAATCAAATTGTTAAAAACTGATTGGGTTTTCTTCATTCTTTCTTCAACCGGCGCCCACATTCCAATCCACAACCGCCCATCCTTCCACCACTTCTATTTCCCTCCACCAGCCACTCTGCCGCCCTTTCGGCCATATGCCGCTCGGACCATATGCCGCCCCTTGGACCTTGCCGCCCTTGCCCGAAGGCAGAAAAAAATGACCTCCCGCCGGCCCTGGCTGTCACCTCCTCTCAGTAGTAGTTCGCCCTTCTTGATCTTACCCTTTTCGATGTGGATAGCGGCGCTCTTTCTTGGATTAACTTCCAGGCCGATCAGTTGAAACATCTCCTGCGTCAACTCCACTATCCGCTGTGCCCCTTCTGTGGTGCTCGATGTGGCCACTTGATCATCTGCAAATCCGGACAGGCAGAGAGCGTCCAGATCATCGGCCAACTTGAAGCCATTTTGGTTGGCGAACTGAGATTCGCACACATCCTGGTAGACAAAATCGATAGCCAAGTTGAACAATGTGGGAGACATAGGTCCGCCTTGAGGAACAGATCGAAGGATCTGTATCGGTTCAGATCGTTGGTTCCCGGTGTCGATTCGGATGCGATTGTTGGTAAGTAGAGCCATAGCCAGCCTGCTGAGATTTGGGGACACTCCTTGAGATTTGAGACTACACTCGATGTGAGAGTGTCCAATCCTGTCGAAGGCCTTAGATAAGTCTAGGAATACCGCCGTACAGTCAGAGCCCTCTTCTTTGGCCTTCAGTAGGCATGCATTCACCAGCTTGGCATTGACATGGCATCCGGGAATATTTGCCTTGAAGCCACGTTGGTTCATGTCGATGTCGATCTGGTTCCTCAGTTGCTTGTCAAGCACTTTTTCTATTACGCGACGGACCACCGAGTAGATTGTGATGGGGCGCCAGTTGCCGATCTCATTGGGATCCCCATCCTTTGGCAGTAGAATTGTTCGGCCTTCTGCAAGTCCACTCGGGACCGAGCCTGTTTCGAGCATTATATCGATAATCTTCTTGATAGTCGGACCTATCTTCAGATCTTTAATAGTACGGGCCAGCACACGGTCACATCCGGCTGACGTGTCGAACTTGATAGACTTGATAGCGCGATTCACCTCCTCCTCAGTTACACTTATATTTTCTCGAGGTTCCCGCACTGGGTAGTCCCCGAGGGTTCGATCGTTGGTCGTTTCGAAAACCGAGCGGAAGTGGCTCTCGAGGTCAGTTATGGGGACTGGGCACGGTTCTTGGGATCCCTTCGGGTTCATAACTTTGCGAGCAATCTTCCCCCGCTGGTTACGATATAGATGTTGAGCCAACTTGACTTGATACTGTTCACGGCGGCGCTCACGAATCTTTGTGGCCACCCGCTGAGGGTTCGATGTGCGGGCATATTTGGGATCGACGTTCAGTCTATTCTTCCGTCCACGATATCCCTTCACGTTCGGATGGACGGGACCCGGGAGCCTACTGTTAGCTTCAAACAGGAATTTAAGGAAACCAGTGACGGTTTCATCGAACCAGTGGTCATCGAATACGTCGATATTGTTGATGCTGCCGTGGATGCGATCGAACTTGTCAAACCAGTCCCGACATTCCGAACGAAGGGTTGGAGATGCGGCGGTTGGAGGTGGTGAATCAGGGACCGGCTGAGAACCAGGAGCCAGTGCATTGAGCTGGTCTCGGCGAATGTTGTTGGACTGCACAGTATGGATTGACATGTGGGACCGTAGTCCATTTGCGTTGCCGAACCCGCGGTTACAGACCGAGCAGGTGACTGTTGTAGAGGTTGATGGCTGAGATTGGTGCTGTTGTTGTGGTTGAGAGGCCGCAGTGTCGGGAGGATCTGGAGGAAGCGGTGGCGGTGGTAAAGGCTGGGATGCAGACCGACTCGGCCGAGTCTTCTTCTTTTTGTTTTGAGCGTTCATCTGTTTCATCAGTTGAGACAATGCAGGATGAGCCCGGGAGATATGTACACGCAGGCCTTGTTGTTTATTGAACACCTCCCTACACTCACTGCACTGAGGCATAGTAGCGAGCAGTCACGAGAGGTGGCGCTGATGGTTGAAAACACACGTGGAACCAAAACAAAGCCGGATTTTCACGGGATTTGGAACTTCTCCACGAGTAGGTCACCGATCGTCGTGGAAATTTTGACAAAAAGATGCTGGTGAGTGACGAAAAGGTGATGGTGACGGTTTTGATGGTGGTAGAGAGAAAGAGAGAAAGAGAGCGAGAGAGAGAGAGAGCGAGAGAGAGAGAGAGGGCTAGAGAGAGAGAGAGAGAGAGAGAGAGAGAGAGTGGGTGAGAGAGAGAGAGAGATTTAACCCGAGAGATATGTGAAAAATGTAAATGAGGCTGCGAATGGTTCACCACCATTGCATGCAGATTTGAACATCATCACAAATAGATCGGATACAAAGTGCACACTCACTGACAGGTGGTGGCTATTTCGGGAGTTGAACTATTCACAGGTTAGTCCTGTGAATGGACACATACGAACATACAGACAAATGAGTACAACTATGATCAACTTTTTAATTTCTATGACGATATCTGAATCTGAAAAAACCCGAGCGCTGCACAGCAACACAATGAACATTACATTACGATCGTTTGCGAAATGCAGCAGCAGCACAAATGCAAAGTGAGCCAAATTTATGGACTGCGCACTTCGTTTGTTTAAAGCATTTCGGCCACACACTTACGTGTGCATTCGGATTTTCGGACACACAAAACAATCGAAACAATCAATGATTGTGTTCAATTTCACATAAAGTCGTTACAATTGAAGTTATAAATTGTGCAGTTAATTTCCCCGTTTAGACTCTAAACTAAAAAGTGTGTGTGTGCGCACTATTTTGCAGTAGACTGTACTGTTTGAACAGTGCAGTGCCTTGATTTGGCCATTTTGTAATGTTCAAATGTGACTGTTAATTAACGTTGTCTATGTATCGAACTTATTGATGAACTTGACGTCGGTCATTTGGTCCATCAGCATTGGGCGTAGTTTTGGGGACGCGAACGCGAAGCCACTAATACGACAAAAGTGTACGAACGGTGGTGGCGACGGCAGCGGGAGCACAGACACAATTGCCACTGAGCAGGTCATTATCGATCGATGGCAATGTTACTCATCTCGTCACCATCATCATCATCGTTCAAGTTCACCATTCAGTACAAAGTTTATGGCCAATTTGTAATGTCTTGTGTGTAGTGCACTAGCTCCTGTATGTCGTGTGTGTGTGTGTGTGCACAGTACGATCGTAATCAACTTGACATAATGTCTACTATGACGAGTATGACCAGTGTGGCGTGCCACTGGCTGCTCGCACAGCCAAGCCAGGCCAGGCCAGTTGGCCAGAAAAGCAGGCTTTTGGGCTTATTTCGAGCCTAACAAAATACATGAGTCGATGCAAAGTGAGGATGAGTAATAATCGATAAGAGGTCGGCATGTGATAATGAATGGCGACTAATCTGTGTCATTGGCTCACTGAATGTATTTCACAGTAGTTTTCACATTGTTTTTTAACTAACAGTGTGTAAAATAGACAATCAAAAGTGACCAGCTGTTGTCTGACAACAGTTGTCAGTTCACTCACTTAGATTTCGACTGTCACTTTTTATTTACTCTGTTAATCACTGTTACTGTTAATCGTGGATAATGGATTCGCAAATTATTGATCCCAATTTGAGCCAATTAGCTGAAGATTGTAACGATGATGATCGAAAAGGAACCAACTTTATCCCACGAAAAACGATGATTTTAATGATTGACCGAGTCAAGACCGCGGATTATATCTGGAATAAACAAAACAAAGACCCAAAGAAGAAGGCCCTTCGAGATGAATTCTGGAACAAACTGAGCAATGAAACCGATGTGCCAGGTAAAGAATCAGAGTTTGAATTTTTTAGTCAATTTGAACGTACTAAAGTATTCACGGAATCTGTCTCTAGAAGTTCTAAAATTTCCTGCGTTATGCTGACTTGGAGGTGTTACCTCGATTTGGTGATCAACTGTTGAAAATATTCTGTGTTCTTGGTCAATCAGAATGTTGTGTAGCAGACATGCTGTTAAGATTATTTTGTCAGCATTTTTCTCTTCTATTTCTATTGGCTGACGAAATAATCGAAATTGTGATGCCAGCTGACCAAATGAACATTCTACCATTCTTCGTGCACTCGACAATATGCAGTTGAACAATCTCTCCTCTTTACTTAGTTTGTCCTTATTTCCAACATACGGTTTCAGGAGGTGATTGCTCAACGGATATGCTTTATCGGCAATGATCACAAATGGAGCCACAATATTCGAGCCTGGTAATGCTTGTGGTCTTGGCAAATCTAATTGATCCGTTTCTATCATTGTGCCAAGTTCCGAATTGGAAAACACGTTTGCATCATGTTGACTACCAAAACCTCCCGATTCAACTGTCAGAAATCGATTATCAGATCCAACCGTAGCTGTAGAGAATAGGAAAATTCAGAATATTTGAGAATCGTTTTATAAGAACTACCTTGTAGCTTTATGCTATGATAGCCCTTTCGGTTGTAGAAGTTAGTCTGATCTGTTGGTTTAATTATTTCGAATTCTTTAGCGTCCAAAGCTGCCCAACAATTTGGAAACAAGCAATTTTGGAAAAAGCCTACTGCTGATTTTTTAATCAATTCCTTGTCAGGTGTTTTCATATGCTTTGCTTGGAATGTTTGCCATATTGCATCTAGTGTTTCCATTACAATAATTCCAATTGTATTGTCGCCCATTCGAAACAGATTTGAGAGCATTTTGAACGATGCACCGTAAGCCAAATACCTATGATTTATTTTAAATTTATTTATTTTATATTCTGATTACATTTTAAATTACAATTCTAGTTACAAATCTTAAAAAGAAATGGGACTATCTTAGTGGCAAGTTTGAGAAAGAGTTACGAAAAAAGAAGAATTCAAGTTGGTTTTATTTTGAAGCACTAACTTTTTTGTCCGACAAAAAACCGAGGCTAATGTCAGGAAATTTATCTCAGAAGACTCCAATAGGCGACTCTCAAATTCCTCCCAGAGTGGATACTTCTAATCAATATTCGGACGACTCTTTAAAATCATTATCGCCTGTCATCTACCGGTTTCAAACCAAATCTGACAACACTCCCTCGGATATATCAAAAAATAATTCTTTTGTAGAGGATAATCGATCCAATGCATCACCACTCCACGATGAATCAATTCTGTCTCTTCGTTTAACTCCTCGATTAACTCCTCCATTGTCTCCTCGAATGTCTCCTCGAATGTCACCTCACAGGACGATCACTACGGGAGCACATCGAGAACGTCCTGTGTATAATTCTAAGTCAAGTAATCCAGCAGTTCGAAAGAGTAAACAAGTGTCCGAATTGCTTAATGTGGTTAGGCATGCTCAGCGAGATAACGATAACCATTCTTCGTTATTGAAACGATACATGAAAGAGTTGAGAAGTGGTTCAAATAATAAAGAAACTGCTCCCAATATAGAAGCTACATCCAAGAAAAATGCCGACGAAAATAATTCTAATTCAAATCAAATGTTTATCAATTTTTGGGCTAGTATACTCGGACAAATGGAGACTGCAACATCCGTACATATGCGAGGAAAGGTATTCAAATAGCTTTTGGCTAGTTCACAGTGTACATTTAATTATTATTATCATTTAGTTACTAGTTGGAGTCCATGATTTCCTTCGCCAAGCTAAAATGGGTGACCTCAAACTCCCAAAATCGTATTATCAAAGTGACTTCGAACAAATTGCCGATATTTTGGATTTGTTGCCACTGCCTCATGTAGTCAAACTACGAACTGCAATATCCCAATTGTTTGACGATTTTTTTTACTCTTGTTTGGCTGCAAACAATACCGAAGATCATGAAAGTAGTGAAGGAAGTGAAGGAAGCGAACGAAACGAAAGAAACGAAAGAAACGAAAGAAACGAAGATAAATATGGATATAGTCAGAGGGGTAGCCGTGAAGAAAATGAATCTCCTGCTGGTGCTTATCTATTAGATAGCCTAGATCATGTAACATCCTAATTTATATTTGTAAATAAATAAACATACGTAATAGTAATTATCAGTCGTTCGTCTGGTGAAATTGCTCTATTTCCCTTTTTTTCGATTCTTCCTTTGATTCCATTCAATATGTAGACGAAAGTTGATATATCCATCCGAAAGTATTCTCGAAATTTGTCAGGGTACTTGACCAAATCAAAGAAGTTGCTTCGAAAATATCCCCTCAGTGGTAGTGATGTTAAAATCGAATACGACATTCGAATATTCGCGAATATTCGAATATTCGTATTCGAATACTACAGTTTTGAAAATTTTACGAATATTCGAATATACAATATCACTTTCATAGGTATTCGAATTATTCGAATAATATTCGAATATTAGCACCATCAAATTATACCCATTTGCTATTTTGTGTTTTGAAGTACTGCACTTAAGTGATTACTTGTTAGTCCCTGTTGGCCTGACTTGACAACGTTTTGTCTGGTGTCTAGACAAATGCCTAGCCAGTAATAGTAGTAGTGGTAATTAGTGTTGAGTTTGTATGTCACCTTGTTAGCAATGCTTGCCCATTAGACGTGGTGTAAGACAATGAAATGAAAGTGGGGTGCCTTCTCGGAATTTGTGGCGACACACGAGGCAATTGCCACTAGCACTAGTGAATGAGGCACCGTGTAGATTGTCTACTTGATCTCCCTTGAAAGTCGTCGTCCCTTTTTTAGACTTTTCGAGAACCACGTGTCTCACGTTTGTTGGGCTTTCAATTTAGATTTAGATGACATGCCTGCCTTATATTTTTAAACAGTTTTGTTTTAATCTCTTGATTTGTTTTGTTTTCACTTGTTCCATCCAAATATTGACGTTATTTACTGCAACAACACTTTTTTATTTTCAAATCAATCTGTTAACATGGGCAAACGAAATTCTACTGAATTAGGCAAAGGAAGAGCCCCTGTCCTTGGGTATTTTAATTTTTCTCAAGATGCTGATGGTCAAGCATGGGCCAAATGTAAAGCATGTGAATTTGTTGAACCTCAAGTTGAAACGATGCTTAAGTACAACGGGAGTACTACTACAAACTTGCTCAACCACTTTCAGCGCTTTCACCCAAAAGAATATGCTGACATTAAGGGAGAAGAAATTCCAACTGAAAATGACGGTTTGTTTTTACTAAATATAATAACATTATTTAACATTTACATTATTTACAGATGTCGAAGATGAGCCCGCAAACAAACGACCGAAAACTATGCGCGATTATTTACATGTTCGAGCACTTACTCATGCCGAACAGGAAAATATTGAAAACTCCATTGTCCACATGGTTGCGGTGGATTTTCAACCTGTTTCGGTGGTTGAAAATGTCGGGTTTCGGAAACTCTGCAGAGCACTCAATCCAGCGTTTCATCATATTAATCGCCAACGAGCAACCCAACTTATTCATAACAAATATGAAAAGTTCAACCGGTAATGGCCGAATTTATTAATCAAGCAGATGAAATGTCGCTTACTGCTGATGCTTGGCAATCCGATGCACTTCAGCATCATTTGACGGTTACTGCACATTACATGGTTGGAAAGAATTTGCACGAAACGCGTCTTGGAACCCGACCAATCAACAAAGAAGACGCCGATAGCATTGCCGCTACGATTGAGGGAATACTTCGAGACTGGAACATCTCCAAAGAGAAAATCATCTGTGTGGTGACTGACAACGGAGGTGGAATGCCTGCTGCGATTGAAAAATTGGGACTGATACGTATTCCTTGCACTGCACATACTCTGAATTTGGCAGTGAACGATTTATTTCAATCTCCGATGCCCAAAGATCTCTTTACTAAAGCTCAAAAAGTTGTTTCGCATTTCCGTGACAGTGCACCTTCAAAACATGCCCTTGATAAAATTCAGAAAACGGTGATGAATCAGGAGACTCCACTAGAGTTGCTCGGATGGATGGAGGTTCGTTGGAACACTCGTCTATTCATGTTGCGCAGAATTTCCCGTTTGAAGCCTGCGATAAACGCTTATTGGTCTAACAATGACCAAAGTCCTATTTTGACCAATGAAGACTTTTTGCTTATTAAAGACTTGGTCAAAATTTTTAGAAGCAATTGAAAAAATCACAAATGATTTATCCGGTAGCAAGTATCCTACTCTATCAATGGTGATTCCTTTGATCAATTCCGCTGTTAAGTTGTTGAACTTATACGAGTTTGTTCCTCAAGAAAAGGAGCAAACAAGTCATATTCCAGAAAAGTATCGACTTGTTAGTAAAGAAGGCCAAAAAATTAGCCGAGAACTTGCTTCTATTTTGAAAAATAGATTCAAGAACGACTGGAAACCAAGCAAACGACCAATCCAGTATGACGTCGAAGGACATGAACTCATGAGAGAAGCCACTGTAATGGATGCTCGCTTCAAAGCGAAACTTTTTGATGATCCCAACAAAGCTCAACTTGCACGCCTCAATATTATTAATCAATTGAACTCTATTGTTGACTCGAATGTGGTTGAAGATCAATATTCCGAGAAAGAAAATGAGCCGAGCAAAGAAATGGATTTGTTTGATTTTTCCGATCTTTACAACTTGTCTAACAGTGATGAGCAGGACGGTGGTAAACTGTTTGACGACTATTTGGCTGCCCCTATGTTGTCCCAATCCTCAAATGCTCTAGATCAAATTGAACGTATTTCTATGGGCAAGTATAATGATGCTTTTGTTCGATTGCAAAGAAAATATTTTTGCGTTCCCGCTACGTCTGCCCCCATCTGAACGGGTTTTTTCTTCTGCCGGATACATATCATCAGACAGACGAAATCGAACTGGAAACGATCTGCTAAATGAGTTGGTTTTTTTAAACCACGCCCTTCCAATTTATGAGGACATTCAGAAAAACCAAAACTGATTTAGACATCACTTTGTATTACTAATTTTTACGATAATTTTGTAATCAATTCATTTTTTATAAAACATTCTTTGTATTGCTTCATGAAACATTTATAATACATTTTTACCATTGATCTAATAAACATTGCATATCCAAATGAGCCTTTTCAATCGATGAACTGTGGCGACAACTAAAAAATATGCATCTTCGCATTTTAAAAAAATTGTTTAGTATTCGAATATTTATCGAATATTCGAATATTATTCGCGAATATTCGAATATCAAATTTTGAAATCTGGCCATTATTCGAATATCTTGGTATTCGAATACTGTGTGAAAATCCTATTCGAATATTCGAATATTCGTAAATAACATCACTACTCAGTGGTCTATCGACGAAATAGGGATGCGATTGAAAACGACGTTTTTGTCTGTCTTTTTCCAAAATTGTTTCCATTGCCTTCAGTGCATTATTCTGTAATCGAATATTCCTGTCTCTTCTCTTCAAATAATCAATCAATTTAGATTCCATTTGGAATTGTAGATTATCAGATTGAAGAACTAAACACATTAAATGTAACCGTACTAGTTCTTTAATTGGTTTGTTTGTGTACAATAGCAGTGAACTTATCGTAATACTCATTTTGTATTGATTCATCATTTATCACCAATTGTCTTATCAATGTCCATGTGTGAATCACTGCCAGTGGCAGTTGTTAGGCTCGAAATAAGCCCAAAAGCCTGCTTTTCTGGCCAACTGGCCTGGCTTGGCTGTGCGAGCAGCCACTGGCTGCTCGCACAGGGGTTCTGGCCAGGCGAATTGACCAGGAAAGCAGGCTATGTGGTCAGGCAATGAATCAGTTTTAAATAAAATTAACAATTGATTAGTAATATTTTGATAAAACTCAAGTTTATTAAATCAGCTGTTGATGATAATTGTTGCGATTGATTTTCACAATTGACATGTCTTATCAATGAATTTCATGTCATTTTCGTGCTAAACTGACTCATCTACTAGGTGCTTGGCCAGTTGGCCCGAAGTTAGCCAGCCAGCCGACTTAGCCAGAACCCCTGTGCGAGCAGCCACTGTTCTGTGTGTTCACCAGCACCACCGCTATGTCCAGTCCAGTCCGCAGTCATGTTCAGTTTGATTGTCATCGACGAGTCACATCACTCAGCACTCACACTGTCCATCAGTCACGATCACCTCTCGCTCGTTCAGTTAGTAGTACTTAGACGTCTTTGTCATTTGGTCTTCATTCGCTTTCTCTTGTCTCTCGTGCCTGGTTGGTTGCTTTTGTCAAGGAAAGTATTGTCTGCTCTCGTCTTGATCGTCTTCTGGCCTGTTCGACTTTGCTTTCCAAGTTTGTTCTTCTACTGCCGATCGCCACCGATCCACTGTCCACTGCGGACACCACCACCACCACCACCAATCCTCCCGATCATCAAGAGTGGCCTTTTGATCACTCGATCCACGCCAGCCTCTATCCTCCGGCACGTGTGACATCTCCTTCCTTTCGGTGACCTACTGGACACAAGCTCACTTCACCTCTCACGTATGTAAACTATTTTTGCGCAATGCATTGCACTCCTGCTTGTGTGTCTGTGTCACCGGTTCTCGATCGGAGACCGTTTTAGTGTTTAGCCACCGAACAGGCCTCGATCGGTCGGTTGGCTGCTGACTGCTGCTTAGTTCGGCGTCATCGTGTCGGACACTTTATTTGGCTGTAGTGATTGTGTGTGTGTGTGTGTGTAAGTGAGAGAGTGAGTTAGCCTCACATCACCCGAACTTGTTTTTCTCGCTCGATCGGTGTCACTCAGTCAGTCAGTGGTTGAGTGAGGCATTTTGCGTTGCTATTTTCCGTGTTCGCCTCAAAGCTCGCATCATCTCCCGCTCGCTCGCTCGCTCGGGCTGGTTGCTGCTGATCTGTTCGCTATCTCACTCTTTCAGTGGCGTCTCTTTCCCTACCTTGCCGCGACCTATGGGATCGACATCTTCTCACAGTCCTTCCTTCGTGATTTCCTCAATTTTCAAGTGGCCGTTCTGTTTGGCACCAGTTCACCGTTGCTGTCCGAGCTGGGACAGGAGATTCACGCCATTGCCTGTGCTGCGAAGCCCATCTCGGGCTGGTTGTGTCGTGATGCCATTCAAGAGTGCCGTGAGGCGTGCGGTGGTCACGGCTTCCTCAAGTCTTCCGGACTGGGCGATCTCCGAGATGATCACGACGCGAACAACACCTACGAGGGCGACAACAAGGCTGTGTGTGTGTGTGTGTGTGTGTGTGTGTGTGTGTGTGTGTGCACGGAGCACACTTTGTTCGAAACTGAATCGAAGTGATCGGCCAGCAGCACGAGGCTAATACGCAATCCGAGAGAAAGACACAGACACACAGTCGACCGTTTTCACGTTCGATTGTGTTGTCTATGTTAGTTAGTCTCTCTGCTCGTTCGTTCAAGACGCAATCAACACAATATTTTGGTCACTCGGACACTTGACTCTTAAGTTCTCAAGCTCCCAGACCGGGTTTGCCTGTTGCTAATTAGGCTACTACAGTTTTGTCTGCTAATTAGCGGAACGAATGCTAATTGCTTTTTCTCTCAGCTACTTGATTTGATTGTTTGCTTTTGTCGGCTGCTTTGTTGATATTGTTGTTGGTTGGTTGGTTGTGTGTGTGTTCGCTTGCTTGTGTTTGTTTGTCTTATGCGCTCTCGCTCAATTTGTGTTCGTGCCTGTTGCCAGTTGGCTCTCGATCATCATCATCATCATCAGTCCTGTCGTCGTGATCATCATTCGCCACCACCACCAACACCACCGCTACTGCACAAGCACAAGCAAAGTTGTGGGTAATTGCTCACAAAGTGGCCAAATGAGGCAGCTAATCAACTGAAGCGACTTCTTCCAGTACACACACACCCACACAGTCCCAAAGACAACAAACCAAGTCAAGCAAAGCACACAGAAGTCAATCAGATCGGCACACTCACTCAATCCACTTTACGCTCACCACCAACACAGCTGGTCCGGCACGGCACTCTAATCTAATTTGTATTGCACTGCACACTCAATTGGGCTAGTTGTATTTATGACAGCCGGCAGCGCACATTGCCCAATTGCACCATCTCCTAGACAAGAAGAAGAAAACGGGCACCGCCACTCGCAACCAACTCAGCACTAAATGGCCGAGAAGTTTGTTTTGTCTCTGATAGTCATCTCTAAGTGAGTTATCAAAGGGCTCTCGCTCGCTCTATTTGGGGCGATTCACTCTCCGACAGTGACCAGAAAGGATTGTGTGTCTGCACACTCAATCAAAGTGCACACACACACACACACCACGATCGGATCAGTTGCATTCATTGACTGTGGCTCAACGTCCGCTCGGCGCCTAAAAGCACTCAAGCATTTGAGGCACAATCAATTCTGGCAATGCATTAGCACTCTGCATACCAATACCGATACGTACAACAACCCGCACACAGTGGCGATCACCTCTCTCTCTCTCTCTCTCTCCCTTGGCTATCACCTGGCCTCATCTGCACAACACTCAACTCAACTCTTCTCAAACCCACACCAATTTCAGGTGGGCAATTACACCTGCACATGTCTGCCAACAACAACAACAACACTCTACTCTACTGTGTAGGAGAAGCTGAGTTGGCTGGTTGAGTTTTTTTGGGTGGCGCGCGACATTTTCGTGTTCAGTTCAGAGCACACACCCACCTTTACGTACAATTTGCATTACACCAATCCCCCAAATGGTGGTCCAAAACATGCCTACTATTCTGTCGACAGGAAGCGCTTCAAACGGTGATGACCACCACCACCACCACCATTCTGGCCAGGACAGTGGCAACTATGAAGACCATCATCATCAAACAGCCAAAGAAGTGAATCACATTTTGGCACGCGATCTGCCCTCACTGCACGACTCGTCCTACCGTCTCTCAGCACTAAACGGCAAAGTATGTCGAGTTCGGTTCTTTGTCAACGGTGACCGTCACTTCCGTGGGCTCAACTATGTGGTCAATCTGGACCGTGTCAAGACACTCGACCTGCTGTGTGCCGATCTGTCTCGCATTCTAGTCTCAGTGGTAAGTCTGTCTGTCTGTCTGTTTGTTTCTCCTTTTCTGATTTCGTTGTACGCATCTCATCCGTCTCATCTTTTGAGCATCATCCCTCAATTGACCATTCGATTTGGTCATTCCCACGCAATGATGATGAGTTTAATGCAATGAGGCGCGCGCTGCTCAGTAGTCAGTTTGTTGTTTTGTTTTGCTAGATGAGTTGATGAGTGTTTGGCAGTGTGTGGGTCGAGTCGATTGCACCGGACGCAACTCGCATCCGACTCGAACGCATCACTCGCCACCACACACTCGACTCAATCATTGTTGAAGTAGGCTCACGTGTGTGTGACTGTGTCTGTTCCTAATGTTCTCGTTTTGATTCGATTTCACTTTGACATTGAACAGAAAACACTACCTTCGGGGGTTCGATTCATTTTGGATGGTGAGACTGGAACACCGCTGGAATCAGTGCACGACCTTCGCGTGAATGGGCAGTACGTCTGCTCGTCCACTGTTCACTTCACACGACTCAACTATGGCCAACTGCAAATGCAATCATCGAATCCCAATGATCAAGTGGACAACAGCAGCAGACATCAGTCGCAACATTTGCTTCGAGTGAGCACAGCCGCCGTGACTGCCACCAATCGATTGTTGGGAATGTTGAGCACTTCTGTGCAGCATCCAGCCCGACCGAAGCATCCCTCCTCGAATGGTTCCTCATTGACATTGTCCACCAACGGACCTCTCTCCCTGCACTCGTCCACCACGAACTCCACAGTCCGGCCCAAGATTGTGGCACTTCTCCGTGGGTCGTGTCGAGCCGCACCGTCACTGCGCCCTTCTCGTCGTGCCTTCCGCTTTTTGCTCAATCACCGCATCGCACAAAACTACGAACAATTGCTCAACGAGATCTCTGCCTGTGTGCAGTTGAATGTTGGTGCTGTGCACCAGATCTATGGCTTGTCCACAGCCAAAAAAGTAAGAAACACGGTTAACTTTCCTTTAACTTGATTGACATTTTGCCTGTTTGTTTGTCTTTGTTTGCTTGTAGATTACCTGTTTAGACGACTTCTTTGACAACGAGTACGTGTACCTGGTGTATGGTCGTACTGAGAAGTGTTCTCTGGTTGACTTTATGCTAGACGAGTGTGGTAGGTTTTCGGGTTTTTGGGTTATGTTCTATTTGACTTTCATTTTTATTTTCATTTCCATTTTCACGGCAGAACATGGCAAAGTTGCTTCTATAGTTCGTCATTCGTATCAATTTCCAGTGGATCTTGCCAAGCTCAAGTTCACCAAACGGGACAATCTCAAGGCGAGCATTCGCTTCAACTTGACGCTCAAAGAGCGAGAACGACATCGTCGTCGCCCAGGCAGTAACAAGAGGCCCTGTGACGGCAACAACAACGACAAGGACTTGAAGGCCTTCTCACTGCCGCGTAACTTCTTGGCCAATTCACACCATCGAAGCACGCATCAGAAGATTCCGATCAGCTTTTATCACTCGCCTCAGGTTGGTACGATCGAGTCGAGTGAGTCCACCAACGGCTCAGGTGAGGATATGTCTCGCCGAATGGCCAAGTCGAGTCCGAGCAAACATCTGCGCAGCTGTGAGGACTCCTCCTGTTCGTCGATCAACTCACTGCGAGAGGACTGTCCACCGTCGAGGTATTACGATCTGAAGAACTCCAACTCGGACAACGTTCTGTCGGAGATGGCCACCAATCCAAACTATCGCAGCCAAATGTATTCAACCATTTCGAACAGTCTAGTCTTCAACACAATTGCCCAGCACTATCCCTCACTACGGTCGGACGATGTGTACTCGACCACGTCCACCAGTGCTCGTCATCCCAGCTTCAGTGGTAGCAGCACACCGGGCGCCGCCTCCTCGGTCAGTTGTTCCGAAGACTTTTCCTATGCCTCAGTGGAGCCAGCTCACCTAAACCTGAGTGATCAGTACAATCCAAAGACGGTCTCTTTTGACGATTACATGCACCCGAACGATGATGATGATGATGCCTCCTCGACGAGTCCTCGTCTGACTCGTCCACGCCATCCTTCTCTAGTCTTTCCTGTGTGGTTCGATATCTAAGCTCGACCCCACAACCATTTTCATTGCAATCAACAACCAACAACAGTACAAATCAGTCCAGTCCTTTACGACGAGCTCAACCGACAAAGTCTTCAACGCCAACATCATCATCGACCCATTCATCCAACAACTCAACTCCTCGCCATCAGCCAAAGTCATCAAACAACAACAACAACAACAAGCCAAACCAAGCCAAGTCGAGCAATAGGCAGCAGCAGCAGCACAAAGTGCACTCACCTGAGCCTGAGTGTTCCTCCGAGTCGAGTGTGCATCATCATCATCAGTCCACGGCACTGCTCAAGCCACACCAGGCCTTTGTGCCCAAGAAGGATGTGGCTAAGGTGTACTCGGTTGGAGAGGCGATCGGCGATGGCAAGTTTGGAGTGGTGTACACCTGTGCCCACCGAATCACGGGTCGAGTGTACGCACTGAAGGTGGTGGACAAGAGTGCCATGCAGGAGATGATGGACAAGTCTTCGAGCAAGGCAAAGGACTCGCCTCGTTCCACGAGCACTGCCAACTCGGAAGCGGCCATTCTCAAGCGAATCTGCCATCCCAACATTGTGCGCATTTATGATCACTTTGAGTTTGTCGATCAGTCGTACCTGGTTTTGGAGTTGTTCAAGGTTAGTTTGCGTTGTTTGATGCGTTTGAGTTTTAGCTGATCGTTCAAATGGAGAGAGAGAGGGAGAGAGAGAGAGGGAGAGAGGGCGAGAGGGCGAGAGAGGCGAGAGAGCGAGAGAGAGAGAGAGAGAGGGCGAGAGAGGGCGAGAGAGAGGGCGAGAGAGAGAGGGCGAGAGAGAGGGCGAGAGAGAGAGGGCGAGAGAGAGGGCGAGAGAGCGAGAGAGAGAGAGAGAGAGAGAGAGAGAGAGAGAGAGAGAGAGGCCGAGAGAGAGAAAGGGAGAGGGAGAGGGAGAGCGCGCTCGCTCTCTACATGAACCAACCAACCGTGAGCGGTGGCAGTGGTGGTGCTGACTTGTGTGCACTCAGTTTTAAGCCCTCTGTGCAGACAAGTCTCTCACTGGAGTTGGTTTGCATTTTGTAACCGATTTGTGCCTCATTTCATGTGTTCGTGTGTTCGTGTTTGTGTTCGCCTGTGTGTGCTTGTGTGCTTAGTTATTTCGTTTGTCTTATCGCCATCGCCATGGCCTCAACGGACAATTCTGTTGATTTCCCCAAGGAAATCAATGTGACCGAGCTTAGGCAATCGCTCCAGAAGGAGAAGGGGCGACATGAAGCAGTGGTTGCAAAGTCAGATTGACTCACTGGCGAGCAACTCGAAGAAACACATCGATTCAACCTTTGACAAAATCACCACCAACTACATCTCTACTCTCGAACAACAGGAAAGATCGGTTTTGATTGCTCGTGAGACTGTAGGGCAACTTGTAATGGACAACGTAGATCATCGTAGCATTGCTCCGATGCAAGCAACTCTCCAAATAGATCTACCAGTTGGGCCACGCAGCACTGCCGGCACTGACCCAACTGGCCAACAGCCGCAATTGTCTAGACGGTGTGAGGTGCCCATTCTCATTCTTGCCAGTCCCAGCGATAGTGCTGCAATTAGCGCACTAGATTTGCCCAAGACTTGTCACTTGGTGATGAACGCTATTGTGCCCACACCGGAATTGCACGCACGGATGCTCGAAGAACCGGTGGGTGTCATTGTTTGTTTTATGAAGATTCCTCCAGGCACTGAACCATCGGCCTCAGCTCAGCAGCCAAATGGCAACAGTGTGGAGGTCAATGTCAATTTGGTTGCTCCAACAGCTAATCCCCCCATTAAGTGGTGGCAAAAGACCAAGACTGGACGCCAGCACTTTGCCAACGCATCGCATTCTGTACCAGACTGCTCCCATCACTCTGCCAATAAGTGGCACTAGCTTTCCGTTACAGATTGGCACCGGCTGGCATCAGCTGTTGTATAGTACGAGAGACATTCCCACTCAGCTAATGAGTGCACCACCATCAAACTCAATCACTAATCAGGCGACTGCACAGCGTGGACCAATTGAGGTTAGAGAGCAGCAACAGAACCAAGAACCAACAACAACAGCAACAGCCGACCACCAGCACCAACCGAAACCCACAAAACATTCGTCCGCGCGTTCTATGCAACTACCTGGGCTGTAGAGAAGAACTTGACAAGGCTGATTTCGTTGGCCATATGAGCACCAAACATGGTGTGAGACAGTATCGATGTGTGGTCAAGGACTGTAATCAGTCGTTCGAGCACATTCCGGCTCTAGAGGAACACCTTGTGACCGGCCACAATGAGCTGAACGTGTGGCACTGTGCCAACTGTGACGAGCACTATCAGTCGTCTGTTGGACTGTACCTCCACCATGACAAGTGCCACAATCAAACTGTGTATCACTGTCCTTACCTTGGTTGTACAACCAAAGATTCTCGCGAAAATGTTGTCAATAGCAGCACCAGCACCACCACTATCGTCATCATCAAACGCATTTAAGAATCGAACCAAACAATCTGCTCAACATTGCTTTGCATATGTACATTTTATATACTCTTGATTCCACTATTTGATTTATTTGACTTGCCATTGCTTGTCTATTTTTTTTATTGTATCTCAATAAATCGCTTTAAATTTGTTATATTTGTTTTCGTTTATTTCGTTGGAGTTTGTAGAAGTTTTGATATGGCATCATTACAGAGCAGACTAGAGATGAAGAGCACAATTACACCAGACTGGCCACATTGCACACACACACACACAGTCACTCTGTGTAAGAGCGACAGTGTGCTTCTTGATTTAGTCTAGTTCAAGTTTAGTGCAGCGCTCGTTTGCAGACACAACACAAAGAACGAGCCATTTGAGCACAAGTGCACTAGTGGTCTTGGTATCATGTCCACTGCTCAGTTGACCAAATTGTTGCCTGTTGACTGTTGACTCACAAAAGCAAAAGCATTAACTTTAAATCATGCATTGGTCGGTCGGTCTTATCACTTTGGTGATCGGTCGGAAAGTTCTTGGTAACGCGATCACCTTATACAAGTGAGTGTTGCATCGGTGAGTTATCAATGCAATTAGTGCTCTGATTTCTGGATAATAAGGCCAAATTAAAAATGAAATGCTACTAAGTACAGACAAAGATCAGGCACAATACGAGGTGTTGGCCATGTAATGTACTGCTGGTCATTGTCTTGTGCCAGCTTGGCTTGAGCCCAATTAGCAGTAATGCCATTTTTCAATGTCTCTCGACTAGTGCAAAACACATTCCGACTGTTGGTTCAATTGCAGTAGTTCATTTGTTGCCTATTTACTCTTGGTGGTACAGCCACAACGAACAGAGTGTCGGATGGTCAGGACACTGGGGACACTGACTCGGACCAATCGTAAGGGCAAGGCAACTGTCACACGACAAATGCCAGAACTAACATGTATTGTGTCGGATGAGGTAAAACAAGCATCCTAGTTTCTAAGTGCCTCAAATGTTAGGACTGCAGTGTGGACTGCAATCGAGTGGCTGGAGAGAGAGAACGAGCGAGAGAGGGAACGAGCGAGAGAGAGAGAGAGAGAGAGAGAGAGAGAGAGAGAGAGAGAGAGAGAGAGAGAGAGAGAGAGAGAGAGAGAGAGAGAGAGAGAGAGAGAGAGAGAGAGAGAGAGAGAGAGAGAGATTAGGCCAGACTAGGTGAGACAATGCGCCAATGCCTGCAACGGCAAGGGACAACCAACTTGCACCGATTTATTCCTGCACCACTTTGCGATATTGATCACTTTTGATTGTTCACAGTGAGACGTGTGCTAACGAAGATGCCTCAACTCAATCCTGTCGGCACACACATCCACACACATCCACACACAGACACAGTCTACTGTGCCACTGTGTACACACGGTCTGCATGGCTATGCTTTCCACTCTACCACTCGAAATGTGAACGAATGTAATGATCCAAGGCCACATCAGTCGCATCCAACCTCCCTTCCTCTCACAGGTTTATTACTTTTTAGTCGATCGCTCTGGCAAAGTAGTGCACAATGTTGCACAATCAACTGGAAATGGTGCGCGCGCGCATTCTGCATGAACCAACCGACAGAAGAGAGCAGATCAGTGGTGGTGATGACTTGCGAGCACTCAGTCTCCAGTAGTCAGTGCATATTCACTCTCGAGTTCAGTGGCCAAAAGCTAACCGCTACCAAAACAACCCCCACTGAAAGTCACAACACCAACAGCATCTGGTCCACCAAAACCACTGGTTCAGGCTTCGTCCGGAAAGGTGTTCATGTCAGGAAAGGATTTTCGAAAGAGCACGGAAACTGCAAATGAGGCACCAATCACCACTGCTCCGTCAACTTCAAAAGACTTGGACAAGAAGGCAGATACGAGTCAGCCTCGTCCTGTTCCTCGACGAGTCAAAAAGCCTGAAGTGCATGTGCTCACTAAAGAACCAGAAGAAAAGCCAGTTGAAGCTAATAAAACCAATGGAGTCACTGAAGTTGTGGCTGTTGCTTCTGTTACTACTGGGGCTGCTGCTTCAGTGCCAGTGGCATTGGCCACCGCTGTCGACGATTAAACTTCAGTTGCTGTTGAGTCTGGCAAAATCGAATCCAACGAAAGTGAAGGCATTCCTCGATGTGACACTTTCGACAAGGAACTCGACAAGCTCGTTGCCGAGAAGGATTCGATTTATGTGAAAGGCTACGAACTGGACTAGGAGGATTTGAGTGTCCGTTCCACAACCGACGAGGAAGTACTCAAGATAACTCAACGTATTGAGGAGCGAGAAAAGACAGAAACTACTGCTGCTGCTGCCGGACTGACTGACTGCTGCTGCTCCAGTCTCGAAGACTCATTCACCAACCGGTGATAGTCAGGCCACTGCTGCCGATGTCGATGATGAAGACCAATCGAATCGTAGTGTGACCGACGGAGCTGAGGAATCGAAGCAGGCCGCTGAAGCTGACACAGACGATGAAGCTGCTACCACTATGGATGACATGCAAGCGATGTCATCAGAGGTGGCACCCGAGGCTTACCAAGGCTGTAGTCCAGTGCCACCAGTTGTGGTCTACGATGACGAGACAGACCACGACCAGTTGGATAGTTTGAATTTGGCCGAACTAGATCAGGAGGACTGATTGATTGTTAATTGAACAATATGTCTAACATCCAGTTGATTGGATCACCAATATAACAACAACAACAACAACGATTTGGGCTTTTGGGATGAGTTTTACTAGACTTTTTTTGGTATTACATTTGGTTTTTTAGTTATGAACATGAGGGATGAAAACATAAATAATATAAATAATAATCAAAAAGGTATAGTAATAGTAATAGTAAAAAATATGCAAAGATTAATAGTTATAAAATCATCGAAATATAAAACGAACTCAGGAAACATTTGGCAAAGACAAACATTGAGCAAATTGTAAAGATAGATCATTGAAAAATAGCATCAATGTGTCTATAACTGGGTTATGCGTCTTATGTTAGCAAAAGGGTTAATCTTGTGTGAAATAGTCAAATATAAATAGATAAGGCAACTACGATCACATGTGTCAGGTTTAGCTTGTTTGTGTGTTTGTGTTACAGTGTAGTGTGATACTGTACATTTGGCATCGACACTGATCAAGGTACGTTTGGCTGTTTTCGGTGTGTGTGACTTGATATGGCATGTAGAGAGATCAGGCAAAATTGGTTGAAGACTGTGGCGGTTTGTGTGGAAGACTGTTTGATTGGTGAGATTCAATGTCTGTTTAGACTGATTAGAAGTAGTGTGGAGATCGGCAATTTGGAATGGAGTTGATTTGATAATGACTGATTGTGACTGTTAGTGTGGAAATGTATTTGGCATTTGAGCTGCGGAAATGGCAAACTGGGAAATGGTCTTTGGGATAGGTAGAGATCTGAAGAGTGAACACTGATTCATTAGCTTTTGGAGATCCTCAACTGTTTTGTGGTTAAAAAGACAAAAAGTAACCGAATTAGCTAATGACTATTTGTACGAACAAGTTGGTCAGCACCGTTCCTGTAATTGACACAAGTGACGCACTTGCGTCAGGCGCCAAAGGCGCCGGAAGGTCAAAAAGGAGCCAAACGGGACTAAGGTAAACAAAAAGGTAGGCACTAAGATTGTTCTGCGTTAGGCGCCTTGTGAGCTTGGAAGGGAACTGGCATTGGTATGGCAAGAAGTGTTGTGTGTGTGTGTGAGCTCGACACCATGGGCGTTTGCTGTGGGCATGAATGGTACAGACCTAAACATGATGATGAATTGATGGCGATGATGATGATGATGATGATGAAGAGTGATGAACACTAGCCTCATCCTCTGGCAATCAGCTGATTGTCCCAATCAGCCACGGTTTACTCCATACTGACCGCCGTTAACATCCCGGAAGTTTCGGACGTTGTACGTGAAAGATCGAAGAGGTAGTGGCATCCGTCGAATTGGCTCAAACAACTGAACAATGCATTGGAGCCGATTTTCTGGCGTACTACGGAGAAATTGACCATCAAACAATCGACCGGTGCCAACATCGAGATCAAATCTTTGCAGCTGAGGGAAAATGCGGGCGATGCCGTGGTGACTAAAGTAACGGTGATCGCGTGGGTTGATTGAGAGACGCAGAATCTTAACCGATCGAAGAACTGGGCGACGAGTGTGTGTTCGTATACCATTGGCCATCCGATCTGCCTCTTCGTTTTGATCAAAAATCTGTTCATCAAAGCCGAGCGATACCAAATTTGGTAGAAGCGAACAGCATCGGATCAGAAATTTAAAGTTGACAGGGAAAACCGTGTTTCTAACCACATCTGCATCTTCAACAACGTCATCCTCGTCTTCGTCCTCGATCCGGTACAGAACATTTTCTTCTACTGCGGGAAGTGGTTGGATCGGGATTTGTGGAACCGGGTTCATGTTCCCCGCGCGTTGTTGGTCGTTGACTTGGACAGTCAGGACGACGTTTGCGATATTAAGCTGCATCAGGCCTTCGAACAACTGTTCTTGGTTTGGAATTAGATTCAGCACAGTGATGGATGTAAAGCGACCGCATAAGTTTAAAAGCGCAGCACGAGTCATCAAGAACTCCACAGGTCGATCTAAATCTCGCTTGTGCTCAAGAGCGCAATTTCGGGTAAAACGAAGTGCCAATATCGGGTCCAGGACTCGTAGTTGTTGTTCCAGATCCCCATCGGTGATGACCCGGTTGAGCACTTCAACTACTCTCAGTTCATCGTTTGTTGCACCGAATTGATTCAAAGTACAAATCAGTGCACTGGCCGAGTGCGACGAGTAGTGTCTAAAGGTGTGGAGTTGGGCGAGGATGGGAAATTGAAGAGGACCCAAGAGATTCTCCTCTTCAGCGCGAAACACTAAGGTCAGATTCCTGAGAGGGCTACCAACAAATTCATTTACACTTGTTCGGAGGTCGTTTAGAAATTTGGTGATCTGATCAATGCGGCCAATGTCACGAGTGAATTGAACATACAGCTCAAACGTGGTGAGATGACTATTGATGTTCGGGTTGCCGCGTCCGAGTTCGGCCCATTCTCTAATGTAGTCGATAAAAGAGACAAATTGTGCTCGATCTTTGAATCGAACTACGATGGTGAGCTTCTCAACATTCCTGAGGTTGCAAGCCGAAAGCATGTCACAAAGTTCTTTGTTCAATCCACCTTGAAGCAACACATCATTCCAGTCGGATCTAGCAACTAAAAGTCGCTGGCCCTGTTCACTAACAAGTTGATCAAACTCACGAATTGCAAACTTTGATTGATCAGAGCTAATTAGTTCAAGAAGATCTTGTCGAGGGCCGCCGAGTAAGAGGGTCATGGATTTAACCTCGCGCAAAGCTGAAAAATAGCTAACGCCCCATCCTCGACAGATTCGATTCATCGACAAGAGGAAAGCCAATCGGAAGAATCGAAATATTGGCTTCAGGGCCATTTCGGGCAAATTATTTGGATCCATGATCAAGTGAAATCGTATAGCAACAATGGTGACCTAGAGAGGAACAAAATTGTATCTCATTAAATTAATATCCAAGTAAAGCACTGTCAGTCTTGGCTATTTACACTAAGTGTTCCGGTTTTTAACTGCAATGGTAACGTCCTCGATACTATTACATCTGATCAATCTACTGCCCTAGCCAAAACACTGGGAACATTCACGAGTTTAGCAACGTTTAAGTAGCAGTGGCAAGAGCTATGGATTCTACCTGACGGATGCAGTCAATGAGTCACTTACGGGTTGAGAACGAACTTGAGGCTTTGATACTGCTGCGAGTTGTACAAGTGAATCGTTAGATGCCGTAGAGTCAGTCGATAGGCTCAGCCGATGTAGAGAGAGAGCTTGTGTTGATCAGTTCAGTGTTCACAGTTAGCTTCGTATAAGGTGATTATGCTGTGGTGCGAGTTGTGCAAGGGAATCGTTAGAAGCCGTTGTGTCGGTGAAGAGATGCCGATGTAAAGATGTTATGTGAGAGAGATCGTTTAGAGTTCACAGTCTTAACCAGAAACCAACAAACGAGCAGCAGTCGGCCTCACTGCTCCGTGAGCTGCCCACGCCACACAAAGCACCGATCAAACTGAAAAGACGAATAGAGACTGTTATTAAATGCTAGCCATTTGACATCTCTCACACTGCACCACAACAGTGGTCAATCGTGTGAGCCACAAGCATAATAATAAATTGAATTAACCATAAACACAGACAAATGAACAGTACCCACTCAGGGAAAGTGCTAAGTCAATTGAATTAAATATTAAATGATTTTGTTTTCATTTTGGTTCACTAGCTGGCGCCACCGCTGCTCTCGTTTTAATTTACGATCGAACGGCATGAGCAATGGCCGCGGCGCGATCTGTGTGCGACAACGTTTGCTGTAGTGTGCCTGTGCCTGTGCCTGTGCACTGCTGCTGATGCTGATGCTTTCTGTGCTGCCTCACACGCGCGCCACTGCAGCACCCGTTCTGCTTGCTATATAGCTGAATCATCGGTTCATCACGTGATGTTCGAGAGAGTTCGAGTCTGTGATACTGTGTGCTTGCTGCTGATGTTGCTGTTGTACGCGCGAGCCCTCCCCCACTCCCGCCACCTCGCACACCGGTGCCCGCCACCGGACAGAACGCGACTTCCATCCTTCTACACTATTCGAGAAGGATCGAGAAAGAGAAAGAAAGCGATCGTGTGACGTAACCAAGCGACTAAAGCTCCAACCAACAACTACGTTCAGTATGCAGGCGCAAAGAATCAATAAGATTGTACACTTACGCTGTCTTGTCTTGCACTTATGTGGTGGTACTGGTCGAGGAGAGGGATGGCGCGAAGGCGTGATAAGAGCACTGTCTTAGTACGCCAAATGAGCGAAATATGAGTCGTGAGAGAAAAAGTCCTTGACTGCGCGCGTACACTCTGAGATAAGTGTCGCAAAGCAGTTGGAGTGGCAGTTCGATGGTTGCACTGGTGGTGAACAGACACGGAGGCGAAATTGGGAGAAAAGAGAACAATAGAGTAAACAGAAATACAGCAAAAATGGGGTGATAAATCGCCGTCTACGCAATGGCTTGGCAATGGTGCAATAGTGGATGGTGAGTGATGAATGATATGGCAATGTCACACTACTGCATATGTCTGCTGTCTGCGTGACTGCCTGCCTGTACCGTGGTTCAAAAATTAACTATACACTTGTTAGCCTAAACAAGCTGCGTACTACGTAGAACGTAGTGTATTGTTACTTTTTGAACACACGGTGGGCACACAGCGAGAGGAGAGAACGAGAGTGAGAGAGAGAGAGAGAGAGAGAGAGAGAGAGAGAGAGAGAGAGAGAGAGAGAGAGAGAGAGAGAGAGAGAGAGAGAGAGAGAGAGAGAGAGAGAGAGAGAGAGAGAGAGAGAGAGAGAGAGAGAGAGAGAGAGAGAGAGAGAGAGAGAGAGAGAGAGAGAGAGAGAGCTGCTGCTGCTCGAATGTAGTCGTAATAGCATGCACACATACACAGACACACACAGACACTGGCTCTGCATATATAGCGAGCTTCATCAGTGAACTAAAGTAGATGTATTGAAATGCACTGTAAAAGGCTGCGCCATGAAAAATTGCACGATTTGAGTTTATCTGCCTTTGTCAGTGCATTTCTATCTGGCTACCTTGGGGAACAATCACGAGATGATATTCAGTATATAGCTACTGTCCTCTCTCCTCAACTCGGAGTGCAGGGCAGTGGGCGCGGGCCACTCACCACAACCATACTTTGCTTACCATGCATCAATTGACCAAAAATTGCGAGTAGGGTCTTGCCACCAAGACCGATTTTATTAAGCAAAAAATTATCTATATTACAAATTTCGAATCAACTCTCTAGGCCAACTATTACCGAAATGACCATAAATTATAAATAGCCATCTGTATGGAAGCGGACGAGGTGAGTGGGACACTCAATTGATCTGCAGTGCTGTGCTGATGTTGCTGTAGCTTACATGCAACCATTGCGCCCTTTGCCAAAGGCAGACAATGCTCGACCGATCTTGCGCGCTCACATCGGCACGCGGGACGAGCACATTTAAGCCTACTGCATTGGTGCAGTTAACTGCCTTGTGTACAAAAAGTACTGTTACACTTATTCGTGCGTGTTTAGCCTTTCTAATGTATCACTACTTTTTGGACACACGGCAATAGCTCACCATCATGGCTCTGCTTGAGTTGCGCGCAACGAAAAACAAACGAGAGCGGCCACCAATGACTCATCAAACACCGCTCACCACCGATCGGGCAGCGAGTGCACACCGCTCACCACCAACCAACCAACCAAGCCCGTTCACGAAAGTAACTCTACCACACGCGCGCGCTGCCTTGTGCTGGCAAAACAAACTAAAATCCTTAAAAACGCGTAATTGGAGTAGCGAACGAACAAACTCAAGCCCGAGCGAAGAGAAGGTTTGAGATTGTGAGTGATCGACTCCTCTGGCGCGGCTTGATAGGAAATGGCTTGTTAGCAGGATAGAGCCTACACCACTCAATGGATGACGCTGCAAATTTTACCAAAAATTCAGGTCTGGGTGTAGACGAACTGATTAGATTTTGGACCCATAAGGTCAAAGGTCACAGGAGATAAAAAATAATTATTGATGTTTTGAGTAGTAATGTATTGAGATGTGAGTTGACACAAGTGAGTGACTCAATGTGATGACTCATAGATGACTGACAAAGACATTTCGACAAACTACAATGTCAAAATTGATTAAATTTAGTTTCGATTGATTTAGTTTAGCTAAAATAAACATTTAATCATTATTTTCATGAGCTCTCTCTCTCTCTCTCTCTCTCTCTCTCTCTCTCTCTCTCTCTCTCTCTCTCTCTCTCTCTCTCTCTCTCTCTCTCCAAAGCACACAGAAGAGAGGATCTACAATGCTAAGTACGAGTGCTAATGCATTTCCAATGTACATTGGTCTTTCGAGTCACAGGTTACATATATAATTTATTGCCATTAGTTGTGCGATCGTAGAGGCACCTGTTGTTTGCCATTCGAAATAAAATTTCTATGTTTTGACTGAAGAAGCGGTCGATGATGCCACTGTGCCAGTGCGGCTTACCGAATCACACAAAACATCAACACAATTTAAAAGTCGATCATACTTACGATGGCATATTTCTGAGTTATATAATAAGCATGGATTTTTCGCAATATCTCACTTGCATGCGGTTTATTGTCAGAGTTAGTGCAATTGTAAATTGGATTGTACGTTAATCTGGCCTGCAAGGCAAACTACATAATAGATTAGTCTAAGGAAGACTAAAACAGCAACATGTCGAGCAGCGCCAGTACCATCACGAAATGGGCCAAATCGCAATCAATTTAACAATCAGCAGGCCGCCATCAACAACAATAACAACGAAGTGCAAAAGGGCAACAAGATGCAGCCCACCACCAGCAGCAACGAGTCTAGTCCACAAGCACGATCATCATCGAAAAGACCAAGCGGATCTCGATATTTCACCTCGAGCTTACCCACTTCTCGAACTACACGTCATAGTGCCTCTGCAGCCAGTGGATCTACACCCAAAGTGGAAACAAAATTCATCGAAGGCAGCAGCTTCTCATTCCACTGAACGACCTTCATGCAGCGCCAAATTACACAATGACACTCCTGTCGTGCCACTCGAGATAAGTCTTAAAACCAAAGTAAGAGACCAGAACAGCCGGCAGCGAAAAACCACCAACTCAACTCAATTTACGAGTTGGCAAAGAAGGCATCAAACAACAAGAAGGCAGCCAAAGTTTTAACCCACCAACCTCGTGCATCATTATCATCATCATCATCATCATCACCACCACCACCACCACAACCAAGTGCTCGTTTGTTTCGTAGGAAATCTGGAAGTAAGAGTCGAGTAGTAGTTGCAGCTGCAGGATCACGAGCTACCAGTGGTAGGCAAGCATATCAAGCAAGACAAGAAAAACCAGAAGAGGTTTAAGAAGGATGCAAGAGCAACGCATGCAAAGGCAAACTGAGTGCATCGGTCGGAGTGCAGCGTGCCTCCTAGCAGACTTCATCATCATCGGCGAGTGTATGTGCACCGAGAGCTTCAAACTGAAAGCGTTAACCAAGTGCAGTACTGAAGGACTAGGATCTGGTACTGCCTGACTGGAGCATAAAACCACGCCCAAACCCAGTTCCGGCACAGCAAGTAGGCTAAGGTAGGCAAGGATGACTTTGATTTTGGTTTTCAGAAGCGGTAAAATGGCTTTGGAGAAATTTTTTTACGGTTTCTGACCCATCTTGATCATTCCAACAGCGGCAAATTTGGGCTTATGAGCTCTAAATGAACACTTTGCTTACCTAGACAAGAGCTTGTGGGCCCGCACTGCGAAATGGTTTATCAAATATATAACCACCAGTATGTGTGTGTGTGTGTGTGTGTGTGTGTGTGTGTGTGTGTGTGTGTGTGTGTGTGTGTGTGTGTGTGTGTGTGTGTGTGTGTGTGTGTGTGTGTGTGTGTGTGTGTGTGTGTGTGTGTGTGTGTGTGTGTGTGTGTGTGTGTGTGTGTGTGTGTGTGTGTGTGTGTGTGTGTGTGTGTGTGTGTGTGTGTGTGTGTGTGTGTGTGTGTGTGTGTGTGTGTGTGTGTGTGTGTGTGTGTGTGTGTGTGTGTGTGTGTGTGTGTGTGTGTGTGTGTGTGTGTGTGTGTGTGTGTATATGTGTGTGTGTGTGTGTGTGTGGAATTTGCACTTTGAAGACAGTCAACAGCGCGGCATGGAACTTCAACTCATTATCCGAGATTAGTTTTAGTTCATAAGTTTCATTTTAAGGCACAATTTTCACAAAACTTATTAAATGTTGGTATCGTAACATACACAATTCAGGTGGTTGGTGCAAGGGCTCGCACTAAACAAATTGCACAGGCAAAGAATGCATCATAATTCAATGCAGTGAAGTGTGTACACTGAGGTTGTTTCTGCCTTATGATTACTGTTATTGCCAGTTGGGAAGTGATCTTGTTGGCAGGCGCCTTCTGTCCAGTGGGAGTCATCTCTGGCAAGAACTTTATGTTCGTCTCTCGGTACATTGCGGCCACTGCCAATTGCCTAGTGAAGTGATCTTGTTGGCAGGCGCCTTCTGTCCAGTGGGAGTCATCTCTGGCATGTGTGTGGCTGTGAGTGGCATGGATGGCGACCTTTGCCAGTGGTGAGACAGACATCCAGCGTGGCCTTTCTACAGTGGAAGGTAGAGAGGCAGAAAGACACAACGCGCAGAATTGAGCGCATACTTTAATCTGAAGAGAGTGTGCGAAGGATGAGGAGGAGGCGATCATGCGCACAACGGTTAAGCGTTAGCGACCATCGTGTGCCTGTCATCGGAACGTAATCACCGCACCGGGCAGCCCTGAGCAGCCTCGATTTTGGACAATGGACAGCAGCTAACAGACAAAACTACAATGCACACTCAACAGAGGGTAAGGGTAATAGCTCAAAGGCACACAGAACACATTCGGGGCTTCTTCATATTTGAACTGTGCACTTTCACATTCCACATTCGAGCGTGTTCACAGTGCAGTGGAAGGTAGACAAACAGGTTTCTTCCTTCTTGCGAGTTGCACTCACAGTGCAGCACAGTCGATGTAGCCATAGTTCAACAAGCCGAAGCTCACATGATGTGAGTCACATATCGCCTTCTCATACAAACGTATATGTCAGTGGACTTGTGTGCCAGTGGCGAGTGATCACACAAGTTGTCCGTTTGATCGATATAAAATTATCTCTCCTCTGATTGCCCACACCATCACGTTTCACTGTGTCATCGCCTAATCACGTTCCCGTCTTTACCGCTGTCTCCGCACTCTTGAGTGCAATCCATCAACTGTCAAGTGAGTGATTTTCTTTTCTTTCGTTTGCATGATCTGTCAATTTGTGTGTTCACACTTGACTTGTCCTGCTCCCTGTCTGCTTTGCACAGTGCCGGTTTGAGTGTGTGTGTGTGTGTTTCTATTACAATGCAAGGATTCCCTCACGTTTCGCTAATTGCACACTTACACTTACACACACATCATCAATCACAGTCTATTATTTGTCTCACGCCAAGTGCAGTGGCAATGAACTTGTACTTAGATGCAAATTAGTAGTAGGATACTCTAGTACAGTGCACATTTGATTTTGTGTCCTTTGATAGAGTGCACAATTCCGTCTATGGTACATATGATACGATGATTCTCAATCCGATTTGAGCTCATAGTGAGACTCTGTGAGATACAAAGGTGCGGCATTATGGGTTGCTTGCCTGTCTCATGTGTCTAATTAACTTATTAATTGATTATTAGCCCTCATTTCGGTGCTCAGTGGCGAGCTGGCCGGTAACGAGGACGCCGTACACTGCACCGGTTGTCGTCCATAGGGGTGTAGGCCGGTAACGAGGACGCCGTACACTGCACCGGTTGTCGTCCATAGGGGTGTAGGCCGGTAACGAGGACGCCGTACACTGCACGGTTTGTCGTCCATAGGGGTGTAGGCCGGTAACGAAGACGCCGTACACTGCACGGTTTGTCGTCCATAAGGGTGTAGGCCGGTAACGAGGACGCCGTACACTGCACGGTTTGTCGTCCATAGGGGTGTAGGCCGGTAACGAGGACGCCGTACACTGCACCGTTTGTCGTCCATAAGGGTGTAGGCCGGTAACGAGGACGCCGTACACTGCACGGTTTGTCGTCCATAAGGGTGTAGGCCGGTAACGAGGACGCCGTACACTGCACGGTTTGTCGTCCATAGGGGTGTAGGCCGGTAACGAGGACGCCGTACACTGCACCGGTTGTCGTCCATAAGGGTGTAGGCCGGTAACGAGGACGCCGTACACTGCACCGGTTGTCGTCCATAAGGGTGTAGGCCGGTAACGAGGACGCCGTACACTGCACCGGTTGTCGTCCATAGGGGTGTAGGCCGGTAACGAGGACGCCGTACACTGCACCGGTTGTCGTCCATAAGGGTGTAGGCCGGTAACGAGGACGCCGTACACTGCACCGGTTGTCGTCCATAAGGGTGTAGGCCGGTAACGAGGACGCCGTACACTGCACGGTTTGTCGTCCATAAGGGTGTAGGCCGGTAACGAGGACGCCGTACACTGCACGGTTTGTCGTCCATAGGGGTGTAGGCCGGTAACGAGGACGCCGTACACTGCACCGTTTGTCGTCCATAGGGTGTAGGCCGGTAACGAGGACGCCGTACACTGCACCGGTTGTCGTCCATAAGGGTGTAGGCCGGTAACGAGGACGCCGTACACTGCACCGGTTGTCGTCCATAGGGGTGTAGGCCGGTAACGAGGACGCCGTACACTGCACCGGTTGTCGTCCATAGGGGTGTAGGCCGGTAACAAGGACGCCGTACACTGCACCGGTTGTCGTACATAGGGGTGTAGGCCGGTAACGAGGACGCCGTACACTGCACCGTTTGTCGTCCATAGGGGTGTAGGCCGGTAACGAGGACGCCGTACACTGCACCGGTTGTCGTCCATAGGGGAGTAGGCCGGTAACAAGGACGCCGTACACTGCACCGGTTGTCGTACATAGGGGTGTAGGCCGGTAACGAGGACGCCGTACACTGCACCGGTTGTCGTCCATAGGGGTGTAGGCCGGTAACGAGGACGCCGTACACTGCACCGGTTGTCGTCCATAGGGGTGTAGGCCGGTAACGAGGACGCCGTACACTGCACCGGTTGTCGTCCATAGGGGAGTAGGCCGGTAACAAGGACGCCGTACACTGCACCGGTTGTCGTACATAGGGGTGTAGGCCGGTAACGAGGACGCCGTACACTGCACCGTTTGTCGTCCATAGGGGTGTAGGCCGGTAACGAGGACGCCGTACACTGCACCGGTTGTCGTCCATAGGGGTGTAGGCCGGTAACGAGGACGCCGTACACTGCACCGGTTGTCGTCCATAAGGGTGTAGGCCGGTAACGAGGACGCCGTACACTGCACCGGTTGTCGTCCATAAGGGTGTAGGCCGGTAACGAGGACGCCGTACACTGCACCGGTTGTCGTCCATAGGGGTGTAGGCCGGTAACGAGTGCGCTTGTGATGTCATTTAATTAAATATATTGACTAATTTTAAATTCATTTGCAATTTTTAGTAAATCTTCCTTATAATTGATGCCCAAAACCAGTTGTCCTTACCTGCACTTCTATCGACACTGCACCAAGCAGAGAGACGAATGTGTTAATGAAAATTGAGCGCAAATGTGGCCTTATTGACCACTTTTCTGTAGAAACATCTGATGATCGTAGGAGTGCCAAACATCAACTGTTAGGTTAGTGGTTGTTCTACTAACATGTAACATAATATACATTCATTGTCTATTATTAGATATAATGGCGCAAATACCCAATTCGCAAACTCACTTTTCACAGTCAGTTCAATCCGAGGCAATCCCAGATGAAGCATCAGACATTCCCATCGATTTGTCAAAGCCAAAATCGCGTTCGCTCTTTCATAGTACCACAAGCAGCAATAGCAACAACAACAACAACAGCCACCTCCGTCGCCGCAGACGCCGCCGCCACCAACAACTGCAGAAGCAACAGCAGCCGCAGCAGTCTCCAAACTTGGAACAGGACAATGATAGCGATGATGATGTTGTCTTTCTCGAAACAGTACTAAAAAGTGTTCCAAAATTGCCAACACCCCCACCACAACTCGACCAACAACAAGATACAGCCAACGCTGAGTCTATCAAGAACACTGTCTCATCAAACGTGCACACGTCTAACAGTGATCGAGTACACAAAGCACCAATTGAGTATTATGAGTTGGACAACATTGATCGGAATAGCGCTCTGTATAGAGATGTAGTAGGTATTCTCAAAAAGCACGATAAGGACTATCCTGTGTCAAATAGTCGTTGCCCCAAGGTTATAGGCGTGTTCCCCTACTACGACAAATCAAGTAGCTTGTGCAACAGCAGCAGACAAGCAAAAGCAAACGTTAGGGAGAAAGCTGAGTCGGTACAATCATCACCAGTACCGTCAAGTTCAGTTTACGGAGGCGAAGTGAGACGTGACAACCGAGGCCAGGAAGATCGTCGTAAACGTTACCACAATTCAATTGATTCAGTGTCGGATCAAATGACTCTGCACACAAGTAAACGAAGACGCTCATCTATTGAACCATCATTCGTAGCAACCAACCGCAGTTGGTCAGAAATGGAGGGGCGCTCGTCGTGCCCCGGAAGTACCAATACTAACTTCGGCATTGCCAACAACACAACTCCCGAACACGCGATCCAACCGATCAACTCGAGCAATGAAATTAAGAAGCCTAAGCGAAAGGGCAAACAAGCGATGACGTATGCAGACATGAAAGAAACCAGAAGCGAGCTGCTGTTGAAACTGCTTCGGTATAATGCCTATGCAGGGTGTGGGCTTCTTGTTAGTTCCGATAATGTATTTGACACACTTGAACAGTTTGATAACATTAATGTTAAGATGGGAATTGTGCCGAACAAGGGAGAGAAAAAACTAACAAAACAGTTGTACAAAGGCGCGATACGAAAGATCAAAGATCAGCAGCAGCAGTCGCCAATAATCGAACAGGACAGTGATGATGAGTTAACTTTTCCTGGAACTATACAGAATAGTGTTCCAATATTGTCACCATTTCCGCAACTGGACGAACAGCCTGACACAACAGACAACGCTCAGTCAATCATGAACCATGTCGCATCAAACGTGAACATGTCTAACCATGATCGAGTACACCGAGGTCCAATTGTCAATACTGAGTGGAACAATGTTGATCGGAATTGTTTTCTAAATAGAACTGTAGAACATATTCCCAACAAGAACAATAAGGAATATGATGTGTCCAATCGTCGTAGTCGTAGATGCAAGGTCATTGGCGTGTTCCCAACCATCTATGACTCATCAAGATGCTCGCGCAACATCAACACACATGCAAAGGCAGTCTTTTCTGCTAACTTAGAGGGAGAGTCTGAATCGGTACAACCGTCACCAGCATCTTCAAGTAAATTTTGCGGAGACAAAATGAAACGGGACAACAGAAACAACGAAGTTCGTCGGAAACGTTACCTCGACTCAAGTGAACCAGGCACTTCTCAAATGGTCATGCACAGAAGTGAACAAAGTCGAACATCTATGCAACAGTCTTCCGAAACAGTCAACGACACTTTGTCTGAGGCTGATGGTCGTTCATTGTTGCCCAAAAGAACCAAAACCAAAACCAACATTGCCAACACGCCTGACCAGCAACATGCCATCCAACCGATCAATTTGTGCACTGCGGTTCGGGCCACCAAAACAAACCACGACAAACAAACCATGTCGTATGCAGACATGGAACAGACCAGAAACCAGTTGGTGCGCACACTTGAGTCTTGGTATAGCCGTTCAGCAGTGAATGGATTGTCTGTTAGCCCCGATATGGTATTTAACACGCTTCGTCAGCTCGCTCGTTTAAATGTTCCGCTGGGAATTGTGCCAAACGAGACAGAGAAATATCTTGTGGGCAGGTTGGTCGAAGACGCCATCCGAGTGATGAATTCTAACAAATATTCAAAAGAGAACACAACCATCAATTCATCATGCGGCGATGACAACAACAGCAACCACCTCCACTACGACCACCACAACCAAGACCAGCAGCAGCAGCATCAGCAGTCAACTTCCTTAACTGCTAACGAAAACCCCACAAATAGTACATCTACTCATCCAAACCAATGTCCAAGTTGTAAAGGAATCTTTAGCACAGTGGACAGCATGTCACGTCACTATCGGTTTGTACACCTTGGTTGGGCGCCATTTTACTGCAAGTTGGCTAAATGTGACTTTAAGACAGGCTATTCAAGTGTGATAATTAAACATGTCAAAAGGCACTTTGATTCCAACACCTCCTCCGAGCTTCGTGTTCATGACTATTACGGTACACGAGGCGAAGACCAACCACCAACCGACGCTCGACTAAGTGCCCATCTACTGAAGACCACCGGTGCCATCTGTCCAGTTCCCAGTATTGAACAGATTTGGCGTGAATGCAAGTGTTCACAGTGTGGACGTACGTTTCCACGGCCACTTGAGCTCGAGAGTCATCTTAAATCACACAGAAAAGATGGCTACCGATGCATTTGGCCAAGCTGTAGCTATTTTTACTCTGATTTGATGCAAGCTCAGCTGCACATATGTTTTGACCATTTTAGTTCTCCTGCACAACCTGAAAACATGAAAGAAGCGGAAAAGTATTGCAAGAAGGAGTGAGTGAGTGAGTGGGAGAGAGTGAGAGAGAGAGACCCTTTACTGCATTTGATTCCATATTTCAATACGTTCATTCATTCATTGTCAATTTGTCCGCCATTTCGAGAGAATAGCGTAATTCACTTTTACTAACTCAATGATAGGTCCGTGGTTACTTGTGTTACTTTTTTGTGCTTCAAGTCCACACATCTCAAGCGAGTGTCAATTTGATTCATAAATTTTGTCCTTGAACTGCAAATACATTTACACCAGAATTGCTTTACTGCACTTTTCTTAACATAATGCCTTATATGGATAATTACATTCAAAATACAAAATAAATTTTTACACAAAACACTAATTAATTTAACATTTATTATACTTTACCGCCTCCATTTGCATTTAGAAACTAAGAAGTGAACTTAAGGTAAACAATCTTGGTGTGCATTAAAAGGGCAAAACGAGTAGACGTGTCCAATGGAATCGCGATAATTTTGGAGAGTTGCGTTCAATTGGAATCATTGCAGACATTCGAGGTAAGATCATCGATCTACTCTACCAACGAGTGAGTCAGAATTGGTTAGTTAGCCAGACACACGATGCACAATTGGCTATGTATGTTTGCTTCTGTCTAGTTGGGCACATCAAGAGAAGCAAAGAATGTTGCATTAGTGTGGCAGTGTGTTAGTGTTGTGGACAAATAGTAAAAAGGCCACACAAGAAAAAGAGTGTTAGTGAGATGAGATACAGGAGAACAAAGGTACCTTTTGGTGGTGGCGACAGGCCGGTGACATGGCCACGAGTGTATGGACACACAAGGATCTAATATGAAAAGGAGAGTTAGTGAGATGAGATACAGGAGAACAAGAGTACCTTTTTGTGGTGGCGACAGGCCGGTGACATGGCCACGAGTGTATGGACACACAATGATCTAATATGAAAAGGAGAGTTAGTGAGATGAGATACAGGAGAACAAGAGTACCTTTTGGTGGTGGCGACAGGCCGGTGACATGGCCACGAGTGTATGGACACACAATGATCTAATATGAAAAGGAGAGTTAGTGAGATGAGATACAGGAGAACAAGAGTACCTTTTTGTGGTGGCGACAGGCCGGTGAGATGACCAGGAGTGTATGGACACACAATGATCTAATATGAAAAGGAGAGTTAGTGAGATGAGATACAGGAGAACAAGAGTACCTTTTTGTGGTGGCGACAGGCCGGTGACATGGCCACGAGTGTATGGACACACAATGATCTAATATGAAAAGGAGAGTTAGTGAGATGAGATACAGGAGAACAAGAGTACCTTTTGGTGGTGGCGACAGGCCGGTGACATGGCCACGAGTGTAAGTACACACAATTATATGATATGAAACGGAGAGTTACTCGCTTGCACAAGAACCAAAATGAACGAGCGCCCGCTTTGCACGACACACACACACAGAGACCGACTGGCTGACCTCACTCAACACAACTCGCCATTGGTAAGAGAACAATGGCATTTGCTAAGAAAACACTTTTGAAAACAGTAAGTCATTACGATCCATATGGCGTATATGATCTGTTTAGTGCAACATAGTTGATTCAGCCATTTACGTCATTGTACAGGTCGAAAAGTCACAGATTCGAATGTGGCGAAAGGTGGAGTTGGCACTCCACCTGTGCAGACGACTGCAGTGCAATTCAATATGCCAGTTAGACATTTACCTTGGGATCGGTCTCGTATAGTTGAGTTACTGCTGGTTAGCCACTTTGTGTGATTTAAATTATTCTTTTTTATCGGTGGCCGCAATAATTGTCAATTGCCACATTCATCTTGTTGACCATAATAGAACTATTGTGATTGCTATATGCCAATTGAGACAGATGAGCATGACTGCATTCAGTTAGCTTGTCAGTGTCTGTTTGTTTGGTTGTGTGCGATCTTGAGTTTTTCGGTTAGTCTAGCTTATCGGTCACTAATGTGGCCGTCAACATTTAGATTGAGTGGCACATTAGCATTTGTTTGATTCACCAACACTCCGCGACCGCCACCGTAGCAACAGGCAAATAGTTAACAATTTGCTGTTGATACAATATTGGAAATTAATTGACAAAAGTGAGTTACACCAGTAACAACAAGCTGCAATCTAAGTTCGAATGTTTATTTAGATTGCTTCTAACATCCATTTCTATAAGTAAAAACAAAAAGTCTACTGATATACAGTGATAATAGGTTTCTTGGTTTGAAACTGTGATCAAACGTACAAGAAGTAGCAAGAGTCCGTTGGACAATAGAATTTAGTTCTTGAGACGACCGGCCAAGTAACGCTGCTCAATGTCTTTCCAGTTGGCAACCTTCCAGATGGCATTCACATAGTCTGGTCGAACGTTCTTGTAGTAGGCATGCTCCCACACGTCAATGCCGAACAGGGGTATAAGAACTGAAATTGGTACCAATGGGGCCTGATTGGGACAGGCCGAGACAGAGAAGGAGAGGGAGAGAAAAAACGAGAGAGAGAGAGAGAGAGAGAGAGAGAGAGAGAGAGAGAGAGAGGGAGAGAGAGGGAGGGAGAGGGAGAGAGAGAGAGAGAGAGAGAGAGAGAGAGAGGGAGGGAAGGTGAGAGAGAGAGAGAGAGAGAGAGAGAGAGAGAGAGAGAGAGAGAGAGAGAGAGAGAGAGAGAGAGGAAAGGGACATGACGATGACACATACACTCGGGCGTCATGGCGCCGACTGGACAACAATAATTGCTCATTGTATTTCTCTGTTTGAACGACTCAGTTACTGACGGATATTACGCCATCGACACAAACACAGACATTTTGAATTTATTTAAAAAATAAAAAACAAACCTCAATTGGACCAAATCGAAATCGAACTCGATCTCACCTGAGCAAGAGCACACAATCAAATACCGTGGTGCCGACTCGAATTGAATTGTATAAAAATTGATTTTTAAAAATATAAAGTTATTTTTACAATTTAAATTGGTTTTACAAAATATTATTTCCACTTTGTTGGACACAAATACACACACATTATGTCTAGAACCAACGAGTGTATTTGCTTGTGTTTGTTTTTAAAAGCAATCAAATTACGACAACTCACATGGAGAGGGACTCAAAAGCGAACTCACAAGCGGACATTTCATAATGCAAGCAACGAGAGTTTGTATGTATTCTCTCAATGAGAGAGGAGCGTAATGTGTAGTACGAACAAACGCGTATTGGTAGTTCACAAATATGTGTGTGTGCGACTCAATACCAAAGTGCTTCATGAAACCCTCCATTCGCTCTCGTTATTTTTAATTGGCTATATTATGTGTACTTTATTATATAAAGCTTGACTGAGTGAGACGTCCAGAATTACCATCAGACAGTCGGTTGTAAAAATTATTTTGTGGTGCCTGTCGAACCAGACGTAAACATCCTCTGTCGAACATTCACCCACCGTGTAACTGACAACAATTCATCGTAATGATCTGTACGTGCCTTAACGACAGCTTCCCACGATCTGGATTTAACCAGCGCATTCCGATCTCACCGGAACGCATCCAGTTCACTAACTCACTAACTATCAACACACACATCCTATGTAATGGCCAGTTGCTCATTGCAACCAGCCAGTTGGATTTGATCAGTCGAGCGAACAACACCTCGACTATGATGTATCAATCTCACTTGATGATTCAATAAACTCGTTCGTTCCAAAACACTACAATATATTGAATAAGCATGAAAAAACCTGAGCGCATACACTGTAAATTCCCCACTGCCCATATATGCGCACAGAGCGGGTACTCTGCCAATATACGAGCATTGCTCGCGTGCGAGCAGTGAGCGCAGTGCAGGGCAGTGAAATGTGAAGTTTGAATTTCAATGTTCACACACAAGAACTGCACGAATATGAGCAGTAAGTACACTGCTGGAAAGCATGCATTAGGGTTCATGCAGAATATTCTACCCAGAAATGATTAAATACATTCATTTTAATTGAATTTAAAATCAAAATTAAATTTATTAGAAATTAAAAGTAAATTTCAACATTAAATTACAAAATTTGACACAAATTACAAGTTTTCTAGCTGATGAACGAGTCACAAATGATACTTAAAGTATTCGTCGAAGTTGCATTCAGCCGAATGCAATTTTCACATTCAGTTCAGGAAACGATGGCATCTTGCTGAGTGATGACACTGTTCGTACATGGAGAAGAAACACGAACTCAACCTTCATCTTTGCTTAACAACAAAGAATAAGCATTTTGAGGACTTGAATTATTTGCGATGCTTGGAACATTGATATGTGGTCGATACACTGGTTGACACGAACATAGTCCTTATTTCTAATTAGAAATACTTTTCTTTGTATGATAACAAATGGAAGTTTTATCATTGAGTACATTGCGCTTCAAATAGAGAAGATTCAAATGAAATGATCAATCAGCTTTCTCAGATGCATATTTCAGACTGATGGTTACGATGAGCTTGTCGAGATTATTCGTGATAGGGCACATTTATGGTTGTAAAAATTGTGAGTTCACTTCTATAGCTGGTTCACAAACATAAATACAATGGCAACCAGTTAATGATGTGTCAATTATGTGATCAATCTGAATAGTGAAAGAAATATAATTTTAAAATAAACTAACAGCATATGGACTCATATACCTTGAACTTTCTCAATTAAAATTATTTAATCTCAAAAGATTGAAAAATTGTTGATCAATATTGTTGAATGAATGATACAACATGTTGAATTGTCTTGAAAACATTTCATTTCGCGTTTGTTGTCTTGGGTGATTGGACACAATTAAACATTGAACATTTAGTAAGTTCACTTTGATTAGTTATTCATGAACACAAAGTAATAGCATTGTTGTTTTTGAATCATAAATCAATCGTTAAAATGAAATATCACGAATTAAGGATAAAAATACGAAATACACGCAAACATGAACCGTGCGCCAGTGAGCCAACTGCATGCAGCCAACACAAGGCAACACAACACGATCGTCCAACGGACAAATTGAGCTAACACACACAGAGTCTCATGAGCGGCTCATGATGAGCCTCTCCCTCCTCTCCCTCTCCACACGGGCGAGTTAAGACAAGTGAGGCAAGGGGGGTCTTTTTCGTTACTCATTCAAATGCTCTCACACTTCGTGGCAGCATTGCACATTGGTGCGAGTGAAAGTAGCAGTACCCCCTTTCGTGACCTTTGCTCTTGAAGAGGCACTTCGCATATTCAAATTGCAACAGAAGTACATTCGATACAATCGATTATTAACAATCGATACAATTCCTAGAGGGTATTAAGATTTTATGCAATTCATAATTTATGAATCATTAGTTGTCTGAAATAATCACAATAAATTGACCGAAAAAAATACTTGATCAATTTTCCGGACAAAATAACCGACTATTTGTCCGGCCTAGCTACAAGAAAAATTGTCCGAACTAAATACCCGAATTATTTAATGCTTATTACCGGTTCATTATTTCTCAATATCATAAAGAAAGACGGATAATCATTAATTTACCAATAAATATGCTTACTGGCACAATAAATAATAATTACTTTAGCATATACTGACTCAACCAATAAGGAAATTATGTTAATACAATTAAAATTATTACCTCTCCAATATAACATTGGAGTGATTGGACCAATGACCAGTTGATCATTTGGGCACTTAGTTACCCCAGTTGGTCAAGTAGTTACCCCAGTTGGTCAAGTAGTTACCCCAGTTGGTCAAGTAGTTACCCCAGTTGGTCAAGTAGTTACCCCAGTTGGTCAAGTAGTTACCCAATTTGGTCAAGTAGTTACCCCAGCTAGGCACTTAGTTACCTCAATATTGGCAAATATTTTTATTGGGGAAGTCAGTAAAAAAGCCTAATTTCAAATTTATTATTATTGGGTAAGTCAGTATTTGCGAAAATAATCATTTTTTATTGGGAAGGTAAGTATATTTATTGTGCCATTAATTACAAGCCAAGAAAGACATGCCAATACAATTGTATTTTTCAGTGCTTATTGTATTAATAGGAAGAATATTTTACTTGTAAGGTGGCTTATGTGAAATGCACCCACTGCCTAAATATGAGCAGTGTTCATGTACGAGCACATTTCCAATGACCCTCCAAAATATTTTGCTCATCTATGGACTTTGCTCACGTACGAGCAGTGGAGTGCTCGTGTGCGAGCAGTGCGTGTATATGCGCGGTGAGGAATTTACAGTGTAAATATGTAAATTAAATATCCTGTTTGAATTGTTTATTAAACCATCAAAGACAAAACCATTTCGACCCATCAGTCGAACATTATATTTGTTCTCTTCATTCTCTATTATAACCATTGAAAATTTTACATTCTCGTGAGCCGCTCGGGCGTGGTCCGAGACCACCCGAGAGCACACTTCATCAATCGCACACTGCATATGCAGTGGCGCATTTTGTTCACAGCCCAAAATTTTCATTTTTAATGCATTCCTATGAGTAACAACATTTGTGAATTGCCCCATATATGGACAATGCCGACCACCGCATTTATGTGTTAACACGTTGACTACTTCTTTGTGTGTTTGCATGTGCCTGTGCCTGCCTGCCTGCTGGCCGGTCTGCCTGTGCCAACCAGCCAGCCAGGCAACTAGGCAAATAACATGCACACTCGTCTCTCTCGCTCTCTCTCGCTCTCTCTCTCGCTCTCTGATTGTGAGTTGTCCTGTGTGTGGCAGAAGCGGTGTGCCGATCTCCCTTCGAGCACGCTATTGAACTACTCTCGCTCTCCTCTTCTTCCAACACAGCACACAGAACACAACACACAGAGACATTTCGTGTTGGCTCGGCTCGACTTTCGTTTGTCCTCTGCCACGTCGGCAGCAGCAGCACACCACCACCACCACTCACCGTGAACCTTGCAAGCACACAAAGCCAACTGGGTTGAGTGAGTAAATGTCAGTATCGGACTTGACGTCAGACGGACATCATCAGCTTTACATTGTCAATTTTCAAACTTTGTTCTAACATCTAAATCACACATCCAAATCACATCACCGTGTGGAAACAAACACACACTCACATTGAGTCACACTCAAGCTCACTAATTCGGCTGTCGCCTCAGTGACTACTATACCAAAAGCAGCAGCACCAAGCCGCCATTAGTTTCGTGCGTCACTTCGCTCTCCAGTGGAGGGCCTCTTCCTACGCTCTCCACACTCACACAACCGTCTACTAAAGGACGACTGTCAATGTTAGTGCGTCTCTGGCTTATGAGCCCACTGGCCGACTCTACTACCGTCAATTACCATCTCGCTACTCCATTCTATTCACATCCACACCGTAATCACAAACTTATACAAACACACACACACACACCCGATTCAGCACATCATCTCATCTCGTAGTGGATCAAGCCATTCTCAGACTTGCATCAGTTCGGTAGTTTGCTGTATTGGTGCCGGTGCCTTGAAGGGTGCAGCAATCAGCGGTGCACCGTAGTTGCTGGCTTGTCGCTGCAATATTGATTTTCGCCGCTCTCTCTCTCTCTCTCTCTCTCTCTACCCTCACTACCCTTTCTCCCAACTCTCCCTTCTCTCCCATCTCTACCATCTCTCCCTTCTCTCATCTAAACCGTGCTTCTCATAACATATGCGTGTGTCCTCCGCCACGTCGTCATCACCACTCACCGAAGGCCTCACTGACTGATGTGAGCAACTAAGACCGCTTTGGCTTGTCACAAACCGTTTGTGCATGAATGTGTCTATCTGTGCGTTTGGTTTTGACCCTAAACTAGCTTGACAGATTCGAGCCTTCGTTCGTTAATTCTCCACTCATAGTGAAACCGTCAGCACAAACTCACACACACACATACACACCACCGATTCATCGACATATGGTGACTAGTTTGACTATCTTTAGTGCTACTGGCAGCCATATCGTCATCATCTGTACACTCTTCTCATCTGTCCTCCATTGACTAACCATCCACCCTGTGCATCGATTTGTAATTAGTTTTGTCTGTCTCTTCACTCTCCAAACTACCCTTCGGCGATCGTGCATGTGCGTTCATGCATGGAAGGCATAGTGAATCGTCGGTCTTAGTCCCTACTCCCGTCACGAGCCATCCTTGGTCAAGCCACGAATGAACTAGCCTGTCAACTACAGACACTGTCTACTCTGCATTGTTCGTTTCCCATTATCATCAACCACTTTTGTAACACATCAACGACTTCATCCACACGCAGACACTCAAAATGGAAAGACAAAATGTCCGGCCACCCGTTTACCAAAACCAAAACCCCGGCGGAATTATTCCACCAGGACGTTCATCTAATCCATTCTCACAAGAAATCCTTCAACCGAGTAATCCAGTTAATCCATTCCAATGGCCAATTAATCGACCTGCGGGTGTTGTCAATCAATACGCTAACGGGAATGTCCATTCATCCAACCTACCTCCTCGTGTGGTCAACCAGTCAGCCCATGTGCGCTATCCATCGGGTCCTGTACGTCATGCAAGTGATAATTTTGCAGCACGTCCCGCTGCTTCGAATGCGCCTTCAATTAGTAACAACAGACCGGCTGGTGTAGTAGTTGCAGCAGCGAATGTAGGCACATCACCAGCAGCTAGGCAGCCTGACAATGCTCCAGAACAGCGTCCAGATCCTCAAGAGCAATTGCCTCCTCAAGGCGATGCTCAGGCAAATCCTACCGCAGTTGTGCGTCCAACTGTGGCCTTGCAGGTGCGCGCCCAATATCGAAATCGATCATTTGACATTTCGCCAGCGATTATTCCAAAACTAAGAGGAGCGGGAGGAACGGCTCCATACTATCTCGGATCACCATCATATCAGAGAGTTGATTGGAATTTTAAATTTGAAATCATTATTTCTCCAGCTGGCACGCCTCTGCCTGATAGAATTACCAATTTTGTGGATACGTTTTCGGCCCAAGATCTACAGAAAACGGCCACCAACTTTATTTATAGTATTTTTGATGCCAATCGACGCAACTTGGATATTCCGCTTCAATTTGATAGAATAACCCGTATGCTTGTCATGGCAGCAGTCCAACGAGCTCCTATACCTGTGCCAGCTATACAACAAGCTATTGTACCTTCGCCAGGTATCCAACGAGCTCCTATACCTGCAGCAACAAACCAACGTTCTCCAATATCTGCAGCAGTAGTCCAACGTGCTCCTATACCTGTGCCAGCTATCCAACAAGCTATTGTACCTTCGCCAGGTATCCAACCAGCTCCTGTACCATCGCCAGCTATCCAACGAGCTGCTGCACCTTCGCCAGCTATCCAACGAGCTCCTGCACCTTCTCCAGCTATCCAACAAGCCCCTGTACCTGCACCAGTTATCCAACATGCTCCTGTACCTGCACCAGCTATCCAACAAGCTTCTATACCTGCGCCAGCTATCCAACGAGCTCCTGCACCTTCGCCAGCTATCCAACGAGCTCCTGCACCTTCGTCAGCTATCCAACGTGCTCCCGCACCTTCGACAGCTATCCAACAAGCTCCAATGCCTGCCGCAGCAATCCAACCTGCTCCTACACCTGCACAAGCAATCCAACGTGCTCCTGTCCGGAATCAGGTAGACATCCAGCGGCCCCAGAGACCGGCATCTGCTGATGCCGAATTGTCGTATTGGCGACCACGGCAACAAGAGATAAGAGAGCCTGCGTCACATCTTGAAGAAGAAGCTGTGCCCCTCGATTTAAGCCAGAGAAAAGAAGCAACATCACATCTTGAAGCAGAAAAGGAACAAGAAGCTGGGCCACTCGATTTAAGCCTGGGAAAGGCAGCAACATCACAGGCAACAGAGGCCAGAGCAACAAAAATACCTGCCGAAAGTGAATTGCCTTCCACCGATGGTCCACCACCATCGAAACAAGCAAAGGTTGTTGCATCGACTTCTTCGCAGCAGAGCTCACCCAGAGCAAGTGTTCGAATTGTTGCAACAACATTTCAACAAAACGAGGCTACAATTGGTAACCAACAGGAACAGGCTAAGACAAGTCCCGTAGTGGAACGTAGCAAACAAAAGCGAACCTACAAAACTACTGCTAATCCAACTTCTCAAGCAGATGTACAAATCAAATCTGAAGAGAATGTGATTGTTTCGGCTGTCCCTATCAACCATACTACTGATTCATATGCATCAACTTCTTCGCTGGAGATGTCACCAAGAGATAGTGTTGGATGTCTTCAACAAACTTCGCAACAAGACGAGGCTACAATTGGCAACAACCAGGGACAAGCTGGGACAAGTCCCGTACTGGAAAGTAGCACACAAAAGCGAACGGTCAGGGTTACTGCTAATCCAACTTCTCAACCAGAGGGACAGAATATAACTCAAGGGAATGGGATTGCTTCAGCAGAACCAATCAACCTTACTACAGATTCACTTGCATCGACTCCTTTGCAGATATCAGCAAAAGCAAGTGTTGGAAGCGGTGCACCAACTTCGCAACAAGACCAGGCTACAATTGGCAACAACCAGGAACATGCTGGGACAAGTCCCGTACTTGAAAGTAGCACACAAAAGCGAACGGTCATGGTTACTGCAAATACAACTTCTCAAGAAGATAAACAAGCCAAATCTCAAGCGAATGCGATTGTTTCGGCTGCACCAATCAACCTTACTACTGATTCAGTGGCATCGACTTCAAGTGGTCCATCAAAACGATTCAAAAAAGCCGAGTTTTCTGTCTCGAATTTTTTGAATCAAACAGATTCATCTGAGTCTGAGAGTGAAAGTGGAGATAACCAAGAAAGTGAACTGCCTTCCACCGATCGTAGACGACAATCGAAACAAACAAAGGTGGTTGCTTCTACTTCTTCGCTGCAGATGTCTCCCAGAGCAAGTGTTGGAAGCGGTGCACCAACTTCGCAACAAGACCAGGCTACAATTGGCAACAACCAGGAACATGCTGGGACAAGTCCCGTACTTGAAAGTAGCACACAAAAGCGAACGGACAAGACTACTGCTAATCCAACATCTCAAGAAGATAAACAAGCCAAATCTCAAGCGAATGCGATTGTTTCGGCTGCACCAATCAACCTTACTACTGATTCAGTGGCATCGACTTCAAGTGGTCCATCAAAACGATTCAAAAAAGCCGAGTTTTCTGTCTCGAATTTTTTGAATCAAACAGATTCATCTGAGTCTGAGAGTGAAAATGACGAGTCTACGGCTATCGATGAATCTTCAAGTAATGCAACTCAAGGACGATATCCAAAGCGAAAGGCAAAACAGTTTGTTCCTTTTGTGCCATCTTTTCAGACAAGTTACGTTAAAAAGAAGAAACCAATCAATGTGGGTTCTAGTACAGCACCAGTTTCAGATGCCGATGATGGTAAAGACAAACATTGCTGGGAATGTCACGATGCAAAGGAAGAAAAACTACGACACTGTAGTCGCTGTTCACTGGGCTGGCACACCGAACGCGGCTGCAGTGACAATTGCTTCGAGACAAAGCTCAAATCGATGATTATGATTATTCCTTCCAAAAGATGCAAAAAGCCTGAGAGACGCAAAGTGTACGATGACAAACAGGCCTGGATCAAGACACTTTCATCGGTTCTAGATCCAACTGTGTGCATTGAATGTGCACGCAAAGAGGCTGGCCAGTACTACAGCAAACACTTTGGCATTTTAAAGAACTTTGAAGAGAACGGCGATAGATCAATACTGGAGAGAAACGCCGCAATGTACGTGTATACAGTGAAGAGTTTGCTGCCTAAAAGCGGTTGTTTTAAGACAAATAAGGCCACTGGAAAGGATCCATTTGAACGCTTTCAACGAATTGATTATGGCACACACGAGGGAATGGATAAAATTGATCTGCAGTGGATGCTGGTGAAAGCTCAAACCATCGATGCCTATCAGTGCACCGAAGATTTTATGTTCGACATCAAAAAGGTGAGTGTTCAATGTACATTTTGTGTATTTGTGTGTGCGCGCGTGCGATGGTTAGGCATAACAAGATGAACTACAGCAGTAGTAGTCAAGAGTGGCCGCCGATCAAACATACAAAATCTAATCATTTCTTGACGCCCATTCACAGATATGTCATAGCTACATGATACTTCAACAGCAGAAGTATGACATTGGACCTGGCGCTATAACGTATAAAGAATTTATGAAAAAATGCAATCAGTTGATCACCACAGCGAGGATTGAAATGAAATTTATCAATCGGTGTGAATCGTGTTATCGCAACTACTTCGAGATCAACACAGATCGAGTCAAGTCGGACATGGTGATGCCATGTGAGAATCCGCACGCACTCGTCTGGATTGTGCATCATCATCTATGGTGGCCGGCCAAGGTGTACGAGTATCGGGAGAATCAGTACTTTTTCACATCGGAAAAGTACGTCAATGTAGTTCCTTTTGGTGATGAGAGTAAGGCGTAAGTAACTTAATATTCTACTTAAATCTAATCACTTAACTTAACATTAAACCTCATAAACTTATTCCCACAAACACAGATATTGGACTTTACACAAATTAGTTAGAAGCTTCTCCAAGCATCCACCAGAATCAAGCGAAGGAATGCTTGCAAATTTTGCCAAACATAAGCCCCAAAAGCAGAAGCTGCTTCGCGCAAATCTAAAGGAGGCATTGTCTGATGCGAAACAGTACTATGACAAGTACTGGAACGAATACTTCACCGAGCCGTATCCCCTGCAGGACAACGATGGACCAATCATTCTTGATGATCTCTACTTAAGAGTCGAACTCAAGCCAAAGAAGAACATTTTGGACGACAACTTTATTCTGACTGACGCTGATAATGCTGATGATGATGAGACTGAGTCTGAGGTATAGAGACTATAATAACTATTTTTGGCATGATTCCTAGTATATAACTCTATCTCAAAAGGCTTCGACATCCAGAGTTGAAGCGGTGGCAGGACCCTCTAGGCTGTGATCGTGATGCCAATTCATGCGATAAATAATCGAACAAGAAGGCAACTTTCTCCTTAATTTGACCACTATCATGAATCTGTACACTATCAGTACTATTAGTAGTGGTTTAGTATTCGTAGTTTCGTATCTCACTTTCCTATGTTCTCAATATGTTCCTGAACACTATTCACATTCTGTCGAACCCCTTATGAAGTATGAGTAATGATTCACATCGTTTAACAAAACACATTCAATTTATCATATTCAAACTACCAAATACACATTATACCTTATTAGTTTAACATTTGCATTTGAAACATTCAGCTTTTTCCCTTTCGCACATTATCAAAATGCGAGTTTATTATCAACTTAAGACAGATAGTAGATTAGTTGAGTGTACAGCATAAAGCGATCAGATGAAGACGATCTTAACTATCATCTGAATCACTATTACGGACGTCAACATCGTACAGCTTTCAAGGAAGTGCCCGATCTCCACTTACTCGTATTTTGTATAATTATCCAATTATTCATTATTGTATTTGAAATAATTTTTAATTTGAATTTTAAATAAAGCATCATTCGTTTGTTTGTTTTTCGTTTCACATTGTATCATTTAATGAACTGGATTTTGTGACCTTCATCAAATGAGATAATGTTACGATTGGAAGGGTGAGGGAGACTTCTTACTTGACAACTTGTCTATATGCGTCAAGCAACCCTGTCAAAGACATCTTCGCTTTGGATTAACTAAGGACGTCCGTGCTACAGACTAGTTTGCACTTTGGGCAAGTAGATCTTGAATGTGGCACACGAGAACTGGCATTTGGCAGCGAGGCCAGTGCCAATTGTGACTACATTACATAGCACGATCACTGAGAAAAGTTGTGTGCGAGTGGTGGAGTGTCCGAGCCAACACACAACCAAACCCACTAGAGTGGCAACGTTGAATGCAATCAAATTGGTCAAATAAGTTCACATTTAAATGAATGCTTAGAAAAACTCAGTTTTGCATATAAATACTAATAAAAAATATTATCTTACTGTAGTGTGTGCGAGTATACGAGATGCGATACTACACACAACTAATGCATTGACTTCCAAGCGGAAGAGTGTTTGAACGAACGAGCATTTATTGAATCATCAAGTGAGAATGGTACATCAAAGTCGAGGTTTTGTCCTCTCGACTGATCAAGTCCAACTGGTTGGTTGCATTCGCAACTGGCCATTACATAAGATGTTCGTGTTGATAGTTAGTGAGTCAGTGACTGGATGCGTTCCGGTGAGATCGGAATGCACTGGTTTAGTCTAGAGTGAGTCTGATCGTAGGAAGCTGTCGTTAAGGCACGTACAGACGATTAGCAGTGAGGATGAATTGTTGTCAGTTACACGGTGGGGAATGTTCGACAGAGGATGTTTACATTCCGGTTCGGACAGGCACCACACGTCTCCCGGCCTGAGGTTTAGGCCTTTCGAGGCCGACCTCGAGGTCTTGGTATGTTGAATGTAACTGTTTTCTTGTAAACATTTGCTGGTTTGAGCCTGGTGATGTTGACATTGCTTGGTCCGTTTTGCGTTTGAATGGTGAATGTGTGCGTGTTTCGTGTGAGCACCTTATATGGACCAGTGTATGGACGTTGTAGTGGTGTCTTGTGTGCATCGGTTCGTAGAAAAACGAACTCACAGGATTCGAGTTGTTTGGGAATGAACGTTTCCAATGAGGCAACTCGTGTTTTTACTGAAGTTTGCTTGTCGAGACTGGACTTTAGATGATTGACAAATTGCGTTGGTTCCGGAAATGATTTGACTGCTTCTGCAGTGTCTGCAGGTAGTTTGAGTTGTGTTCCGAATACCATCTCGGCTGGGGAATGTTTTAAATCATCTATTTCGGAAGATCGAATACCCAACAGGACAAATGGCAATTTTTCTGTCCATTTTGGATCAGTGTTGAGACATTTGAGTCCGTTTTTGAGTTGTTGGTGGAATCTTTTGACGAGTCCGTTTGCTCGAGGATTGTAAGAACTAGTAAAAATGTGATTCGTTCCAAGGCGAATGCACATTTGCTTGAAAAGTTCAGATTTGAATTGAGGACCTTGATCGGTTGTGATCGTTTCAGGAGTGCCGAATCGAGATATCCACTGTTCGATGAGTGCATTTGCGACTGTTTTAGCATCAGTAGATTGGATAGGGATTGCATCTGGCCATCAGGTGAATCGGTCAACGACGGTCAGCAAGTGTTCATATCCGTTTGATAGTGGCATTGGTCCGACAAGATCAATGTTAATGTTGAAATCGTGCTTTGGGGATTGCAATTTGAATTGGAGAGACTTTTGTGTGCCGTGTGATTTTTGTTGATCCGCATGCAGAGCATGTTGAGCACCAATAAGTGATATCTGTTGACATAGTTGGCCAAAAGTATCGCGATTGGATCAGTTTCTTGCTTGCTTTGATTCCTGGGTGTGAAAGGTTGTGATATTGATCAAAGAGCTTCTTTCGAAGTGATAAAGGTACAAAAGGTCGATTGTTGCCTTTGGTTGTGTCACAAATGAGCTGGGTTCCTGGAATAATTTGAACTGGTTTGAGAGTTGTAGAATTTGTCATTCGTTGAAGTTTGTCGTATTGCTTCTGTGCTTCAACCAATTCTTCTAGAGAACATGGAGATGAGTCGATTTCGTCCACGTTGAAACGGGAAAGTGCGTCTGCAACCACATTGCTTTTGCCTGACAGATGTCGAATGTCAGAGATGAACTGAGAAATATAGTACAGTTGTCGTGATTGTTTTGGAGATTTCTCGTTTAGTGAGCAAAGAGCGTTGGTTAACGGTTTGTGATCTGTGAAGATGATGAATTCACGTGCTTCGAGCATGTACTTTAAATGTTTGATAGACAAGTAAATTGCTAAGAGTTCCCGGTCAAATGTACTGTAGTTGCGCTGTGTAGTGTCAAGCGCTTTGGAGAAGAATCCGAGTGGTTTCCAACAATTGGCGTCTTTTTCTTGCTAAATGTGTTTAAATTCCAATTTTCACTAAAAAAATATATTTTACCGGCTTAATTATATATGTACCTTTATACAAAGTACTATCTGGTTCCACAATCCGTTCCAAAATTCTTGGAACAATTCAAATTTTCAAGTCTCTCTCCCTCCCTCTCTCTCTCTCTCTCTCTCTCTCTCTCTCTCGCCCTTCAAGTTTGTGTTCATATAATTGAGTAAACATTAAAGTTCGATAGTCGAAACAGGACAGAATGGTGAAAGTTTGTTGTGTCCAATATGAATTGTTGACATTGACAGTGTTTGCGACTTTTGTGTTTGCATTGGATTTGGAGTGGGCACACTTGTGTGTGTGTGTGTGTGTGTGTGTGTGTGTGTGTGTGTGTGTGTGTGTGTGTGTGTGTGTGTGTGTGTGTGTGTGTGTGTGTGTGTGTGTGTGTGTGTGTGTGTGTGTGTGTGTGTGTGTGTGTGTGTGTGTGTGTGTGTGTGTGTGTGTGTGTGTGTGTGTGTGTGTGTGTGTGTGTGTGTGTGTGTGTGTGTGTGTGTGTGTGTGTGTGTGTGTGTGTGTGTGTGTGTGGGTGTGTGTGTGTGTGTGTGTGTGTGTGTGTGTGTGTGTGTGTGTGTGTGTGTGTGTGTGTGTGTGTGTGTGTGTGTGTGTGTGTGTGTGTGTGTGTGTGTGTGTGTGTGTGTGTGTGTGTGTGTGTGTGTGTGTGTGTGTGTGTGTGTGTGTGTGTGTGTGTGTGTGTGTGTGTGTATGTACCTGTGTGTTCTTGCTTAACAACTGCACGAGCTTACTCTACATTGAATCTGATGCTTCTGACGGCTTAGTGGTGGAAGAGTCAAACACTTGAGCGAACGAGTACGCCATGTGCGAGTTCGAAACCACTGGTCGTTCAAAGTGTTGGGTCTTTTGTTTTTTTATTTTTTAATTCATAAACAAAACAACATTTGACATTTAGAGTTTACCAATTAGTTAATCAAGCATACATTAAGCTGCTCTGTGTGTATTTTCTCATTTTCATCTATCGTTTTGTCATGTTATTATAATAGATTTTGTCTGGTGATCACAAACATTGTTCTCACAATCAAAATATTATCTAACCAGTTTGATATTACTACCGAAATGTACTGACAAAATAGATGCTTTTCATACAGACATACACATACACACATCGATAAAGATTATAATGTAATGTTTAATGCAAAATTAATAAACAATCGATTGGCTTGGTAGAGGTACAAAAATGCATAGATGTACACAACATACCTGTACGTGTTTATTTATATACTAAACAAGTTCGAGTTCACATGTGAATTTTTACGATATCGAATCCCATCTCTTTCTTTGGGTGTTGTATTCTTTTTATTTTTTAAATTCATAAACAAAACAACATTTGACAATTGGAGTTTACCAATAAGCAAATTAAGCATATATTAAGCTGCCCTGTGTGTATTTTCTCAATTTCATCTATGATTTTATCATGTTGTTATGATCAATTTTGTCGGTTACCCACAAACATGGCTCTCACAATCAAAGTGTCATCTAAACCAGTTTACTATTACGCCATTAAATATGTACAGTCAAAATAGATGAACTACACGTACACATACACATACATAGATAGATAGTTGCATAAATCCAGTTATGTATCTAGAATGCAGGATTCACTAATTGGTAAACTCTGAATGTCAAATATTGTTTTGTTTATGAATTTAAAAATAAAAAACAAAAAGAATACAACGTAACAACACATGGATTCGATCTCATAAACATTCGCATGTGAACTCGATCTCCTACCATTAAGCCATACTCGAAGTATTCTAGATAGTATATTTGTTGATGCACCTTTATGAGTGGATGCGTGCATTACCTGTACAGGCAGTATTTTAAATTGTATCACTATTGTTGTACTAAAGCACTGTCCATGTTTGTGTGTGTGTGTGCCTTTAACAGTAGAGAAAAATCGATGCGGTTTCTGTCTATTTTTGCATGTACATTACCTGTACAATACTGGTAACTGGTTTAGGTTTTTTTGGCTGTAAACAATAGATAGAGGTAAACAATGCACAGCACAATACAACATACCTGTACGTGTTTACTTATAAACAACAACAAGCATCCATATCTTTGATCAGTTGGTTGGTGGTCTGTTGGTTAGTAGCTCGCACGCTAAAACAGATTGGTCGAGTTCGACTCCTGCAGACTCCATCGTGCCAGCTGATCCTTATTTTATTTTTTAATTCACAAACTAAAACTATTTTAAAGTCGGGATTTTCATTATTAAATGCGAATCTTAACGCTCATAACGCTTTATGATATTTTGATCTCATTTTCATGAATAATTTTGTTACACACGCACACGCAAATTTTCTGTCAACTATTGCACAATATCCCAATTCTAAAATTATCGAATTTATTAATAGATTTAAATCTTTTTTTAAATAAATTTTTTTTAAATATTTATTAATTTTGGATTTCTAATTATTAATTAACAATTACGCACATGTGCGTTAAAATTAGAACTTGTACTATTTGAAAAAGCAAAATCAAATTTGTTATATTACACAGAAGAACACATTTCCGGAACACATTTGTGTGACGTTCGAAATTTGTAAATCGAAAAACCAAGTTTTCAAGTTCACGTATATAAATGAGTTGATATATCAGTTCAATTTGATTCAAAAATAGGAAAATATTTATAAATTCAATTATTTTCAAGTGTTTGTGTGAATCGCTCAAATGAAATGTAAACACAAAGTGCCTCTGTGTGTGTAGTGGTCAATTTGATTTTGGTTTATTTTTTAATTTCTAATTTCAATTTTCGTGTTTGTGTTTGTTTACACAAGCCGATTGAATTTTTGAATTATTACTATTTTGCTGTTCTAAATAAAGAATATTCAACTACTACATGTTTTTAATCGAAATATTCAATTTAAATAAATAATGTTATTAATAAAAATGTTTTTAATTTAAAATATTATTAGGATTATTATTCTTTAGAATTCAATTTAAATTTCAAGTGGAACATTTTCAAAATTAGTAAAACGCAAAAAAAAAACATTCGAAATATTGAAAACAGATAGATAAAGTTGCGTTTCAGAAACGAAAGAGGCCGCCACGCGCCTGACAATTCAAACACAAATTGTATTGTTGTCCGTTAGCATTATGAAACGAGTTTCAATGCAAAAGTAAATGTGATCTTAGCATCTTCATAAAAAACAAAATTACTAAAATGTCGATTAAGCGACAGAAAAATAGTAGAACAAAAATGTCAAGGTTTAAAAGGTTGTACAGCTTTTTGTGTTGCACTCTATTAGAATGGATGTGTGAAGTGTGGAGTGCACCAAGTTTGTGTGCACTCGAGGTTAATTGACACAAAGACATAATGCAAAGGACAACTTGAGTTGGTTTGGAAGACATGACGATTCAAGGAGTGTGCCATGGATTGATGCACGTATACCCACTACATTTGTACTATGTGGTAGCATCAATTCAATCGAATTAGTTTGTGTCTGTGTGTTATTAGATGCGGATAATGTGAACCCTTGATATGGTGCTTCTGGATGTTTTGTTTTGTTTGGTAGTTTGATTCATGCTTTCAGTCTGGATCTAATTTATAAGAGTACTAATCAACGTTTGATGTACATTGGACAAGACATGGTTATGCCTAACCAAAACAACAACAATCAATCAACTGTCTCACCAACGTTGTCTAGACACAAACTTTCATTTTTACAAATTTTACATTATTTTTGAACATTAAATTTGTCTGCATTTCGATCATCATCAACAACAACAAAATGTCTGTGTTTGTGTCGATGGCGTAATATCCGTCTGTAACTGAGTCATTCAAACAGTGACATACAATGAGCAATTGCTTTTGTCCAGTCGGCGCCATGACGCCCGAGTGTATGTGTCATCGTCATGTCCCTCTCCTCTCACAAGAGTTGAGATCCGGAAAGCATGGGTATCGAACTCGATCTCACAGGGTGCAAGAGCACAATCAAACACCGATTTTTCGAATCAAACTTTGTTCGAATGTACATTAGGTTCGATTGTGTTTAAATCTCGAAGAAATTTTCTAAGTTTTCAGAAGATAATAATTTCACAATATAAAACTACTGAATAGAACACAACAAGTGTCATTTAACTTGTGTGGGTGTGTGTGTGTCTGGAGACTTATTCGTAAATTGAGCACATCCTTGCTCACCTCTAATACATAATGATAATTTTATATAATCGCTTTGACCTTTTACACTGTACTTCTGTGCTAGTACTGCTCGTGAAGCCACGTGTGCACAAATTGGTAGACGAAGCTTTCTATGAAACACGGCTAAATATAAACACAAATAAGCGTCGAGGTGACAAGAGCATGAACCTAAAGATCGGCGTCCACTGACGGAAAGTGAAAGCACAGACCTACCTGCACCGAGAGCAGTGATGACACAAGAAAGCAAATAACTAATGTAAAAAAAACTCGCTTTGTGTTCAACGCTGAGTGTGCAGTGCACAGAGTAAATCGAATGAACAAACCTCATCAACAGCACCGATTGCCATCTCTGCTGTGATGCACTTGCCACTGCACTCGATCGACTTGGTGTCTCACTGTGTGCTGTTTGCGAGCCAACTCGAGTGAGGATAGCTTCATAGATGTGGATGGTTTTCTCTCTCTCTCTTTCTCTCTCTCTCTCTCTCTCTCTCTCTCTCTCTCTCTCTCTCTCTCTCTCCAACGAATCATCATCATCATGTTGACTAAGGGATGGGTCCCAGATGGTCTCAGTGAGGGCAAGTCGGTGTTGATACAGAAAGATGGCGATCTGAACGATGTTATCTGATCTGTTACTGATACTTTTTTGAGTATCAGTCCGAGGATGAGTTGCGGCACTGATATGGACAGTTGCGGCACTGATATGGACAGTTGCGGCACTCATACGAACAGTTATCCTCGTACTGATACTTTTTGAGTATCAGTCCGAGGATGATTTGCGGCACTGATATTGACATTTGCGGCACTCATAGGAACAGTTATCCTCGTACTGATACTTTTTTGAGTATCAGTCCGAGGATGAGTTGCGGCACTGATATGGACAGTTGCGGCACCGATATGGACAGTTGCGGCACTGATATGGATAGTTGCGGCCCCGATATGGACGGTTGCGGCACCGATATGGACAGTTCCGGCACTGATATGCATAGTTGCGGCCCCGATATGGACATTTGCGGCACCGATATGGACAGTTGCGGCACCGATATGGACAGTTGCGGCACCGATATGGACAGTTTCGGCACTGATATGGATAGTTGCGGCCCCGATATGGACATTTGCGGCACCGATATGGACAGTTGCGGCACCGATATGGACAGTTGCGGCACCGATATGGACAGTTGCGGCACCGATATGGACAGTTGCGGCACCGATATGGACAGTTATCCTC
>JAKIJQ010000236.1:0-212578 GCA_023373905.1 Rhizoglyphus robini | reverse complement strand
TCCATTAGCGAGATAAGCTTGTTCATCAAACAACCGATACATTTGGTTGCGGCAATGGAAATATGATGAATCTAACCTATTTCCATTAGCGAGATAAGCTTGTTCATCAAAACAACCGATACATTTGGTTGCGGCAATGGAAATATGATGAATCTAACCTATTTCCATTGCCGAGATAAGCTTGTTCATCAAACAACCGATACATTTGGTTGCGGCAATGGAAATATGATGAATCTAACCTATTTCCATGTACGAGATAAGCTTGTTCATCAAACAACCGATACATTTGGTTGCGGCAATGGAAATATGATGAATCTAACCTATTTCCATTGCCGAGATAAGCTTGTTCATCAAACAACCGATACATTTGGTTGCGGCAATGGAAATATGATGAATCTAACCTATTTCCATAGCCGTGATAAGCTTGTTCATCAAAACAACCGATACATTTGGTTGCGGCAATGGAAATATGATGAATCTAACCTATTTCCATTAGCGAGATAAGCTTGTTCATCAAAACAGCAGATACATTTGGTTGCGGCAATGGAAATATGATGAATCTAACCTATTTCCATTAGCGAGATAAGCTTGTTCATCAAAACAACCGATACATTTGGTTGCGGCAATGGAAATATGATGAATCTAACCTATTTCCATTAGCGAGATAAGCTTGTTCATCAAAACAGCAGATACATTTGGTTGCGGCAATGGAAATATGATGAATCTAACCTATTTCCATTAGCGAGATAAGCTTGTTCATCAAAACAACCGATACATTTGGTTGCGGCAATGGAAATATGATGAATCTAACCTATTTCCATGTACGAGATAAGCTTGTTCATCAAACAACCGATACATTTGGTTGCGGCAATGGAAATATGATGAATCTAACCTATTTCCATTGCCGAGATAAGCTTGTTCATCAAACAACCGATACATTTGGTTGCGGCAATGGAAATATGATGAATCTAACCTATTTCCATTGCCGAGATAAGCTTGTTCATCAAAATAGCCGATACATTTGGTTGCGGCAATGGAAATAGGATGAATCTAACCTATTTCCATTGTCGAGATAAGCTTGTTCATCAAATAGCCGATACATTTGGTTGCGGCAATGGAAATAGGATGAATCTAACCTATTTCCATTGTCGAGATAAGCTTGTTCATCAAAACTTCCGATACATTTGGTTGCGGCAATGGAAATAGGATGAATCTAACCTATTTCCATGTACGAGATAAGCTTGTTCATCAAAACATCCGATACATTTGGTTGCGGCAATGGAAATATGATGAATCTAACCTATTTCCATTAGCGAGATAAGCTTGTTCATCAAAACAGCCGATACATTTGGTTGCGGCAATGGAAATAGGATGAATCTAACCTATTTCCATTAGCGAGATAAGCTTGTTCATCAAATAACCGATACATTTGGTTGCGGCAATGGAAATATGATGAATCTAACCTATTTCCATTGCCGAGATAAGCTTGTTCATCAAACAACCGATACATTTGGTTGCGGCAATGGAAATAGGATGAATCTAACCTATTTCCATTGCCGAGATAAGCTTGTTCATCAAAACATCCGATACATTTGGTTGCGGCAATGGAAATAGGATGAATCTAACCTATTTCCATTGTCGAGATAAGCTTGTTCATCAAACAGCCGAAACATTTGGTATCGGCCATGCCGATAGATTTGGTATCGGCAATGGAAATAGGATGAATCTAACCTATTTCCATGTACGAGATAAGCTTGTTCATCAAAACAGCCAATACATTTGGTTGCGGCAATGGAAATAGGATGAATCTAATCTATTTCCATTAGCGAGATAAGCTTGTTCATCAAAACATACGATACATTTGGTTGCGGCAATGGAAATAGGATGAATCTAACCTATTTCCATATACGAGATAAACTTGTTCATGAAATAACCGATACATTTGGTTGCGGCAATGGAAATAGGATGAATCTAACCTATTTCCATTGGCGAGATCAGCTTGTTCATCAAAACAGCCGATACATTTGGTTGCGGCAATGGAAATAGGATGAATCTAACCTATTTCCATTGGCGAGATAAGCTTGTTCATCAAAACAGCCGATACATTTGGTTGCGGCAATGGAAATAGGATGAATCTAACCTATTTCCATTAGCGAGTTAAGCTTGTTCATCAAAACACCGATACATTTGGTTGCGGCAATGGAAATAGGATGAATCTAACCTATTTCCATTAGCGAGATAAGCTTGTTCATCAAAACTTCCGATACATTTGGTTGCGGCAATGGAAATAGGATGAATCTAACCTATTTCCATTGCCGAGATAAGCTTGTTCATCAAACAGCCGATACATTTGGTTGCGCAATGGAAATAGGATGAATCTAACCTATTTCCATGTACGAGATAAACTTGTTCATGAAATAACCGATACATTTGGTTGCGGCAATGGAAATAGGATGAATCTAATCTATTTCCATTAGCGAGATAAGCTTGTTCATGAAATAACCGATACATTTGGTTGCGGCAATGGAAATAGGATGAATCTAACCTATTTCCATTAGCGAGATAAGCTTGTTCATCAAAACTTCCGATACATTTGGTTGCGGCAATGGAAATAGGATGAATCTAACCTATTTCCATTAGCGAGATAAGCGTGTTCATCAAAACATCCGATACATTTAGTTGCGGCAATGGAAATAGGATGAATCTAACCTATTTCCATTGTCGAGATAAGCTTGTTCATCAAAATAGCCGATACATTTGGTTGCGGCAATGGAAATAGGATGAATCTAACCTATTTCCATTGTCGAGATAAGCTTGTTCATCAAAACAGCCGATACATTTGGTTGCGGCAATGGAAATAGGATGAATCTAACCTATTTCCATTAGCGAGATAAGCGTGTTCATCAAAACATCCGATACATTTAGTTGCGGCAATGGAAATAGGATGAATCTAACCTATTTCCATGTTCGAGATAAGCTTGTTCATCAAAACAGCCGATACATTTGGTTGCGGCAATGGAAATAGGATGAATCTAACCTATTTCCATTAGCGAGATAAGCTTGTACATCACATAGCCGATACATTTGGTTGCGGCAATGGAAATAGGATGAATCTAACCTATTTCTATTGTCGAGATAAGCTTGTTCATCAAATTGCGGATACATTTGGTTGCGGCAATGGAAATAGGATGAATCTAACCTATTTCCATTGGCGAGATAAGCTTGTTCATCAAATAGCCGATACATTTGGTTGCGGCAATGGAAATAGGATGAATCTAACCTATTTCCATTAGCGAGATAAGCGTGTTCATCAAAACATCCGATACATTTAGTTGCGGCAATGGAAATAGGATGAATCTAACCTATTTCCATGTTCGAGATAAGCTTGTTCATCAAAACAGCCGATACATTTGGTTGCGGCAATGGAAATAGGATGAATCTAACCTATTTCCATTAGCGAGATAAGCTTGTTCATCAAAACATCCGATACATTTGGTTGCGGCAATGGAAATAGGATGAATCTAACCTATTTCCATGTACGAGATAAGCTTGTTCATCAAAACATCCGATACATTTGGTTGCGGCAATGGAAATAGGATGAATCTAACCTATTTCCATTGTCGAGATAAGCTTGTTCATCAAATTGCCGATACATTTGGTTGCGGCAATGGAAATAGGATGAATCTAACCTATTTCCATTGGCGAGATAAGCTTGTTCATCAAATCAGCCGATACATTTGGTTGCGGCAATGGAAATAGGATGAATCTAACCTATTTCCATTGGCGAGATAAGCTTGTTCATCACATAGCCGATACTTTTGGTATCGGCCATACGATACTTTGTGCGGCAATGGAAATAGGATGAATCTAACCTATTTCCATGTACGAGATAAGCTTGTTCATCAAAACAGCCGATACATTTGGTTGCGGCAATGGAAATAGGATGAATCTAACCTATTTCCATTAGCGAGATAAGCTTGTTCATCAAAACATACGATACATTTGGTTGCGGCAATGGAAATAGGATGAATCTAACCTATTTCCATTAGCGAGATAAGCTTGTTCATCAAATAACCGATACATTTGGTTGCGGCAATGGAAATAGGATGAATCTAACCTATTTCCATTAGCGAGATAAGCTTGTTCATCAAAAACTCCGATACATTTGGTTGCGGCAATGGAAATAGGATGAATCTAACCTATTTCCATTAGCGAGATAAGCTTGTTCATCAAATAACCGATACATTTGGTTGCGGCAATGGAAATAGGATGAATCTAACCTATTTCCATTGTCGAGATAAGCTTGTTCATCAAAACAGCCGATACATTTGGTTGCGGCAATGGAAATAGGATGAATCTAACCTATTTCCATGTACGAGATAAGCGTGTTCATCAAAACATCCGATACATTTAGTTGCGGCAATGGAAATAGGATGAATCTAACCTATTTCCATTAGCGAGATAAGCTTGTTCATCAAATAACCGATACATTTGGTTGCGGCAATGGAAATAGGATGAATCTAACCTATTTCCATTGTACGAGATAAGCTTGTTCATCACATAGCCGATACATTTGGTATGCCGTGTTTGGTCGGCAATGGAAATAGGATGAATCTAACCTATTTCCATGTACGAGATAAGCTTGTTCATCAAAACAGCCGATACATTTGGTTGCGGCAATGGAAATAGGATGAATCTAACCTATTTCCATTAGCGAGATAAGCTTGTTCATCAAATAACCGATACATTTGGTTGCGGCAATGGAAATAGGATGAATCTAACCTATTTCCATTAGCGAGATAAGCTTGTTCATCAAAACTTCCGATACATTTGGTTGCGGCAATGGAAATAGGATGAATCTAACCTATTTCCTTTAGCGAGATAAGCGTGTTCATCAAAACATCCGATACATTTAGTTGCGGCAATGGAAATAGGATGAATCTAACCTATTTCCATTAGCGATATAAGCTTGTTCATCAAAACTTGCCGATACATTTGGTTGCGGCAATGGAAATAGGATGAATCTAACCTATTTCCATTGTCGAGATAAGCTTGTTCATCAAAACAGCCGATACATTTGGTTGCGGCAATGGAAATAAGATGAATCTAACCTATTTCCATTAGCGAGATAAGCTTGTTCATCAAAACTTCCGATACATTTGGTTGCGGCAATGGAAATAGGATGAATCTAACCTATTTCCATTGCCGAGATAAGCTTGTTCATCAAATAACCGATACATTTGGTTGCGGCAATGGAAATAGGATGAATCTAACCTATTTCCATTAGCGAGATAAGCTTGTTCATCAAAACTTGCCGATACATTTGGTAGCGGCAATGGAAATAGGATGAATCTAACCTATTTCCATGTACGAGATAAGCTTGTTCATCAAAACATCCGATACATTTGGTTGCGGCAATGGAAATATGATGAATCTAACCTATTTCCATTAGCGAGATAAGCTTGTTCATCAAAACTGCCGATACATTTGGTTGCGGCAATGGAAATAGGATGAATCTAACCTATTTCCATTAGCGAGATAAGCTTGTTCATCAAAACTAACCGATACATTTGGTTGCGGCAATGGAAATAGGATGAATCTAACCTATTTCCATTAGCGAGATAAGCTTGTTCATCAAATAACCGATACATTTGGTTGCGGCAATGGAAATAGGATGAATCTAACCTATTTCCATTGTCGAGATAAGCTTGTTCATCAAAACATCCGATACATTTGGTTGCGGCAATGGAAATAGGATGAATCTAACATATTTCCATTTGTGAGATAAACTTGTTCATCAAAACAGCCGATACATTTGGTTGCGGCAATGGAAATAGGATGAATCTAACCTATTTCCATTTACGAGATAAGCTTGTTCATCAAATAACCGATACATTTGGTTGCGGCAATGGAAATAGGATGAATCTAACCTATTTCCATTAGCGAGATAAGCTTGTTCATCAAATACATTGCCGATACATTTGGTTGCGGCAATGGAAATAGGATGAATCTAACCTATTTCCATGTAGCGAGATAAGCGTGTTCATCAAATAACCGATACATTTGGTTGCGGCAATGGAAATAGGATGAATCTAACCTATTTCCATGTACGAGATAAGCTTGTTCATCAAAACAGCCGATACATTTGGTTGCGGCAATGGAAATAGGATGAATCTAACCTATTTCCATTAGCGAGATAAGCTTGTTCATCAAAACATCCGATACATTTAGTTGCGGCAGTGGAAATAGGATGAATCTAACCTATTTCCATTAGCGAGATAAGCTTGTTCATCAAAACAGCCGATACATTTGGTTGCGGCAATGGAAATAGGATGAATCTAACCTATTTCCATTGTCGAGATAAGCTTGTTCATCAAAACAGCCGATACATTTGGTTGCGGCAATGGAAATAGGATGAATCTAACCTATTTCCATTAGCGAGATAAGCTTGTTCATCAAAACTTCCGATACATTTGTTTGCGGCAATGGAAATAGGATGAATCTAACCTATTTCCATTTACGAGATAAGCTTGTTCATCACATAGCCGATACATTTGGTTGCGGCAATGGAAATAGGATGAATCTAACCTATTTCCATTAGCGAGATAAGCGTGTTCATCAAAACATACGATACATTTGGTATCGGCAATGGAAATAGGATGAATCTAACCTATTTCCATGTACGAGATAAGCTTGTTCATCAAAACAGCCGATACATTTGGTTGCGGCAATGGAAATAGGATGAATCTAACCTATTTCCATTGCCGAGATAAGCTTGTTCATCAAAACAGCCGATACATTTGGTTGCGGCAATGGAAATAGGATGAATCTAACCTATTTCCATTAGCGAGATAAGCTTGTTCATCAAAACTTCCGATACATTTGGTTGCGGCAATGGAAATAGGATGAATCTAACCTATTTCCATTAGCGAGATAAGCTTGTTCATCAAATAGCCGATACATTTGGTTGCGGCAATGGAAATAGGATGAATCTAACCTATTTCCATTTACGAGATAAGCTTGTTCATCAAAACTTACCGATACATTTGGTTGCGGCAATGGAAATAGGATGAATCTAACCTATTTCCATGTACGAGATAAGCTTGTTCATCAAAACAGCCGATACATTTGGTTGCGGCAATGGAAATAGGATGAATCTAACCTATTTCCATTGTCGAGATAAGCTTGTTCATCAAAACATCCGATACATTTAGTTGCGGCAATGGAAATAGGATTAATCTAACCTATTTCCATGTACGAGATAAGCTTGTTCATCAAAACTTCCGATACATTTGGTTGCGGCAATGGAAATAGGATGAATCTAACCTATTTCCATTGGCGAGATAAGCTTGTTCATCAAAACAGCCGATACATTTGGTTGCGGCAATGGAAATAAGATGAATCTAACCTATTTCCATTGTCGAGATAAGCTTGTTCATCAAATAACCGATACATTTAGTTGCGGCAATGGAAATAGGATTAATCTAACCTATTTCCATGTTCGAGATAAGCTTGTTCATCAAAACAGCCGATACATTTGGTTGCGGCAATGGAAATAGGATGAATCTAACCTATTTCCATTAGCGAGATAAGCTTGTTCATCAAAACATCCGATACATTTGGTTGCGGCAATGGAAATAGGATGAATCTAACCTATTTCCATTAGCGAGATAAGCTTGTTCATCAAAACTTCCGATACATTTGGTTGCGGCAATGGAAATAGGATGAATCTAACCTATTTCCATTTACGAGATAAGCTTGTTCATCAAATAACCGATACATTTGGTTGCGGCAATGGAAATAGGATGAATCTAACCTATTTCCATTGTCGAGATAAGCTTGTTCATCAAAACAGCCGATACATTTGGTTGCGGCAATGGAAATAGGATGAATCTAACCTATTTCCATGTATCGAGATAAGCTTGTTCATCAAAACAGCCGATACATTTGGTTGCGGCAATGGAAATAGGATGAATCTAACCTATTTCCATGTACGAGATAAGCTTGTTCATCAAAACATCCGATACATTTGGTTGCGGCAATGGAAATAGGGTGATTCTAACCTATTTCCATTAGCGAGATAAGCTTGTTCATCAAAACAGCCGATACATTTGGTTGCGGCAATGGAAATAGGATGAATCTAACCTATTTCCATTAGCGAGATAAGCTTGTTCATCAAAACATCCGATACATTTGGTTGCGGCAATGGAAATAGGATGAATCTAACCTATTTCCATGTGCGAGATAAGCTTGTTCATCAAAATAGCCGATACATTTGGTATCGGCACAGGGAAATAGGATGAATCTAACCTATTTCCATGTTCGAGATAAGCTTGTTCATCAAAACAGCCAATACATTTGGTTGCGGCAAAGGAAATAGGATGAATCTAACCTATTTCCATGTAGCGAGATAAAGCTTGTTCATCAAATAATCGATACATTTGGTTGCGGCAATGGAAATAGGATGAATCTAACCTATTTCCATTGTAGCGAGATAAAGCTTGTTCATCAAAACAGCCGATACATTTGGTTGCGGCAATGGAAATAGGATGAATCTAACCTATTTCCATGTTCGAGATAAGCTTGTTCATCAAACAGCCAATACATTTGGTTGCGGCAATGGAAATAGGATGAATCTAACCTATTTCCATTAGCGAGATAAACTTGTTTATCAAATAACCGATACATTTGGTTGCGGCAATGGAAATAGGATGAATCTAACCTATTTCCATGTAGCGAGATAAGCTTGTTCATCAAATAATCGATACATTTGGTTGCGGCAATGGAAATAGGATGAATCTAACCTATTTCCATGTAGCGAGATAAGCTTGTTCATCAAATAACCGATACATTTGGTTGCGGCAATGGAAATAGGATGAATCTAACCTATTTCCATGTATCGAGATAAGCTTGTTCATCAAAACAGCCGATACATTTGGTTGCGGCAATGGAAAATAGGATGAATCTAACCTATTTCCATTAGCGAGATAAGCTTGTTCATCAAAACTAACCGATACATTTGGTTGCGGCAATGGAAATAGGATGAATCTAACCTATTTCCATGTAGCGAGATAAGCTTGTTCATCAAAAAATCCGATACATTTGGTTGCGGCAATGGAAATAGGATGAATCTAACCTATTTCCATGTAGCGAGATAAACTTGTTCATCAAATATCCGATACATTTGGTTGCGGCAATGGAAATAGGATGAATCTAACCTATTTCCATTAGCGAGATAAACTTGTTCATCAAAAAACTTCCGATACATTTGGTTGCGGCAATGGAAATAGGATGAATCTAACCTATTTCCATGTACGAGATAAGCTTGTTCATCAAATAACCGATACATTTGGTTGCGGCAATGGAAATAGGATGAATCTAACCTATTTCCATTAGCGAGATAAGCTTGTTCATCAAAACATCCGATACATTTGGTTGCGGCAATGGAAATAGGATGAATCTAACCTATTTCCATTTACGAGATAAACTTGTTCATCAAAACACCCGATACATTTGGTTGGGGCAATGGAAATAGGATGAATCTAACCTATTTCCATTAGCGAGATAAACTTGTTCATCAAAACATCCGATACATTTGGTTGCGGCAATGGAAATAGGATTAATCTAACCTATTTCCATGTTCCGAGATAAGCTTGTTCATCAAAACAGCCGATACATTTGGTTGCGGCAATGGAAATAGGATGATTCTAACCTATTTCCATTAGCGAGATAAGCTTGTTCATCAAAAAACTCCGATACATTTGGTTGCGGCAATGGAAATAGGATGAATCTAACCTATTTCCATGTAGCGAGATAAAGCTTGTTCATCAAAATAACCGATACATTTGGTTGCGGCAATGGAAATAGGATGAATCTAACCTATTTCCATTAGCGAGATAAGCTTGTTCATCAAATAACCGATACATTTGGTTGCGGCAATGGAAATAGGATGAATCTAACCTATTTCCATTGTCGAGATAAGCTTGTTCATCAAAACTTCCGATACATTTGGTTGCGGCAATGGAAATAGGATGAATCTAACCTATTTCCATTGTCGAGATAAGCTTGTTCATCAAATAACCGAGACATTTGGTTGCGGCAATGGAAATAGGATGAATCTAACCTATTTCCATTGCCGAGATAAGCTTGTTCATCAAAACAGCCGATACATTTGGTTGCGGCAATGGAAATAGGATGAATCTAACCTATTTCCATGTTCGAGATAAGCTTGTTCATCAAAACAGCCGATACATTTGGTTGCGGCAATGGAAATAGGATGAATCTAACCTATTTCCATTAGCGAGATAAGCTTGTTCATCAAAACTTCCGATACATTTGGTTGCGGCAATGGAAATAGGATGAATCTAATCTATTTCCATTAGCGAGATAAGCATGTTCATCAAAACATCCGATACATTTGGTTGCGGCAATGGAAATAGGATAAATCTAACCTATTTCCATTGGCGAGATAAAGCTTGTTCATCAAAACAGCCGATACATTTGGTTGCGGCAATGGAAATAGGATGAATCTAACCTATTCCCATTGTCGAGATAAGCTTGTTCATCAAATAACCGATACATTTGGTTGCGGCAATGGAAATAGGATGAATCTAACCTATTTCCATTAGCGAGATAAGCTTGTTCATCCAAACATCCGATACATTTGGTTGCGGCAATGGAAATAGGATGAATCTAACCTATTTCCATTAGCGAGATAAGCTTGTTCATCAAAACATCCGATACATTTGGTTGCGGCAATGGAAATTGGCTAATTGGAAATCATCATCACCACATCAGTGAGTGAGTGAGTGTGTGTCTGTGTCCAATGAGCATTTGGTATATGAAGGTTGTGTAACACTACCTCTATTAAGAAGTGTGTCAAATATTTGCAACTATGAAGAAGAATTTAAAAAACTACCTTCATAAAGAAGTCGTTCGCTTCTGTATAAAGAAGTTGCGTACTTCTTTATAAAAGTATTTTTCAGATAAACTTTTTCATGAAGAAGATTCTTATGAGATTGATTTCCAAATTAATATTATTTAAAAAATTCAATGGACAATAGCTTTCTGTGAACTTGAACAAATAGAATTGTTTATATGGAAAAACATTTATTGAATTGTTTTGATTGTGGTTAGCTCGTAATAATTGATTGAATTGTAGACTGAACAATGTTAAAATTGAAAATCAACTCAAGTACCTGTATGAACCGCATGTTGTCGAAGGTACAAGTATGGCCGAGGTTTCTGCTCTGGCTTATGTTGCCTTGGCGTGGTTCTTCCTTTAAAAACCAAATATAGTATGCACAACTAAAAATACCTTTTGATTCAATGTTGGGGTTGTCATCTAAAATTCATTACAGATGCAAATATGAACCGAGAGAAATTTGACCTTAACTTCTCTATAGAGGTAGAATTGACTACCTTCATAGAGAAGTTACTGCGTTAAACTTCTTTATCAAAAAGTTGTGTAAAAACTTCTTTATAAAAGTATAATAGCAAAACTTCTCTATAGACTCCGTTCAGAGCTGAGAGTGGACAGCTGTGTCAAAGTGAAAGTATAGCCAAACACACAGTGACATTTCATTTCACTCACTAGGCTGTTTGAAAAGTCACAGCGCCACCACAGTCACCTGATTGTAGTCAGATGCAAATTGGAGCCTACATTCAGTCAGTTAACTGAAATTACTATCGCACAGTCATTTATTATCGTGTGTTAATACTTGGTTTCATAATAACTCAACCTTGTTTTGTGTTATCTCGTTTTGTTTTTCGTTTGTTCTCGTTCAAATCTCAAATGTTCATCAATATCATTCGCATTCATTTGAAAATTCCAATTCAATGAAACTAATCCTTAAATTAATTCACTAATGAGCTCATGTTGACAAAAAGGAAGAGATCAACGATTCCATGAAATGTTCAATTGGGACCACAACAAAACTGCAATAACTGCAATTCAATCAATTTATCATTTTAAAACGAATCATCTTTTGTTTGTAATCAAATCTTTGTTTCAATTGTATTAACTTGGAAACATCACAATTTTTGATTAAATTAATGTGACAGTCTGGTGCATCTTTGAGGAGTATTACGTGTTTCAAGAATATGGTTCTTCTCAAACCCATTGGTCTTGAATTGGTCATTTTTCAATTCAAATCATGCGACAGTCTGGTTTAAAATTTAAAATTTAGATTATGCTACAAGGAAATGATTGTTCAATTTCACAAACAAAAGTTAGAATGGATTTCATTTATTGACAATTAATCAGTTTAACCGGTGATTGTTATTTCAATTTCAGTACACTCTAATCTCAATTGTCATTTTTAATTTTCCAAGCAGCAACAAAAATGTACAATCAAATGTACGTACAAAGTTAGTCATAAACGAGTGAAATACCGTAATACAGATACTTTTTCAAACTAAAAACTTACTTTGTTTTTACTGCTCCACCTTTTTGAGCAAGTTTGAATCGATTTCATTGCCAAACGCCATCAGTAAGTAGCCAATGTAAATGAATAGGTACTGTAGAATTGAAGGTTATTAAATAAAATTACCAATAAAACTTTGTTTAATTATACCTCGAGTAAAGAAGAATGTGTAATCACGGTCAATGTGCCAATGGTTAGGCCAAATTTAGGACCGAAACTAAGCCGACTGTATAGATCGGTAAATTTTAGTTTGTACACAATTTGCCTACGAACGAGAAAAACTCTGCAGGGGAACGATTAGTTTAGTGGGAAGGTGCATTGTTTTACAGGTTGCGGCCATTGGTCCCATCACTGAATAGGCTGCCAGTGCTTGACACACAATTACGGTGAGAAAACATGAACTTCTGAATGGTCAATTGATGCGGCACAAAGACCAGCCTACTGAGCAGATAAATGTTGATCGGAATGTGGGTGAGCAGAAAGGCAAACATCAAATCGCCCCACAGTTGCTCATTGCCCGCATCCATCAGGTAGCAGATTCGATTGTGGTCCACTAAAAAGCGGCACAAATATTTCTCGTATTTCGATGAAGTTTTTCGGAACGTTCGAAATTTTTTGGATCATCTCTGAGATGCACAAACTCAAGTGACGAACATGTCCAGCGAAAATCGTCCAAGCCATAATTGCGCTTATACAGGAGAGTTTCTCTTGTTCTGTTTGATTGGGGAAAAACAGTTAGTTATGATATATTATATATTCTTGTTTAATGTGTGTTTAAAACTTTTAAATGTTTCTAATTAATTAAACAAAAATAATTATTAGTATTAATTTTTTAAATACCCCGATTGATATTAAATTTTACCACGAATTTTACCAAAGAGACAAATTATTCTCATTTATTATACACGATATATACAATTTTATAGAACTACCGTCGCCATCTAGTGTGTAAAAGTGAAACTAAGCTCAATGTTTGTTTACATCCAGGCTCAAATGAGTGAGTTCATGAGTTGCAGTTGCACTCATTATGTGCAACCGAAGTTTGTTGTAATATTGGTGTGGTTTCTTTGTTATTTTATAAACTTTTGATCAAATTTATGCATCAACGAGTTTGTGGCTAAATCGCCGGTTGAGCCACAACGATAAATTTGATATTAATTATTGCAATACATGTTAGTAATCAATTGACAATTGATATTGACAATACAATACAGAATCAAATTTATGAATTTAAAAAATATTATTTTGTGTGTGCTTCTGTCAACTTTAATACTGTGCCTAATACTTTTATTGCTCATCATGTCAAACAAACATCCACAAAACCTTTTTTCACAATCATGTACCGGTCCTTGGGAGGCTGCAGCACGTGATTCATTCTGGATGAGCATGCACAAGAACCTTCTTGCACAAACCAAGGCTCATGCAACCGAAATGAAGGTTGTTTTCCTGGGTGATTCGCTTACTGCACGTTGGACTAGAAATGGAAAGAAGGTTTGGGATGAACATTATGCTACTCGTGGGGCGTTCAACTATGGCATCGATGGTGACAGAACTGAGCACGTTCTGTGGCGTATTCAAAATGGAGAGTTCGATGGTGTGCAACCAAAGTTGGTGGTACTGATGATTGGTTTGTTTAGAATTAATTTTACTGTAAATCATAACAAATTTTAATAATTTCAGGAACAAACAATCTATGGTGCAACACGGTCCCTGACATTGCCAAAGCCATCCAGACCATCTTGACCGCTCTGCTCACCAAAATGCCCAATACTAAAATACTTCTACTGAGCATTCTGCCACAAGTGACATTCTCCGAAAAGTCAGACACAAAAATACACGATCTCAATGTTGTGATCCAACAATTTGCCGACCAAAGCCGAGTGCATTATCTCGATTTGTCAGTTCACTTTGAAATCAGTTTAGGACAGGGCAATGCAGAGTTGTACATTGATCAACTTCATTTAAATGATAAAGGATATGAAATGTGGCACAGGGTTATGGAACCAACTTTTAAAGATTTGATTGCTTGAGATTGATTTATAAAGAGAAATAAATGTTTTATTTTTATTTATTTAAATTTATTTTATTAAAACCATTCCTATGCAATTTAACAAATATTAATTAACGTTTATATTAGTCCAAATATAAATATTTCCAACTTTTTACCAATTTGCCATTTTGTCATTTTTGCGAATTAAAAAGTATTTATAAAAAAATACCAACAATATTAATTTGTCCTTAAGTTGTTTTTATTTTATTACTAAGTATAAGATCTCATTTTTATCTCTTCTCCATTCATGATCATGATGCACCGGAAATGTTACTATTGTCATGTAACACATATTTCAGTGGTTATGGTGAGATTGACGTTCATGGCGGCAGATTGGTTGGTGATTGGTAATTGACGCAACGTTGATCTGCAATTTCTATTTTAAGATAGTACACTTAACGTATGGCTTATCGCTAAGTGGATATAACATACAATCCAAAGTTTATATTTTCAATTTCTGTTTCTCTCATTCACAAAATTTTACAAAATGTTGAACAAAACTTCATTTAATTCTATCGTAATTTGTATTTTTCTTTTCTTCATTTTCATCCAGATTTCTTTAATTTCTTCCACCTCAAGTAAATTTCAATTTTTGGGTGGTTCTTGCAACGCAAACTCTCAATGCAGTACGAAGAACGTGGTCTGTGGTGTTGCTGAGAAGTGCATCTGCAAGGTCGGACACGAAGCTGAGCCGAATAGAATTGACTGTCGTCCGTTCAAGTGCAACTCAAATTCAACTGAGTGTGCAAATAGATTTGGCGTTGACTCAAATTTAGTTTGTAATTCACATTTGGCAATTTGTGAATGTAATCAATCGTTTGAAGCTGACTTTCATACACAAAAATGTGTTCACAGTCTTAAGCCGCTAGGTGGTGGATCTGTTGCACTGTGGAGAAAAGTGATTCTCATTTTTATGGGCGTTTTGATTCTAAGCTTAATTGTTGCTGCACTGTATGCACTTGTAATGATTTACAAAGGGAGAAATGCCTTTATCACTCAAACAGGCTCAACAACTGTCCCACCACCAACATATCCTCACTGTCCAAACTGTTCTTGTCATTTCGCTTCTCAACCTCCTCCCTATCCCAAACCTCCTCCGTATGAAACTTCCGAATTCGATACAATTCGAACTAACTAAACTTACTTAAAAACTTATTAGCCACGGATAAATGAATAAATAACGATAATTTTGTATTTAAAAAATTTATTTGAAAATAAAAAAATGAAATAAATTAGAAATTACATCGAGAGTCTGTGTTACAAGTTTAGTTCAGGACCTATTTCCAGACTGTGCGCAAAAGTCTACAGTGGCGCTTTGGTGTGTAGCCAGTCAGTTTGCATATTCTCTCACCAGCAGCGCAAAACCACTTTTGAATGTCTTGCACAATCTCATCTCGATTCTCCAGGTCATTCAGTGAGATCGTTTCGGTGACTATTTGAAAGTTTTCAGGGTTGGAACTAAGACTTGCGGACTCGGTACTGTCTTGGTCTGGTTTAAGCACAATTTTCAATTTTTGCGCTTTGAACCGATAGGAGACCAGTTTCCTAACTTGGGACCAACTGTAGCTCTCTTGAAAGTGCACTCTCTCATTGGTGATCTTGAGAGTGAAACCTTGACTATCGTAAATGAGGATAGCAGGAGCGGTAAATGTTCGAATGTACATTGGCCTTTCTCCTCTTTCTTCAGTAGGAACAAGTTTGGTGATTTTGGCATACATTTTGTAACTTGGGTTGTAGGCAAAGGCAAATAAGATATGATGCAGATGAAATACTCTGATGAAACATGAAACACGATTTGGTCCAACATTCTGCAAGGATCAAATGCCTCAATAGTCGTATTGTTGAACATTGTGAACAATGAACATTATTCATTGAACAAGAAACATTATTCTTGAATAAATGAATTCATTCTTGATTTTGTAATGCAATAATTAAATTCAACAACAACAATTTACTGAAAGTTTAAGTCGATTTACTAATTTTTCATTGATTTGAATTTTAATAAGTTATACAAAAAGATTTAGTTCAAGAAATTTATCTAAAATTACAAGTAAAGAAAAGTATACAAGAACGTTTAAAAATTAATTTATTAAGAGAAATATGACTAAAAATATTGAGCTAGGATATTTGAATCGAGAGACAATCTTAGAGTCTTCTTCCAAGTGGCAAAATGGCAAAATTGCAAAATGGAAAAATGGCAAAATTGCAAAAATGGCAACTCTTGGGACTGTAACTCAATTTGGTCAAATCATTGCGGCTAAAAATTTCAATCAGCAATTGTCACCAACCAGTTTAACAACTTTTGTTCAAATTCCGGTTAATGTACACGTGTTTTATTTACTCTCGAAATAATTGTCGAGCGTAAGCGAAGACTAAGGTACAGCATTTTCGATTCTTGTGCATGTAACTCCTCCTACATTTCTCAACCGATTTGCATCAAACTTTACCAAAGTGCTTAGAATACCATCTAGATGTGCAGTTCAACCTTGGTTTTTGCGAAAAATGTTTTTTAGGTGTACCTGCCGAACAAATCTCTGATTGAAAATGTCTCAGCTTGAGGCCCCATTGTTGGGTCACATGTCCAACAATGAGCCCCCCAACGAGTGCAACAATGAAAATATGAAATTTGGTCATAGAGAGGAACGGGTTGGTTAGTTTTAGGGTTAGTTTGACAAGGGTTGGCGTCGTTTAGGATAGGGTTAAGTTAGGTTTAGGTGGTTAGGTGGGTGTGGGCGTCGTTTAGGATAGGGTTAGGTTAGGTTTAGGTGGTTAGGTGGGTGTGGGCGTCGGTTAGGATAGGGTTAGGTTAGGTTTAGGTGGTTAGGTGGGTGTGGGCGTCGGTTAGGATAGGGTTAGGTTAGGTTTAGGTGGTTAGGTGGGTGTGGGCGTCGGTTAGGATAGGGTTAGGTTAGGTTTAGGTGGTTAGGTGGGTGTGGGCGTCGGTTAGGATAGGGTTAGGTTAGGTTTGGGTAGTTAGGTGGGTGTGGGCGTCGGTTAGGATAGGGTTAGGTTAGGTTTAGGTGGTTAGGTGTGTATGAATTTCGCTTACACTCGACTATTCCCCAGAATTTCAATTTTGGGGGACATTACTTTCAAAATAATATCAAAGGATTTAAATTTAGCACCCGCAGGGCCCACTAGTAATAACGAGGATGGTGATGATCAGCTGCAGATGGCCCATTTGTCAGTGTCGGCTACTTTGATCGCTGTAATTCCGGATTAATGTAGCGATCAGATGAGCGAATTCGGTATTGCGATAAAATGCCAATTATTTTGAACTGAATTTTCAATTTATAATTTTTTTAAAAACCTTTGACCATTGAGGTTTGAAGATGCGTTCACGCCATTTGATGGTAATTGGCCTGTGGGTCATAACTAAAGATTTTTCAGTGATATATCCGGTGTCAAAGTACTGGTCCAGCATCCATGTTGACAATTGATTGTCCATGACAAGAGGATCATAAAAGTTCACTCAACTGTATTGCGCGAGTAAGCATTGTGTTACATTTATTGTTTGTTTGTTAATGCAAATTAACTTGTGCCTTTTATTGTACATTTAATATAAAAAAGTGCAAATAACTTTATTAGTGCCAATTTTTCTGATTTAAGAGTTTGAGTTCCAATAGATTGATAATAATTTTTAACTGTTTTTAAAGTTTTGATTTTTTGAACGATTCTTTGTCACTCGATTCAACTCGTGCATCGTGTTTTGAATTGTGAATGACGAATGATAAATTCAAAATGTTCATTTTGATAGTAGCAATTAATTTTTATTAACAAAAGCAAAAAATAAACAAAATTAAATGACAATTTCAATTTCAAAATTATATAAAATGCTTGAAAACACTTTTCAATTACAATAAATATAACATCCAGACATAACTTTCGAAATAACGATTGCGATTGCGGTCATTTGAAAATTTGTCCATACGACTCAAAAAGGCCTTTTGCTTGGGGCTTGAAGGAAGCGATCTCAAGTGGTCGTACCACACAAACTTACGATCGCCAACTTGATACACAATCCATTGGCGAAGCTTCGGTACTAACTTTTCTGAAGCTTCCATTTCCCAGGTAAAGAGATGGCGCAGCTTTGGACATTCCACAAAAGTTGACAGTGATTTTCGAAGTTTCTGGTCATCAATTGGCTTGGGTTGGGAATTATATAAGATCAGTTCAATCACTTGCACATTGGGAAATAGATAAGCCAAGTTGTGGTTGTTTGTTGATTCAAACTTGGAAACATAATTGTAATAGCTGTCCCATTTAAACATAACCAGAGTTAATACTTGAATTGAGGAAAGCTGAGCAATTTGACTGCGAGAAACTTGATGGTGATTCTGATTTTGAGATTGAAGTATAGTGAAATAGTCACCTGAAAAGTGCACATAAAGTTGTACTAACTGTTTCAAGGATTCAAGACAATTCAATGCGCCGGTGAATATGTTCTCATCACGATCTGGTTGCAAATGTAGTAGAGTTATTGAAGTAAACGGTACAATTTCGCCCTTGAGACTCTTAATGTGATCAAAAGATGATAGATAGACAACTTTGCTTTTGAGTTGAGGAAATTTCTGATAAAATTTTGGCAAAACTATGTACATAGGTTGGATGCCAATTTGTTTCAAATTGTCATTCACCACTGCATACTGTTCGAGTGACTTCACAATGCTGTCTTCATCATCTAGTGATTCGAGGTAAAACTCGCGCAACTGACCAAGAATCGAGAGGCGACACAGAAAGGATGGCTTATTAGAGAAGAAACGGCCTTTATAGCGCAATGTGAGATGTTCCAGCGAAGACAACCAGTTGATCACTTCGAGTATATTGACAATGTCACCTTCTTTGGTCTTCACATCAATGAGCAATGGCGAGTGGTGAGTTAAGTGGCGACGATAATTCTTTAGAACGAAATACATTTTCAACGATTTTAGTGTAGGAGACCATTTGGTGAGTAGGCTAATCACAATGTTGGCCATATTATGTACTTCATTCCACTCCAAGTGATCATACTTGATGACAATCTCCAGTGTAGTGATACAAGGAAAGATGCGCACAAGATGATTTGCATATTCGGGTGAAAAAGGGCGAACAAATGTAAGGTGGAAGAATTAGTGCAAATACTGAGAGGAATACATTCGAGTACCATCATCGTTGAGCAGTAGATCGCGATACTTGATGGTGAAGTACGAGTTGGTGAGAGAGTGAGCAGAAGGTGACCCAATCAAGAGGGTGAGACTGCAAATTCGGTTGCCTATTTCTATTTGATACAATCTCCATAGTGCACAAACACGTCCAATGTTGACTAGATCAGGGAGAGATAATTTTGAGAATATGAGACGTAACACGAGATCGGGCAGAGAGTTGATGTGCATTATGATGGTCATGGTGAAGAAGACTGAAGACTGTCAGAAGAAACAAAAAAAATAAACAAGCAAACACATAAAACAAATGACAGAGTGAAAGACAATTGTCTTAAGACTGTGTAGGCTTTTTTTAGACTAAAATGAACTCACACTGACTCATCTGTTCAAAACAGAAGCAAGATAAACACTTTTGGTTATGACAGTCAGTGATAAACTTTATCAACGACACACTGAGGGTGAGTCACCGAGTACTATGACTTGTTTGCCGCAAAAATGTCTGCTGTTACCAATCTTTGAACATTTTGTGACATGAGTGTTCAAATTGCACATTTTCCATTTACACTAAACATTAAAACAATGAAGAAAATTTGGATTCGTAACTTTAGGGCTTTATTTTCCAAAGCATTCGGTACCAAAGAAAAGGCTCAAGAATGCTCAACAATAAGCCAATTTAAAAATCACAAAAATAATCCTTGTTTGAGCTTTTCATTGAGGCTGAATTTCTTGGATCAAATCAGTCACGTGCACAATAGTGTAGGCGCTTCGAATAATTTTTGTTGAAAGTTCAACACCTATGGAGCTAAAATAACTTATTTCCACCCCAAGAATGCTGAAAAGTGATTTGAAGTCAATTGGTGAATGTTTAGATACCGCCCCGGCCACTTGATTTTAAGCGTAAAAATGACGGGGAAATCGTGTCAAAATTGAAAACTAGATTTTTGAGTGTTTTGGCAGCGTAAATCTTGGAATATTGTTTTCTTATCGTGTTCAGCGCATCATTTTGAGTAAATTATGATATTTCGAAAACGTTCCAGAGTGATTCAAATCTGTCCAGGATCCATAGAAAAGTGGTATTTGAGTGAATCGCTTATTTTCTCAAACACTAATTGTATAATGTGACTTTAGTAATGTAGTTATCACCTCAACCAATGCATATGTTACATCAAAATTCTCAGAAAATTGAGGAGAATCATATGATGAAATCTAAATTTGAATCCAGTGCACCAGAATCAATCCTGAATTGGGCGCCATACTGATTTTGGCATGTAGGGTATCAAAATGATCGTAATGACTAGTATATCAAGGAGTTACCAAAAATGTGATCGATTTTTTGAATTCTGGGTACAAGAATCGTAAAAGAATAATGAGTAATGTTGGATTTGGCTGTTTGGAAATAAAATGTAGGCGAGATTATTTTCAAACGGGTCTATTGAATCATACTCCACAGTTGGTGGGTCAGGATGATTTCTTATTTTGTTATTTGAATCCACAATTGGTTTGTCGGGATTCTTCCCAAAATGGTTCGTTGTATCTCGTCCCACAATTGGTATGTCGGAATTCTTCTCAAAATGGTCCGTTGTATCTTGTCCCACAATTGGTATGTCGGGATTTTTCCCAAAATGGTCCGTTGTATCTCGTCCACAATTGGTTTGTCTTGATTCTTCCCAAAATGGTCCGTTGTATCTCGTCCCACAATTGGTGTGTCTTGATTCTTCCCAAAATGGTCCGTTGTATCTCGTCCCACAATTGGTATGTCGGGATTCTTCTCAAAATGGTTCGTTGTATCTCGTCCCACAATTGGTATGTCGGGATTCTTCTCAAAATGGTTCGTTGTATCTCGTCCCACAATTGGTATGTCGGGATTCTTCTCAAAATGGTTCGTTGTATCCGTTGATCCGTTTAGTCCTATCCACAATTAGTGGGTCAGGATGGTCAGCCAATTGGTTCGTTGAAACCAATCCACAATTGGTTGGTCGAGATTTTCCCCCAATTGACCCGTTGAGTCCTACCCCACAATTATTGCCTCTGGAAAATTGCCCAAATCCTGATTGGACCAAATTACGAAGACTTGGCCAAATGTGGAAAGACTTTAACTTAAAAGCATCTTCGTCAAAATTTTGGCCGATTTATACATAGCACCAGAGCACGCATTTCATCAGATTCCTGTTTCCTATATGACATAAATATTCCATTTGGCAGAATGTGGGACATGATTCATAGAATTGGAAATCTTCTCGAGCCACAAATTGTGGGATAGGGCTCAACAGACCAATTGGGAAAGAATCCCGACCCACCAATTGTGGGATAGGGCTCAACAGACCAATTGGGAAAGAATCTCGACCCACCAATTGTGGGATATGGCTCAACGGACCAATTGGGGAACAATCCCCACCCACCAATTGTGGGATAGGGCACAACGGACCAATTGGGAAAGAATCTCGCACAAATTTTATTTGCAAATTGCCAAATTCAATTTGGCGCCCAATTCTGCAACGATTCTGGTGCCCAGAATTAAAAGAATTAATCGAATTTTTAGTCACTCCTTTATATACTTGCCATTACGAGCATTTTGATACCCAACATGCCAAATTCAGTATTACGCCCAATTCTGGATTGGTTCTGGTGCACTGGATTCAAATTTAAATTTCATTATCGGATTCTCCTCAGTTTTCTGAAAATTTTAATATAACATGTGTATTGGTTGAGGTTATAACTTCTACGCTTAAGTCTTATTATTCAATTGATGTTTGAGCAAATAAGCGATTCACTCAATTTTCACTTTTCTATGGATCCAGAACCGATCTGAATCAAGCTGGAAAGTTTTGGAAAAATCCTTATTTACTCAAAACGATGCGCTGAACACGATTAGCAAAGAATTTCATGAGATTTAGGTTGCCAAAATACTCAAAAAACGATTTTTCGAATTTGACCCGATTTCCCCGTCATTTTTACGCTTAAAATCAAGTGGCCGGGGCGGTATCTAAACATTCACCAATTGACTTCAAATCACTTTTCAGCATTGTTGGGGTGGAAATAAGTTATTTTAGCTCCATAGGTGTTGAACTTTTAACAAAAAATATTCAAAGCGCCTACACTAGTGGGCAGTTGCGGCACCGATATGGACAGTTGCGGCACTGATATGGATAGTTGCGGCACCGATATGGACAGTTGCGGCACCGATATGGACAGTTGCGGCACTGATATGGACAGTTGCGGCACTGATATGGACAGTTGAGGCACTGATTTGGATAGTTGCGGCACTCAAACGAACAGTTATCCTCGTACTGATACTTTTTTGAGTATCAGTCTGAGGATGATTTGCGGCACTGATATGGACAGTTGCGGCACCGATATGGACAGTTGCGGCACCATGCACCAGCAATGGAAATAGGATGAATCTAACCTATTTCCATTTGCGAGATAAGTTTGTTCATCTAAACAGCCGATACATATGGTTGCGGCAATGGAAATAGGATGAATCTAACCTATTTCCATTGGCGAGATAAGTTTGTTCATCCAAACAGCCGATACATTTGGTTGCGGCAATGGAAATAGGATGAATCTAACCTATTTCCATGGCCGAGATAAACTTGATCAATCAAATAGCCGATATATACGGTATCGGCCAATATAGAGTTGTGGCACTGATATGGACAGTAGCGGCACCGATATGGACAGTTGCGCCACTGATTTGGATAGTTGCGGCACTCATAGGAACAGTTATCCTCGTACTGATACTTTTTGAGTATCAGTCTGAGGATGATTTGCAGTACTGATATGGACAGTTGCGGCACCGATATGGACAGTTGCGACACCGATATGGACAGTTGCGGCACCATGCACCAGCAATGGAAATAGGATGAATCTAACCTATTTTCATTTGCGAGATAAGTTTGTTCAATCAAATAAGCGTTATATACGGTATAGGCCAATATAGAGTTGCGGCACTGATATGGACAGTTGCGGCACTCATACGAACAGTTATCCTCGTACTGATACTTTTTTGAGTATCAGTCTGAGGATGATTTGCGGCACTGATATGGACAGTTGCGGCACTCATACGAACAGTTATCCTCGTACTGATACTTTTTTGAGTATCAGTCTGAGGATGATTTGCGGCACTGATATGGACAGTTGCGGCACTGATATGGATAGTTGCGGCACCGATATGGACAGTTGCGGCACTGATATGGATAGTTGCGGCAGCGATATGGACAGTTGCGGCACCGATATGGACAGTTGCGGCACCGATATGGACAGTTGCGGCACCGATATGGACAGTTGCGGCACTGATATGGACAGTTGCGGCACTGATATGGATAGTTGCGGCACCGATATGGACAGTTGCGGCACCGATATGGACAGTTGCGGCACTCATATTGACATTTGCGGCACCGATATGGATAGTTGCGGCATCGATATGGACAGTTGAGGCACTGATTTGGATAGTTGCGGCACTCATAGGAACAGTTATCCTCGTACTGATACTTTTTTGAGTAGCAGTCTGAGGATGATTTGCGGCACTGATATGGACATTTGCGGCACCGATATGGACAGTTGCGGCACTGATTTGGACAGTTGCGGCACTGATATGGACATTTGCGGCACTGATATGGACAGTTGCGGCACTGATATTGATGGTTGCGGCACCGATATGGACAGTTGCGGCACCGATATGGACAGTTGCGGCACTGATATGGACAGTTGCGGCACCGATATGGACAGTTGCGGCACTGATATGGACAGTTGCGGCACTCATACGAACAGTTATCCTCGTACTGATACTTTTTTGAGTATCAGTCCGAGGATGATTTGCGGTACTGATATGGACAGTTGCGGCACCGATATGGACAGTTGCGACACCGATATGGACAGTTGCGGCACCATGCACCAGCAATGGAAATAGGATGAATCTAACCTATTTTCATTTGCGAGATAAGTTTGTTCAATCAAATAAGCGATATATACGGTATAGGCCAATATAGAGTTGCGGCACTGATATGGACAGTTGCGGCACTCATACGAACAGTTATCCTCGTACTGATACTTTTTTGAGTATCAGTCTGAGGATGATTTGCGGCACCGATATGTACAGTTGCGGCACTCATAGGAACAGTTATCCTCGTACTGATACTTTTTTGAGTATCAGTCTGAGGATGATTTGCGGTACTGATATGGACAGTTGCGGCACCGATATGGACAGTTGCGACACCGATATGGACAGTTGCGGCACCATGCACCAGCAATGGAAATAGGATGAATCTAACCTATTTTCATTTGCGAGATAAGTTTGTTCAATCAAATAAGCGATATATACGGTATAGGCCAATATAGAGTTGCGGCACTGATATGGACATTTGCCGCACTCATACGAACAGTTATCCTCGTACTGATACTTTTTTGAGTATCAGTCTGAGGATGATTTGCGGCACTGATATGGACAGTTGCGGCACTGATATGGATAGTTGCGGTACCGATATGGACAGTTGCGGCACTGTTATGGACAGTTGCGGCACCGATATGGACAGTTGCGGCACCGATATGGACAGTTGCGGCACTGTTATGGACAGTTGCTGCACTGATATGGACAGTTGCGGCACTGATATGGATAGTTGCGGCACCGATATGGACAGTTGCGACACCGATATGGACAGTTGCGGCACCATGCACCAGCAATGGAAATAGGATGAATCTAACCTATTTTCATTTGCGAGATAAGTTTGTTCAATCAAATAAGCGATATATACGGTATAGGCCAATATAGAGTTGCGGCACTGATATGGACATTTGCCGCACTCATACGAACAGTTATCCTCGTACTGATACTTTTTTGAGTATCAGTCTGAGGATGATTTGCGGCACCGATATGGACAGTTTCGGCACTGATATGAATAGTTGCGGTACCGATATGGACAGTTGCGGCACCGATATGGACAGTTGCGGCACTCATACGAACAGTTATCCTCGTACTGATACTTTTTGAGTATCAGTCTGAGGATGATTTGCGGCACCGATATGTACAGTTGCGGCACTCATAGGAACAGTTATCCTCGTACTGATACTTTTTTGAGTATCAGTCTGAGGATGATTTGCGGTACTGATATGGACAGTTGCGGCACCGATATGGACAGTTGCGACACCGATATGGACAGTTGCGGCACCATGCACCAGCAATGGAAATAGGATGAATCTAACCTATTTTCATTTGCGAGATAAGTTTGTTCAATCAAATAAGCGATATATACGGTATAGGCCAATATAGAGTTGCGGCACCGATATGGACAGTTGCGGCACTCATACGAACAGTTATCCTCGTACTGATACTTTTTTGAGTATCAGTCGGAGGATGATTTGCGGCACCGATATGGACAGTTGCGGCACTGATATGGATAGTTGCGGCACCGATATGGACAGTTGCGGCACCGATATGGACAGTTGCGGCACCGATATGGACAGTTGCGGCACTGATATGGACAGTTGCGGCACTGATATTGACAGTTGCGGCACCGATATGGACAGTTGCTTCACCGATATGGACAGTTGCTGCACCATGCACCAGCAATGGAAATAGGATGAATCTAACCTATTTTCATTTGCGAGATAAGTTTGTTCAATCAAATAAGCGATATATACGGTATAGGCCAATATAGAGTTGCGGCACTGATTTGGATAGTTGCGGCACTCATAGGAACAGTTATCCTCGTACTGATACTTTTTTGAGTATCAGTCTGAGGATGATTTGCGGCACCGATATGGACAGTTGCGGCACTGATATGGATAGTTGCGGCACCGATATGGACAGTTGCGGCACCGATATGGACAGTTGCGGCACTGATATGGACAGTTGCGGCACTGATATGGACAGTTGCGGCACTGATATGGATAGTTGCGGCACCGATATGGACAGTTGCGGCACTGATATGGACAGTTGCGCCACTGATATTGACAGTTGCGGCACTGATATGGATAGTTGCGGTACTGATATGGACAGTTGAGGCACTGATTTGGATAGTTGCGGCACTCATAGGAACAGTTATCCTCGTACTGATACTTTTTTGAGTATCAGTCTGAGGATGATTTGCGGCACTGATATGGACATTTGCGGCACCGATATGGACAGTTGCGGCACTGATTTGGACAGTTGCGGCACTGATATGGACATTTGCGGCACTGATATGGACAGTTGCGGCACTGATATGGACAGTTGCGGCACTGATATGGACAGTTGAGGCACTGATTTGGATAGTTGCGGCACTCATAGGAACAGTTATCCTCGTACTGATACTTTTTTGAGTATCAGTCTGAGGATGATTTGCGGCACTGATATGGACAGTTGCGGCACTGATATGGACAGTTGCGGCACCGATATGGACAGTTGCGGCACCATGCACCAGCAATGGAAATAGGATGAATCTAACCTATTTTCATTTGCGAGATAAGTTTGTTCAATCAAATAAGCGATATATACGGTATAGGCCAATATAGAGTTGCGGCACTGATATGGACAGTTGCGGCACTCATACGAACAGTTATCCTCGTACTGATACTTTTTTGAGTATCAGTCTGAGGATGATTTGCGGCACTGTTATGGACAGTTGCGGCACTGATATGGATAGTTGCGGCACCGATATGGACAGTTGCGGCACCGATATGGACAGTTGCGGCACCGATATGGACAGTTGCGGCACCGATATGGACAGTTGCGGCACTGATATGGACAGTTGCGGCACTGATATGGACAGTTGCGGCACTGATATGGATAGTTGCGGCACCGATATGGACAGTTGCGGCACCGATATGGACAGTTGCGGCACCATGCACCAGCAATGGAAATAGGATGAATCTAACCTATTTTCATTTGCGAGATAAGTTTGTTCAATCAAATAAGCGATATATACGGTATAGGCCAAAAAAGAGTTGCGGCACTGATATGGACAGTTGCGGCACTCATATGAACAGTTATCCTCGTACTGATACTTTTTTGAGTATCAGTCTGAGGATGATTTGCGGCACCGATATGTACAGTTGCGGCACTCATAGGAACAGTTATCCTCGTACTGATACTTTTTTGAGTATCAGTCTGAGGATGATTTGCGGAACTGATATGGACATTTGCGGCACCGATATGGACAGTTGCGGCACCGATATGGACAGTTGCGGCACCATGCACCAGCAATGGAAATAGGATGAATCTAACCTATTTTCATTTGCGAGATAAGTTTGTTCAATCAAATAAGCGATATATACGGTATAGGCCAATATAGAGTTGCGGCACTGATATGGACAGTTGCGGCACTGATATTGATGGTTGCGGCACCGATATGGACATTTGCGGCACCGATATGGACAGTTGCGGCACTCATAGGAACAGTTATCCTCGTACTGATACTTTTTTGAGTATCAGTCTGAGGATGATTTGCGGTACTGATATGGACAGTTGCGGCACCGATATGGACAGTTGCGACACCGATATGGACAGTTGCGGCACCATGCACCAGCAATGGAAATAGGATGAATCTAACCTATTTTCATTTGCGAGATAAGTTTGTTCAATCAAATAAGCGATATATACGGTATAGGCCAATATAGAGTTGCGGCACTGATATGGACAGTTGCGGCACTCATACGAACAGTTATCCTCGTACTGATACTTTTTGAGTATCAGTCTGAGGATGATTTGCGGCACTGATATGGACAGTTGCGGCACTGATATGGATAGTTGCGGCACCGATATGGACAGTTGCGGCACCGATATGGACAGTTGCGGCACCGATATGGACAGTTGCGGCACCGATATGGACAGTTGCGGCACTGATATGGACAGTTGCGGCACAGATATGGACAGTTGCGGCACTGATATGGATAGTTGCGGCACCGATATGGACAGTTGCGACACCGATATGGACAGTTGCGGCACCATGCACCAGCAATGGAAATAGGATGAATCTAACCTATTTTCATTTGCGAGATAAGTTTGTTCAATCAAATAAGCGATATATACGGTATAGGCCAATATAGAGTTGCGGCACTGATATGGACAGTTGCGGCACTCATACGAACAGTTATCCTCGTACTGATACTTTTTGAGTATCAGTCTGAGGATGATTTGCGGCACCGATATGTACAGTTGCGGCACTCATAGGAACAGTTATCCTCGTACTGATACTTTTTTGAGTATCAGTCTGAGGATGATTTGCGGTACTGATATGGACAGTTGCGGCACCGATATGGACAGTTGCGACACCGATATGGACAGTTGCGGCACCATGCACCAGCAATGGAAATAGGATGAATCTAACCTATTTTCATTTGCGAGATAAGTTTGTTCAATCAAATAAGCGATATATACGGTATAGGCCAATATAGAGTTGCGGCACTGATATGGACAGTTGCGGCACTGATATTGATGGTTGCGGCACCGATATGGACATTTGCGGCACCGATATGGACAGTTGCGGCACTCATAGGAACAGTTATCCTCGTACTGATACTTTTTTGAGTATCAGTCTGAGGATGATTTGCGGTACTGATATGGACAGTTGCGGCACCGATATGGACAGTTGCGACACCGATATGGACAGTTGCGGCACCATGCACCAGCAATGGAAATAGGATGAATCTAACCTATTTTCATTTGCGAGATAAGTTTGTTCAATCAAATAAGCGATATATACGGTATAGGCCAATATAGAGTTGCGGCACTGATATGGACAGTTGCGGCACTCATACGAACAGTTATCCTCGTACTGATACTTTTTTGAGTATCAGTCTGAGGATGATTTGCGGCACCGATATGGACAGTTGCGGCACTGATATGGAAAGTTGCGGCACCGATATGGACAGTTGCGGCACAGATATGGACAGTTGCGGCACCGATATGGACAGTTGCGGCACTGATTTGGACAGTTGCGGCACTGATATGGATAGTTGCGGCACCGATATGGATAGTTGCGGCACCGATATGGACAGTTGCGGCACTGATATGGATAGTTGCGGCACCGATATGGACAGTTGCGGCACTGATATGGACAGTTGCGGCACCGATATGGACAGTTGCGGCACCGATATAGACAGTTGCGGCACTGTTATGGATAGTTGCGTCACCGATATGGACCGTTGCGGTACTGATATGGACAGTTGCGGCACCGATATGGACAGTTGCGGCACTGATATGGACAGTTGCGGCACTGATATTGACAGTTGCGGCACCGATATGGATAGTTGCGGCACCGATATGGACAGTTGCGGCACTGATATGGACAGTTGCGGTACTGATATTGACAGTTGCGGCACCGATATGGATAGTTGCGGCACCGATATGGACAGTTGCGGCACCGATATGGACAGTTGCGGCACTGATATGGACAGTTGCGGCACTGATATGGACAGTTGCGGCACCGATATGGATAGTTGCGGCACCGATATGGACAGTTGCGGCACTGATATGGATAGTTGCGGCACCGATATGGACAGTTGCGGCACCGATATGGACAGTTGCGGCACCATGCACCAGCAATGGAAATAGGATGAATCTAACCTATTTCCATGGCCGAGATAAGTTTGTTCATCTAAACAGCCGATACATTTGGTTACGGCAATTGAAATAGGATGAATCTAACCTATTTCTATGGCCGAGATAAGTTTCTTCAGTCAAACAGCCGATACATATGGTTGCGGCAATGGAAATAGGACGAATCTAACCTATTTCCATGGCCGAGATAAGTTTGTTCATCCAAACAGCCGATACATTTGGTTGCGGCAATGGAAATAGGATGAATCTAACCTATTTCCATGGCCGAGATAAACTTGATCAATCAAATAACCGATATATACGGTATCGGCCAATATAGAGTTGTGGCACTGATATGGACAGTTGCGGCACCATGCACCAGCAATGGAAATAGGATGAATCTAACCTATTTCCATTTGCGAGATAAGTTTGTTCAATCAAATAAGCGATATATACGGTATAGGCCAATATAGAGTTGCGGCACTGATATGGACAGTAGCGATACTGATATGGACAGTTGAGGCACTGATTTGGATAGTTGCGGCACTCATAGGAACAGTTATCCTCGTACTGATACTTTTTGAGTATCAGTCTGAGGATGATTTGCGGCACTGATATGGACAGTTGCGGCACTGATATGGACAGTTGCGGCACCGATATGGACAGTTGCGGCACTGATATGTGTTAAGTTAAAAGCTTTTATTGGTGAGGAATGAAATACAAAAGAGTCTTCTTAATAGAGATGATTTGATGAAGGAGACCAAAGATTAGAGTCCACCTCAGCTTGCTTGGTTCACTGGACCGAGATCAAGAACCACACAGGAAATAGAACATCGGTTTGGGGTAGACACAATGAGGCACTCAGTGATTGACTGCTTCAGCCAGCAGGCTTAAATAGAGGAAAGGGCAGTGTTGCTGAATCACTCCGCGTGGTGATGGTCGACTATGTTAACAGCAGCATGTGACTAAGTGTGAGTAGTGTTTTACAGTAAGTGGTTGAGTAGTGAGGGAGCACATATTCTGACACCCCCCTGATCCTGAACTACTTGACCAGTCAATGACCACCTGGGCCCATGAGTATACGTTGAATATGGGCGGTATTGTTTATTGGTTTCGTAAGACTGTCAGCCAGCTGTTCTTGAGTTCGGATATGCTCGATCTTGATATAACGCTTGGCACAATAGTCTCGGATGAAGTGCATTTTCACATCTATGTGTTTAGTATCGGATAGGCTTCGTTGAGAGCTGACAATTTGGATGGCAGGCATGTTGTCTTCAAAAATTGTTGTTGGGACTTGTACTTGAAAAAATAGTTCATGGAGTACTTGTTGTAGCCAAAATACTTCTTTGCATGCCATGGCCATTGCTGTATACTCTGCTTCAGTAGTTGATGTACTGACAGTCTTTTGCGACTAAACCAACTAACAGAGCTTCCATTGATTTGAAATAAAGCACCAGATTGGGATTTTCGATCTCCTTCTGTTGCATAATTGGCATCGACATAACAGATGAGATTTGAATCATTGAAGTTCCCAAGATTAAGTGTAAGACCCTTAGTGTGCTTCAGGTAAGCGAGTACTTGTTTGCTGTATGTCCAAACTGTTTCAGTTGGTTCATGTAGATGCCTGGATAGTAAGTTGACAACAGCTGCGATATCTGGTCTTGTTAGGTTGGCTAAATAGAGTAAACTACCAACTAGACTTCTAATAGGTAACGAATGATTTACTTGTCCTTTCGTGAGATCAATCTTGTCATGCTGTGGTAGTGATCGAATTCGATTTGCTTCCTCTAAGTTGAATCTGTTGAGCAGATCATCGATGTACATTTTTTGTGAGAGTGAAAAAGATCCAGATTCATTATGAGTAAAGTTGACTCCCAGAAAGCGGTTCACTGGACCAAGATCTCGGAGTTCTAGTTTCTGACTCAGTTGCTCTTTAACCATTTTCATCTGGTCATTTGTTTCTCTATAGATGAGTATGTCATCGACCCATACAAGTAGAAATAGTTTCGTATTTTCATGTTCCTTTACATAGAGACACTGATCAGATTGGATGGCTTTAAACCCAAGACTTTCCAGGATGGTGTTCATCTTTTCGTTCCAACACTTTGGAGCTTGCTTGAGTCCGTACATAGCTTTGTCCTCTTTCCAGACCATGTTTGGATCATGGAAACCTTCAGGTGGGTGAACGTATACAACTGTATCAAGATCTCCATTCAGGAAAGCCGTCTTGATGTCGATCTGGTGAACGAGAAGTTTTCGCTGACTTGCAATTACCATCATAACTCTGATAGTTGTGAATGAGACAACAGGACTAAATGTCTCTTCGTAATCGATTCCTTTTCTTTGGTTAAATCCTCGGGCTACCAATCTTGCTTTGAAACGAACGATAGCCCCTATTGAGTTTTTCTTTATGTCGCAGACCCATCTGGTGGTAATGTGTTTTCTTTCGCCAACGAGTTTTTGTTCAACTACTTGATAAACATGATGTGCATTGAGTGAGGTAATTTCATCGGTCATTGCTTCAATCCAGTAATCTCTTTCTGGGGACTGCATAGCTTCATTATAATTTGCTGGTACATGTATAGGTTTGACTGAAGATACAAGAGCAACTTGACAGTCGGGATACTTCATCGCAAGACTGGCTTGTTCTCCTGGTGCAATATAGTTTAACCGGTCTGGTACTCCACAATTTCTTGGAGGCTGAATTCGGCGCACTTGTACTTGTGGTTCACTGGTAGTTACAGGAACAGATTCGGTAGTCGCTTCTGTAGTAGGTTCTGTGGCTGGTTCTGCAGAAGGTTCAGTAGCAGGTTCTGTAGGAGGTTCTGCAGTGGGTTTTGCAATAAGTTCCATAATAGTCTTGACAGTAGTTTGGTCAGCAGGTTCAACTTTCGGTTCAACTTTGGGAACAATGTTGGGAACTTGTACTTCTTCTTGTTTCTCGGAGATAGGTGTTGTTGTTGTTGTTGTTATAGTAGGTGTTGTAGTATTGACTGTTGGCACTATAATCACGGGCATAGGTGGTGTAGTCACTGGTGTAGGTGGTATAGTTACTGGTGTAGGTGGTGTAGTCACTGGTGTAGGTGGTGTAGTCACTGGCGTAGGTGGTGTAGATTCAAGTGTTAGTTGGTTCACTGGACCAACTTGAGGATCATGTTGAAGATTTTCTGATGGCTCTTGAACAGTTTCCTCACTCACATTTAGTTCATCACTAGCATCAATGTCGAATATCATCCTAAATGAAGGATTACTTTCACATGTGCATTCTTTTTCGCCTTCCTTTAATGACTTCATAGACTTGATACATGCGGGAAACACACCATTCCAAATGTCACAGTTTCTTTGATTAATCACTTTATTTGTAGTTGGGTTCAGTAGTCGATAAGCCTTTGCCTCAGACGAGTACCCGACAAAAATAAGTTCTTCAGATGTAGGATCGAATTTCTTCCTCTTCTCATGAGGGATCCAACTGTAGGCAACTGACCCAAATGTTTTCATTTTCTCAAATTCTGGTTCCAGATTGAACATTCGTTTGCAGGGCAGCTCGTCATTGATTGAGCTATGAGGTAGCCTGTTTGCAACGTAGCATGCAGTATGGATAGCTTCGGGCCAGTATTTCAGTGGCAGGCAACTTTCGAATAGCATCGCTCGGGCCATCGTTTGGACCTTCTGAATTGTTCGCTCACTTACACCATTCTGTTGGTGACAAAATGGCACGCTCCGTTGTCTGTAGATTCCTTCCACCTTTAGTAGTTCGATAAATTCGTTAGAGGTGTACTCCCCTCCATTGTCCGTTCGCAGTGCTCCAATTCCAATGGGAAACTGTTTTTCCATTTTTCCTTTGTATTCTTGAAACGCAAGAATTGCTTCTGACTTAGTCTTGAGGGTAAACACTTCTACATATCGGGAGTAGTCATCTACGAGAATCATAAAGTAGTGTGATCCATCATATCCAAGTGGATTATTCACGACACCAAGGTCTGAATGTATCAACTCGAGAGGTCGTGAGGTTGTCGTTGTAGATGGCAGATAGGGAAGTTGTTTCAGTTTACACCGGACACAAGTTACACAATGTTCATCATGTTTGCATTGTAGATTGTAGAGCTTCCTTAGTTTCTCTAGTTTCTCCTTTCCCGGATGGGCCAGTACGCTGTGCCAGTCAATCAGTTTAGACGAGAGTAGAGCACGTTCCATTTCCTTGAATTGATACAAGTCACCGCTTCGGCTTGCTTTCAGATACACTTTTCCATCCTTAGACACAATAGCTTCTTTCACATTGAATTCGACTTTGAAACCATCTTTGGTTAACTTCCTCACGGAGAGAAGATTAGCGCTAAAGTCTGGAGCAAATTTCACATCCTTGAGATACATAACCTCTGGTCCTGTGTGTAGAATGAGGTCGCCTTGTCGATAGATTCTGCACTGATGATTATTTGCGGTGCTTACTGACTGACTGATTGAAATAGCGTTCAGTAGGTGTCTGTCCGAGGTTACAAAATGACTAGAAGCACCCGAGTCCACAATCCACTCCTTGACATAATCTCGAATATTGTTTATTTCATTAATAGCAGCATTTGCATAGTTAACATTTCGAGCTGGAATTAGTTCACCATTAGTACGTTCCTGGTCAGCCTTCTTCTTGCGGCACATAGCTATCAAATGTCCAACTTTTCCACAGTAGTGGCAGCTTCGTGTTTCACGTCTGAACGAGCCTGGCTTGTAGCGAGTTCCTTCTTTGGAGAGCAGACTTTGTTCAGGTCTTTCCATTTTCTGCATCCCGCAATACCGTATGAGTCGCAGGGTTAAACAATCCTTGGTAAGGCTTTCCAGGTCTTGATAAGCGATTTCCTTAAATGCGGCGAGTTCGTCTGGGAGACCATCCACGTACCAACATATTTCCCGTTGATTTGAGACGTCCGCACCAGCCATTCGTAGGTCATCAATCTTCTTACTCATTGCTGACATGTACTCGCGTACCTTATCTTCTTTGAAGCCTTCCAGTTTGATGCCTTGTATGTCACGCTCAACAAGAGCTTGTTTGGAAACATCGTTAGTGACATATTCATTACTGATCTTCTCATATGCTTAAAAAGCTGTGAGGATATCCCGAACCATTGACAGGTGTCGATCATCTAGGGAGTCGGTAATTCTTGCCAGCGCGATCTGATTTGCTTCAGAGGTAACGGCCAAGGGTCGTTGAATGGCATAGTCCACACGTAGACGACGGAGTGCCAGTTTTAGTTTGTACTGCCAGTTAGCATAGTTCGTTCCATTCAGACGCACCATCTCAGATTCCTGATATTTCTGGTTACCACGTATTGGCCGTTCATGATCCGCGCTCTGTTTCTCATTTCGGGTCCACAGTAGGTAGATACAGAGTGAGAGGAGACCACCAATAAAAAAGGGTTGTGAGTTCCATTCCAGAGCTTCGTGCTGATAACGTGTTAAGTTAAAAGCTTTTATTGGTGAGAAATAAAATACAAATGAGTCTTCTTAATAGAGATGTTTTGATGAAGAAGACCAAGGATTAGAGTCCACCTCAGCTTGCTTGGTTCACTGGACCGAGATCAAGAACCACGAAGGAAATAGAACATCGAGATGAGGTAGACACAATGAGGCACTCAGTGATCGACTGCTTCAGCCAGCAGGCTTAAATAGAGGAAAGGGCAGTGTTGCTGAGTCACTCCGCGTGGTGATGGTCGACTATGTTAACAGCAACAAGTGACTAAGTGTGAGTAGTGATTGACCGTGAGTGGTTGAGTGGTGAGGGAGCACTCATTCTAACAATATGGACAGTTGCGGCACTGATATTGACAATTGCGGCACCGATATGGATAGTTGCGGCACCGATATGGACAGTTGCGGCACTGATATGGATAGTTGCGGCACCGATATGGACAGTTGCGGCACTGATATGGACAGTTGCGGCACCGATATGGACAGTTGCGGCACTGATATTGACAGTTGCGGCACCGATATGGACAGTTGCGGCACCGATATGGATCGTTGCGGTACTGATATGGACAGTTGCGGCACCGATATGGACAGTTGCGGCACTGATATGGACAGTTGCGGCACTGATATTGACAGTTGCGGCACCGATATGGATAGTTGCGGCACCGATATGGACAGTTGCGGCACCGATATGGACAGTTGCGGCACTGATATGGACAGTTGCGGCACTGATATTGACAATTGCGGCACCGATATGGATAGTTGCGGCACCGATATGGACAGTTGCGGCACTGATATGGATAGTTGCGGCACCGATATGGACAGTTGCGGCACTGATATGGACAGTTGCGGCACCGATATGGACAGTTGCGGCACTGATATTGACAGTTGCGGCACCGATATGGACAGTTGCGGCACCGATATGGATCGTTGCGGTACTGATATGGACAGTTGCGGCACCGATATGGACAGTTGCGGCACTGATATGGACAGTTGCGGCACTGATATTGACAGTTGCGGCACCGATATGGATAGTTGCGGCACCGATATGGACAGTTGCGGCACTGATATGGATAGTTGCGGCACCGATATGGACAGTTGCGGCACTGATATGGACAGTTGCGGCACCGATATGGACAGTTGCGGCACTGATATGGACAGTTGCGGCACTGATATGGATAGTTGCGGCACCGATATGGACAGTTGCGCCACTGATTTGGATAGTTGCGGCACTCATAGGAACAGTTATCCTCGTACTGATACTTTTTTGAGTATCAGTCTGAGGATGATTTGCGGCACTGATATGGACAGTTGCGGCACCGATATGGACAGTTGCGGCACTGATATGTATAGTTGCGGCACCGATATGGACAGTTTCGGCACTGATATGGATAGTTGCGGCACCGATATGGACAGTTGCGGCACTGATATTGACATTTGCGGCACCGATATGGATAGTTGCGGCATCGATATGGACAGTTGAGGCACTGATTTGGATAGTTGCGGCACTCATAGGAACAGTTATCCTCGTACTGATACTTTTTGATTATCAGTCTGAGGATGATTTGCGGCACTGATATGGACATTTGCGGCACCGATATGGAAATAGGATGAATCTAACCTATTTCCATGGCCGAGATAAACTTGATCAATCAAATAGCCGATATATACGGTATCGGCCAATATAGAGTTTTTGGCACTGATATGGACAGTAGCGGCACCGATATGGACAGTTGCGCCACTGATTTGGATAGTTGCGGCACTCATAGGAACAGTTATAATAATAAGCGAATTATCAAATAAGCGATATATACGGTATAGGCCAATATAGAGTTGCGGCACTGATATGGACAGTTGCGGCACTCATACGAACAGTTATCCTCGTACTGATACTTTTTGAGTATCAGTCTGAGGATGATTTGCGGCACTGATATGGACAGTTGCGGCACCGATATGGACAATTGCGGCACTGATATGGACAGTTGCGGCACTGATATTGACAGTTGCGGCACCGATATTGACAGTTGCGGCACTGATATGGATAGTTGCGGCACCGATATGGATAGTTGCGGCACCGATATGGACAGTTGCGGCACCGATATGGACAGTTGCGGTACTGATATGGATAGTTGCGGCACCGATATGGACAGTTGCGGCACTGATATTGGCAGTTGCGGAACCGATATGGACCGTTGCGGTACTGATATGGACAGTTGCGGCACCGATATGGATAGTTGCGGCACCGATATGGACAGTTGCGGCACTGATATTGACAATTGCGGCACCGATATGGATAGTTGCGGCACCGATATGGACAGTTGCGGCACTGATATGGACAGTTGCGGCACTGATATTGATAGTTGCGGCACCGATATGGACAGTTGCGGCACTGATATTGACATTTGCGGCACCGATATGGATAGTTGCGGCACTGATATGGACAGTTGCGGCACTGATATTGATAGTTGCGGCACCGATATGGACAGTTGCGGCACTGATATTGACATTTGCGGCACCGATATGGATAGTTGCGGCATCGATATGGACAGTTGAGGCACTGATTTGGATAGTTGCGGCACTCATAGGAACAGTTATCCTCGTACTGATACTTTTTTGAGTATCAGTCTGAGGATGATTTGCGGCACTGATATGGACAGTTGCGGCACTCATACGAACAGTTATCCTCGTACTGATACTTTTTTGAGTATCAGTCTGAGGATGATTTGCGGCACTGATATGGACAGTTGCGGCACTGATATAGATAGTTGCGGCACTGATATGGACAGTTACGGCACTGATATGGATAGTTGCGGCACCGATATGGACAGTTGCGGCACCGATATGGACAGTTGCGGCACTGATATGGACAGTTGCGGCACTGATATTGACAGTTGCGGCACCGATATGGATAGTTGCGGCACCGATATGGACAGTTGCGGCACTGATATGGATAGTTGCGGCACCGATATGGACAGTTGCGGCACCGATATGGACAGTTGCGGTACCATGCACCAGCAATGGAAATAGGATGAATCTAACCTATTTCCATTTGCGAGATAAGTTTGTTCATCTAAACAGCCGATACATTTGGTTACGGCAATGGAAATAGGATGAATCTAACCTATTTCCTTGGCCGAGATAAGTTTGTTCAGTCAAACAGCCGATACATATGGTTGCGGCAATGGAAATAGGATGAATCTAACTTATTTGCATTGGCGAGATAAGTTTGTTCATCAAATCAGCCGATACATTTGTTTGCGGCAATGGAAATAGGATGAATCTAACCTATTTCCATGGCCGAGATAAACTTGATCAATCAAATAACCGATATATACGGTATCGGCCAATATAGAGTTGTGGCACTGATATGGATAGTTGCGGCACTGATTTGGATAGTTGCGGCACTCATAGGAACAGTTATCCTCGTACTGATACTTTTTTGAGTATCAGTCTGAGGATGATTTGCGGCACTGATATGGACAGTTGCGGCACTGATATGGACAGTTGCGGCACCGATATGGACAGTTGCGGCACCGATATGGACAGTTGCGGCACCGATATGGACAGTTGCGGTACTGATATGGACAGTTGCGGCACTGAAATTGACAGTTGCGGCACCGATATGGATAGTTACGGCACCGATATGGACAGTTGCGGCACTGATATGGATAGTTGCGGCACCGATATGGATAGTTACGGCACCGATATGGACAGTTGCGGCACTGATATGGATAGTTGCGGCACCGATATGGACAGTTGCGGCACTGATATGGACAGTTGCGGCACCGATATGGACAGTTGCGGCACTGATATGGATAGTTGCGGCACCGATATGGACAGTTGCGTCACCGATATGGACCGTTGCGGTACTGATATGGACAGTTGCGGCACCGATATGGACAGTTGCGGCACCGATATGGACAGTTGCGGTACCATGCACCAGCAATGGAAATAGGATGAATCTAACCTATTTCCATTTGCGAGATAAGTTTGTTCATCAAATCAGCCGATACATTTGTTTGCGGCAATGGAAATAGGATGAATCTAACCTATTTCCATGGCCGAGATAAACTTGATCAATCAAATAGCCGATATATACGGTATCGGCCAATATAGAGTTGTGGCACTGATATGGACAGTAGCGGCACCGATATGGACAGTTGCGCCACTGATTTGGATAGTTGCGGCACTCATAGGAACAGTTATAATAATAAGCGAATTATCAAATAAGCGATATATACGGTATAGGCCAATATAGAGTTGCGGCACTGATATGGACCGTTGCGGTACTGATATGGACAGTTGCGGCACCGATATGGACAGTTGCGGCACTGATATGGACAGTTGCGGCACTGATATTGACAGTTGCGGCACCGATATGGATAGTTGCGGCACCGATATGGACAGTTGCGGCACCGATATGGACAGTTGCGGCACTGATATGGACAGTTGCGGCACTGATATTGACAGTTAAGGCACCGATATGGATAGTTGCGGCACCGATATGGACAGTTGCGGCACTGATATGGATAGTTGCGGCACCGATATGGACAGTTGCGGCACCGATATGGACAGTTGCGGTACCATGCACCAGCAATGGAAATAGGATGAATCTAACCTATTTCCATTTGCGAGATAAGTTTGTTCATCAAATCAGCCGATACATTTGTTTGCGGCAATGGAAATAGGATGAATCTAACCTATTTCCATGGCCGATATAAACTTGATCAATCAAATAGCCGATATATACGGTATCGGCCAATATAGAGTTGTGGCACTGATATGGACAGTAGCGGCACCGATATGGACAGTTGCGCCACTGATTTGGATAGTTGCGGCACTCATAGGAACAGTTGCGGCACCGATATGGACAGTTGCGGCACTGATATTGACAGTTGCGGCACCGATATGGACAGTTGCGGCACCGATATGGACCGTTGCGGTACTGATATGGATAGTTGCGGCACCGATATGGACAGTTGCGACTCCGATATGGACAGTTGCGGCACCATGCACCAGCAATGGAAATAGGATGAATCTAACCTATTTCCATTTGCGAGATAAGTTTGTTCAATCAAATAAGCGATATATACGGTATAGGCCAATATAGAGTTGCGGTACTGATATGGATAGTTGCGGCACCGATATGGACAGTTGCGACTCCGATATGGACAGTTGCGGCACCATGCACCAGCAATAGAAATAGGATGAATCTAACCTATTTCCATTTGCGAGATAAGTTTGTTCAATCAAATAAGCGATATATACGGTATAGGCCAATATAGAGTTGCGGCACTGATATGGACAGTTGCGGCATTGATATGGACAGTTGCGGCACTGATATGGATAGTTGCGGCACCGATATGGACAGTTCCGGCACCGATATGGACAGTTGCGGCACTGATATGGACAGTTGCGGCACTGATATGGATAGTTGCGGCACCGATATGGACAGTTGCGGCACCGATATGGACAGTTGCGGCACTGATATGGACAGTTGCGGCACTGATATTGACAGTTGCGGCACCGATATAGATAGTTGCGGCACCGATATTGACAGTTGCGGCACTGATATGGACAGTTGCGGCACCGATATGGACAGTTGCGGCACCGATATGGACAGTTGCGGCACCGATATGGACAGTTGCGGTACTGATATGGATAGTTGCGGCACCGATATTGACAGTTGCGGAACCGATATGGACTGTTGCGGAACCGATATGGACAGTTGCAGCACTGATATGGACAGTTGCGGCACTCATACGAACAGTTATCCTCGTACTGATACTTTTTTGAGTATCAGTCTGAGGATGATTTGCGGCACTGATATGGACAGTTGCGGCACTGATATGGATAGTTGCGGCACCGATATGGACAGTTGCGGCACCGATATGGACAGTTGCGGCACTGATATGGACAGTTGCGGCACTGATATTGACAGTTGCGGCACTGATATGGATAGTTGCGGCACTGATATTGACAGTTGCGGCACTGATATGGATAGTTGCGGCACCGATATGGATAGTTGCGGCACCGATATGGACAGTTGCGGCACCGATATTGACAGTTGCGGTACTGATATGGATAGTTGCGGCACCGATATGGACAGTTGCGGCACCGATATGGACAGTTGCGGCACCGATATGGACAGTTGCGGCACCGATATGGACAGTTGCGGCACCGATATGGACAGTTGCGGCACCGATATGGACAGTTGCGGTACTGATATGGATAGTTGCGGCACCGATATGGACAGTTGCGACACCGATATGGACAGTTGCGGCACCATGCACCAGCAATGGAAATAGGATGAATCTAACCTATTTCCATTTGCGAGATAAGTTTGTTCAATCAAATAAGCGATATATACGGTATAGGCCAATATAGAGTTGCGGCACTGATATGGACAGTTGCGGCACTCATAGGAACAGTTATCCTCGTACTGATACTTTTTGAGTATTAGTCTGAGGATGATTTGCGGCACTGATATGGACATTTGCGGCACCGATATGGACAGTTGCGGCACCGATATGGACAGTTGCGGCACTGATATGGATAGTTGCGGCACCGATATGGACAGTTGCGGCACCGATATGGACAGTTGCGGCACCGATATGGACAGTTGCGGCACTGATATGGACAGTTGCGGCACTGATATGGACAGTTGCGGCACTGATATTGATAGTTGCGGCACCGATATGGACAGTTGCGGCACTGATATTGACATTTGCGGCACTGATATGGACATTTGCGGCACCGATATGGACAGTTGAGGCACTGATTTGGATAGTTGCGGCACTCATAAAAACAGTTTTCTTCGTACTGATATTTTTTGAGTATTAGTCTGAGGATGATTTGCGGCACTGATATGGACAGTTGCGGCACTCATACGAACAGTTATCCTCGTACTGATACTTTTTTGAGTATCAGTCTGAGGATGATTTGCGGCACTGATATGGACAGTTGCGGAACTGATATAGATAGTTGCGGCACTGATATGGACAGTTGCGGCACTGATATGGACAGTTGCGGCACTGATATGGACAGTTGCGGCACCGATATGGACAGTTGCGGCACTGATATGGACAGTTGCGGCACCGATATGGACAGTTGCGGCACTGATATGGATAGTTGCGGCACCGATATGGACAGTTGCGGCACCGATATGGACAGTTGCGGTACCATGCACCAGCAATGGAAATAGGATGAATCTAACCTATTTCCATTTGCGAGATAAGTTTGTTCATCTAAACAGCCGATACATTTGGTTACGGCAATGGAAATAGGATGAATCTAACCTATTTCCTTGGCCGAGATAAGTTTGTTCAGTCAAACAGCCGATACATTTGTTTGCGGCAATGGAAATAGGATGAATCTAACCTATTTCCATGGCCGAGATAAACTTGATCAATCAAATAACCGATATATACGGTATCGGCCAATATAGAGTTGTGGCACTGATATGGATAGTTGCGGCACTGATTTGGATAGTTGCGGCACTCATACGAACAGTTATCCTCGTACTGATACTTTTTTGAGTATCAGTCTGAGGATGATTTGCGGCACTGATATGGACAGTTGCGGCACTGATATGGACAGTTGCGGCACCGATATGGACAGTTGCGGCACTGATATGGATAGTTGCGGCACCGATATGGACAGTTGCGGCACTGATATGGACAGTTGCGGCACCGATATGGACAGTTGCGGCACTGATATGGACAGTTGCGGCACTGATATGGACAGTTGCGGCACTGATATTGATGGTTGCGGCACCGATATGGACAGTTGCGGCACTGATATTCACATTTGCGGCACCGATATGGATAGTTGCGGCACCGATATGGACAGTTGCGGCACTGATATGGACAGGTGCGGTACTGATATGGACAGTTATCCTCGTACTGAAACTTTTTTGAGTATCAGTCTGAGGATGATTTGCGGCACTGATATTGACATTTGCGGCACTCATACGAACAGTTATCCTCGTACTGATACTTTTTTGAGTATCAGTCTGAGGATGATTTGCGGCACTGATATGGACAGTTGCGGCACTGATATGGACAGTTGCGGCACTGATATTCACAGTTGCGGCACTGATATGGATAGTTGCGGCACCGATATGGACAGTTGCGGCACCGATATGGACAGTTGCGGCACTGATATGGATAGTTGCGGCACCGATATGGACAGTTGCGGCACTGATATGGATAGTTGCGGCACCGATATGGACAGTTGCGGCACCGATATGGACAGTTGCGGTACCATGCACCAGCAATGGAAATAGGATGAATCTAACCTATTTCCATTTGCGAGATAAGTTTGTTCATCTAAACAGCCGATACATTTGGTTACGGCAATGGAAATAGGATGAATCTAACCTATTTCCATGGCCGAGATAAGTTTGTTTAGTCAAACAGCCGATTCATATGGTTGCCGCAATGGAAATAGGATGAATCTAACCTATTTCCATGGCCGAGATAAACTTGATCAATCAAATAACCGATATATACGGTATCGGCCAATATAGAGTTGTGGCACTGATATGGATAGTTGCGGCACTGATATGGATAGTTGCGGCACTCATACGAACAGTTATCCTCGTACTGATACTTTTTTGAGTATCAGTCTGAGGATGATTTGCGGCACTGATATGGACAGTTGCGGCACTGATATGGACAGTTGCGGCACAGATATGGACAGTTGCGGCACCGATATGGACAGTTGCGGCACCGATATGGACAGTTGCGGCACTGATATGGACAGTTGCGGCACTGATATTGACAGTTGCGGCACCGATATGGATAGTTACGGCACCGATATGGACAGTTGCGGCACTGATATGGATAGTTGCGGCACCGATATGGATAGTTACGGCACCGATATGGACAGTTGCGGCACTGATATGGATAGTTGCGGCACCGATATGGACAGTTGCGGCACTGATATGGACAGTTGCGGCACCGATATGGACAGTTGCGGCACTGATATTGACAGTTGCGGCACCGATATGGACCGTTGCGGTACTGATATGGACAGTTGCGGCACCGATATGGACAGTTGCGGCACCGATATGGACAGTTGCGGTACCATGCACCAGCAATGGAAATAGGATGAATCTAACCTATTTCCATGGCCGAGATAAACTTGATCAATCAAATAGCCGATATATACGGTATCGGCCAATATAGAGTTGTGGCACTGATATGGACAGTAGCGGCACCGATATGGACAGTTGCGCCACTGATTTGGATAGTTGCGGCACTCATAGGAACAGTTATAATAATAAGCGAATTATCAAATAAGCGATATATACGGTATAGGCCAATATAGAGTTGCGGCACTGATATGGACCGTTGCGGTACTGATATGGACAGTTGCGGCACCGATATGGACAGTTGCGGCACTGATATGGACAGTTGCGGCACTGATATTGACAGTTGCGGCACCGATATGGATAGTTGCGGCACCGATATGGACAGTTGCGGCACCGATATGGACAGTTGCGGCACTGATATGGACAGTTGCGGCACTGATATTGACAGTTGCGGCACCGATATGGATAGTTGCGGCACCGATATGGACAGTTGCGGCACTGATATGGATAGTTGCGGCACCGATATGGACAGTTGCGGCACCGATATGGACAGTTGCGGTACCATGCACCAGCAATGGAAATAGGATGAATCTAACCTATTTCCATTTGCGAGATAAGTTTGTTCATCAAATCAGCCGATACATTTGTTTGCGGCAATGGAAATAGGATGAATCTAACCTATTTCCATGGCCGAGATAAACTTGATCAATCAAATAGCCGATATATACGGTATCGGCCAATATAGAGTTGTGGCACTGATATGGACAGTAGCGGCACCGATATGGACAGTTGCGCCACTGATTTGGATAGTTGCGGCACTCATAGGAACAGTTATAATAATAAGCGAATTATCAAATAAGCGATATATACGGTATAGGCCAATATAGAGTTGCGGCACTGATATGGACCGTTGCGGTACTGATATGGACAGTTGCGGCACCGATATGGACAGTTGCGGCACTGATATGGACAGTTGCGGCACTGATATTGACAGTTGCGGCACCGATATGGATAGTTGCGGCACCGATATGGACAGTTGCGGCACCGATATGGACAGTTGCGGCACTGATATGGACAGTTGCGGCACTGATATTGACAGTTGCGGCACCGATATGGATAGTTGCGGCACCGATATGGACAGTTGCGGCACTGATATGGATAGTTGCGGCACCGATATGGACAGTTGCGGCACCGATATGGACAGTTGCGGTACCATGCACCAGCAATGGAAATAGGATGAATCTAACCTATTTCCATTTGCGAGATAAGTTTGTTCATCAAATCAGCCGATACATTTGTTTGCGGCAATGGAAATAGGATGAATCTAACCTATTTCCATTTGCGAGATAAGTTTGTTCAATCAAATAAGCGATATATACGGTATAGGCCAATATAGAGTTGCGGTACTGATATGGATAGTTGCGGCACCGATATGGACAGTTGCGACTCCGATATGGACAGTTGCGGCACCATGCACCAGCAATGGAAATAGGATGAATCTAACCTATTTCCATTTGCGAGATAAGTTTGTTCAATCAAATAAGCGATATATACGGTATAGGCCAATATAGAGTTGCGGCACTGATATGGACAGTTGCGGCACTGATATGGACAGTTGCGGCACTGATATGGATAGTTGCGGCACCGATATGGACAGTTGCGGCACCGATATAGACAGTTGCGGCACTGATATGGACAGTTGCGGCACTGATATGGATAGTTGCGGCACCGATATGGACAGTTGCGGCACCGATATGGACAGTTGCAGCACCGATATGGACAGTTGCGGCACTGATATTGACAGTTGCGGCACCGATATGGATAGTTGCGGCACCGATATTGACAGTTGCGGCACTGATATGGATAGTTGCGGCACCGATATGGACAGTTGCGGCACCGATATGGACAGTTGCGGAACCGATATGGACAGTTGCGGCACTGATATGGACAGTTGCGGCACTCATACGAACAGTTATCCTCGTACTGATACTTTTCTGAGTATCAGTCTGAGGATGATTTGCGGCACTGTTATGGACAGTTGCGGCACTGATATAGATAGTTGCGGCACTGATATGGACAGTTACGGCACTGATATGGATAGTTGCGGCACCGATATGGACAGTTGCGGCACCGATATGGACAGTTGCGGCACTGATATGGACAGTTGCGGCACTGATATGGACAGTTGCGGCACCGATATGGATAGTTGCGGCACCGATATGGACAGTTGCGGCACTGATATGGTTAGTTGCGGCACCGATATGGACAGTTGCGGCACCGATATGGACAGTTGCGGTACCATGCACCAGCAATGGAAATAGGATGAATCTAACCTATTTCCATTTGCGAGATAAGTTTGTTCATCTAAACAGCCGATACATTTGGTTACGGCAATGGAAATAGGATGAATCTAACCTATTTCCTTGGCCGAGATAAGTTTGTTCAGTCAAACAGCCGATACATATGGTTGCGGCAATGGAAATAGGATGAATCTAACTTATTTGCATTGGCGAGATAAGTTTGTTCATCAAATCAGCCGATACATTTGTTTGCGGCAATGGAAATAGGATGAATCTAACCTATTTCCATGGCCGAGATAAACTTGATCAATCAAATAACCGATATATACGGTATCGGCCAATATAGAGTTGTGGCACTGATATGGATAGTTGCGGCATCGATATGGACAGTTGAGGCACTGATTTGGATAGTTGCGGCACTCATAGGAACAGTTATCCTCGTACTGATACTTTTTGAGTATCAGTCTGAGGATGATTTGCGGCACTGATATGGACAGTTGCGGCACTGATATGGACAGTTGCGGCACCGATATGGACAGTTGCGGCACCGATATGGACAGTTGCGGCACCGATATGGACAGTTGCGGCACTGATATGGACAGTTGCGGCACTGATATTGACAGTTGCGGCACCGATATGGATAGTTACGGCACTGATATGGACCGTTGCGGTACTGATATGGACAGTTGCGGCATCGATATGGACAGTTGCGGCACTGATATGGACAGTTGCGGCACTGATATTGATAGTTGCGGCACCGATATGGACAGTTGCGGCACTGATATTGACATTTGCGGCACCGATATGGATAGTTGCGGCATCGATATGGACAGTTGAGGCACTGATTTGGATAGTTGCGGCACTCATAGGAACAGTTATCCTCGTACTGATACTTTTTGAGTATCAGTCTGAGGATGATTTGCGGCACTGATATGGACAGTTGCGGCACTCATACGAACAGTTATCCTCGTACTGATACTTTTTTGAGTATCAGTCTGAGGATGATTTGCGGCACTGATATGGACAGTTGCGGCACTGATATAGATAGTTGCGGCACTGATATGGACAGTTACGGCACTGATATGGATAGTTGCGGCACCGATATGGACAGTTATAATAATAGGCGAATTATCAAATAAGCGATATATACGGTATAGGCCAATATAGAGTTGCGGCACTGATATGGACAGTTGTGGCACTGATATGGACAGTAGCGGCACCGATATGGACAGTTGCGCCACTGATTTGGATAGTTGCGGCACTCATAGGAACAGTTATAATAATAGGCGAATTATCAAATAAGCGATATATACGGTATAGGCCAATATAGAGTTGCGGCACTGATATGGACAGTTGCGGCACTGATATGGACAGTTGCGGTACTGATATGGATAGTTGCGGCACCGATATGGACAGTTGCGGCACCGATATGGACAGTTGCGGCACTGATATGGACCGTTGCGGTACTGATATGGACAGTTGCGGCACCGATATGGACAGTTGCGGCACCGATATGGACAGTTGCGCCACTGATTTGGATAGTTGCGGCACTCATAGGAACAGTTATAATAATAAGCGAATTATCAAATAAGCGATATATACGGTATAGGCCAATATAGAGTTGCGGCACTTATATGGACAGTTGCGGCACTCATACGAACAGTTATCCTCGTATTGATACTTTTTGAGTATCAGTCTGAGGATGATTTGCGGCACTGATATGGACAGTTGCGGCACCGATATGGACAGTTGCGGCACCGATATGGACAGTTGCGGCACCGATATGGACAGTTGCGGCACTGATATGTGTTAAGTTAAAAGCTTTATTGGTGAGAGATAAAATACAAAGGAGTCTTCTTAATAAAGATGATTTGATGAAGGAGACCAAGGATTAGAGTCCACCTCAGCTTGCTTGGTTCACTGGACCGAGATCAAGAACCAAACAGGAAATAGAACATCAGAGTGGGGTAGACACAATAAGACACTCAGTGATCGACTGCTTCAGCCAGCAGGCTTAAATAGAGGAAAGGGCAGTGTTGCTGAGTCACTCCGCGTGGTGATGGTCGACTATGTTAACAGCAGCAAGTGACTAAGTGTGAGTAGTGCTTGACAGTGAGTGGTTGAGTGGTGAGGGAGCACTCATTCTGACACTCCCCCTGATCCCGAACTACTTGACCACCTGGTCCCAGGAGTATCCGTTGAATATGTGTGGTATTGTTCATTGGTTTCGTAAGACTGTCAGCCAGCTGTTCTTGAGTTCGGATATGCTCAATCTTGATATAACGCTTAACACAATAGTCTCGGATGAAGTGCATTTTCACATCTATGTGCTTAGTATCGGACAGGCTTCGTTGAGAACTGGCAATTTGGATTGCAGGCATATTGTCTTCAAAAATTGTTGTTGGTACTTGTACTTGAAAGAATAGTTCATGGAGTAGTTGTTGTAGCCATAGTACTTCTTTGCATGCCATGGCCATTGCTGTATACTCGGCTTCAGTAGTTGATGTACTGACAGTCTTCTGCTTGCGACTAAACCAACTAACAGAGCTTCCATTGATTTGAAATAAAGCGCCAGATTGGGATTTTCGATCTCCTTCTGTTGCATAATTAGCATCGACATAACAGATGAGGTTTGAATCATTGAAGTTCCCCAAATTGAGCGTAAGACCCTTAGTGTGCTTCAGGTAAGCGAGTACTTGTTTGCTGTATGTCCAAACTGTTTCAGTTGGTTCATGTAGATGCCTAGATAGTAAGTTGACAACCGCTGCGATATCTGGTCTTGTTAGGTTGGCTAAATAGAGTAAACTACCAACTAGACTTCGAATAGGTAACGAATGATTTACTTGTCCTTTCGTGAGATCAATCTTGTCCAGCTGTGGTAGTGACCGAATCCGATTTGCTTCCTCTAAGTTGAATCTGTTGAGTAGATCATCGATGTACATTTCTTGTGAGAGTGAAAAAGATCCAGATTCATTATGAGTAAAGTTGACTCCCAGAAAGCGGTTCACTGGACCAAGATCTCGGAGTTCTAGTTTCTGACTCAGTTGCTCTTTAACCATTTTCATCTGGTCATTTGTTTCTCTATAGATGAGTATGTCATCGACCCATACAAGTAGAAATAGTTTCGTATTTTCATGTTCCTTTACATAGAGACACTGATCAGATTGGATGGCTTTAAACCCAAGACTTTCCAGGATGGTGTTCATCTTTTCGTTCCAACACTTTGGAGCTTGCTTGAGTCCGTACATAGCTTTGTCCTCTTTCCAGACCATGTTTGGATCATGGAAACCTTCAGGTGGGTGAACGTATACAACTGTATCAAGATCTCCATTCAGGAAAGCCGTCTTGATGTCGATCTGGTGAACGAGAAGTTTTCGCTGACTTGCAATTACCATCATAACTCTGATAGCTGTGAATGAGACAACAGGACTAAATGTCTCTTCGTAATCGATTCCTTTTCTTTGGTTAAATCCTCGGGCTACCAATCTTGCTTTGAAGCGAACGATAGCCCCTATTGAGTTTTTCTTTATGTCGTAGACCCATCTGGTGGTAATGAGTTTTCTTTCGCCAGCGAGTTTTTGTTCAACTACTTGATAAACATGATGTGCATTGAGTGAGGTAATTTCATCGGTCATTGCTTCAATCCAGTAATCTCTTTCTGGGGACTGCATAGCTTCATTATAATTTGCTGGTACATGTATAGGTTTGACTGAAGATACAAGAGCAACTTGACAGTCTGGATACTTCATCGCAAAACTTGCTTGTTCTCCTGGTGCAATATAGTTTAACCGGTCCGGTACTCCACAATTTCTTGGAGGCTGAATTCGGCGCACTTGTACTTGTGGTTCATTGGTAGCTACAGGAACAGATTCGGTAGTCGCTTCTGTAGTGGGTTCTGTAGCTGGTACTGCAGAAGGTTCTGCTGGAGGTTCGGTAGCAGGTTCTGCAGTAGGTTTTGTAATAAGTTCTGTAATTGTCTTGACAATAGTCTGATCTGCAGGTTCAACTTTCAGTTCAATTTTGGGAACAATATTGGGAACTTGTACTTCTACTTGTCTCTGTTCTTGTAACTCGGAGGTAGATGTTGTTTTTGTTGTTGTTACAGTAGGTGATGTAGTATTGACTGTTGGCACTATAATCACTGGCGTAGGTGGCGTTGTTACTGGCGTCGGTGGTGTAATTACGGGTGTAGGTGGCGTTGTTACTGGCGTCGGTGGTGTAATTACGGGTGTAGGTGGCGATTCGATTGTTGGTTGGTTCACTGGACCAACTTGAGGATCATTTTGAAGGTTTTCTGATGGCTCTTGAACAGTTTCCTCATTCACATTCAGTTCATCACTAGCGTCGATGTCAAATATCATCCTCAGTGAAGGATTACTTTCGCACACACATTCACACTCACTGAATGTTTTCATAGATTTGATGCATGCTGGGAATACTCCATTCCAAATATCACAGTTTCTTTGGTTAGTCACTTTATTTGTAGTTGGGTTCAGTAGTCGATAAGCCTTTGCCTCGGATGAGTACCCGACAAAAATAAGTTCTTCAGATGTAGGATCGAATTTCTTCCTCTTCTCATGAGGAATCCAACTGTAGGCGACTGACCCAAATGTCTTCATCTTCTCGAACTCTGGTTCCAGATTGAACATTCGTTTGCAGGGCAGCTCGTCATTGATTGAGCTATGAGGCAGCCTGTTGGCAACATGGCATGCAGTACGGACAGCTTCAGGCCAGTATTTCAGTGGCAGGCAACTTTCGAATAGCATCGCTCGGGCCATCGTTTGGACTTTCTGAATTGTTCGCTCACTGACACCATTCTGTTGGTGACAGAATGGCACACTTCGTTGTCTGTAGATTCCTTCCACCTTTAGTAGTTCAATAAATTCGTTAGAGGTGTACTCCCCTCCATTGTCCGTTCGCAGTGCTCCAATTCCAATGAGAAACTGTTTTTCCATCTTTCCTTTGTATTCTTGGAACGCAAGAATTGCTTCTGACTTAGTCTTGAGGGTAAACACTTCTACATATCGAGAGTAGTCATCCACGAGAATCATAAAGTAGCGAGATCCATCATATCCAATTGGATTATTTACTACACCAAGGTCTGAATGTATCAATTCGAGATGTCGTGAGGTTGTTGTTGTAGATGGAAGATAGGGAAGTTGTTTTAGTTTACACCGGACACAAGTTACACAATGTTCGTCATGTTTGCATTGTATATTGTAGAGCTTTCTTAGTTTCTCTAGTTTCTCCTTTCCCGGATGAGCCAGTACGCTGTGCCAGTCAATCAATTTAGACGAGAGTAGAGCACGTTCCATTTCCTTGAATTGATACAAGTCACCGCTTCGGCTTGCTTTCAGGTACACTTTTCCATCCTTAGACACACTAGCTTCTTTCACATTGAATTCGACTTTGAAACCATCTTTGGTTAACTTGCTCACGGAGAGAAGATTAGCGCTAAAGTCTGGAGCAAATTTCACATCCTTGAGATACATAACTTCTGGTCCTGTGTGTAGAATGAGGTTACCTTGTCGATAAATCTTGCACTGTTGATCATTTGCGGTGCTAACTGACTGACTGATCGAGATAGCATTCATTAGATGTCGGTCAGAAGTAACAAAATGACTAGAAGCGCCTGAATCCATAATCCACTCCTTAACATAATTTTGAATATTGTTTATTCCGTTAGTTACAGTGTTTGCAAGATTAACATTTCTGGCTGGGATTACTTCACCACCAGTTCGTTCCTGTTCAGCCTTCTTCTTAATTCGGCATACAGCAATCAAGTGCCCAACTTTGCCACAGTAGTGGCAGCTTCTTGTTTCACGTCTGAATGAGCCTGGCTTGTAGCGAGTTCCTTCTTTGGAGAGCAGACTTTGTTCAGGTTTTTCCATTTTCTGCATCCCGCAGTATCGTATGAGTCGCAGGGTTAAACAATCCTTGGTAAGGCTTTCCAGGTCTTGATAAGCGATTTCCTTAAATGCGGCGAGTTCGTCTGGGAGACCATCCACGTACCAACATATTTCCCGTTGATTTGAGACGTCCGCACCAGCCATTCGTAGGTCATCAATCTTCTTACTCATTGCTGACATGTACTCGCGTACCTTATCTTCTTTGAAGCCTTCCAGTTTGATGCCTTGTATGTCACGCTCAACAAGAGCTTGTTTGGAAACATCGTTAGTGACATATTCATTACTGATCTTCTCATATGCTTCAAAAGCTGTGAGGATATCCCGAACCATTGACAGGTGTCGATCATCTAGGGAGTCGGTGATTCTTGCCAGCGCGATCTGATTTGCTTCAGAGGTAACGGCCAAAGGTCGTTGAATGGCATAGTCCACACGTAGACGACGGAGTGCAAGTTTTAGTTTGTACTGCCAGTTAGCATAGTTCGTTCCATTCAGACGCACCATCTCAGATTCCTGATATTTCTGGTTACCACGTATTGGCCGTTCATGATCCGCGCTCTGTTTCTCATTTCGGGTCCACAGTAGGTAGATACAGAGTGAGAGGAGACCACCAATAAAAAGGGTTGTGAGTTCCATTCCAGAGCTTCGTGCTGATAACGTGTTGAGTTAAAAGCTTTTATTGGTGAGAGATAAAATACAAATGAGTCTTCTTAATAGAGATGTTTTGATGAAGAAGACCAAGGATTAGAGTCCACCTCAGCTTGCTTGGTTCACTGGACCGAGATCAAGAACCACGAAGGAAATAGAACATCGAGATGAGGTAGACACAATGAGGCACTCAGTGATCGACTGCTTCAGCCAGCAGGCTTAAATAGAGGAAAGGGCAGTGTTGCTGAGTCACTCCGCGTGGTGATGGTCGACTATGTTAACAGCAACAAGTGACTAAGTGTGAGTAGTGATTGACCGTGAGTGGTTGAGTGGTGAGGGAGCACTCATTCTAACAATATGGACAGTTGCGGCACTGATATTGACAATTGCGGCACCGATATGGATAGTTGCGGCACCGATATGGACAGTTGCGGCACTGATATGGATAGTTGCGGCACCGATATGGACAGTTGCGGCACTGATATGGACAGTTGCGGCACCGATATGGACAGTTGCGGCACTGATATTGACAGTTGCGGCACCGATATGGACAGTTGCGGCACCGATATGGATCGTTGCGGTACTGATATGGACAGTTGCGGCACCGATATGGACAGTTGCGGCACTGATATGGACAGTTGCGGCACTGATATTGACAGTTGCGGCACCGATATGGATAGTTGCGGCACCGATATGGACAGTTGCGGCACCGATATGGACAGTTGCGGCACTGATATGGACAGTTGCGGCACTGATATTGACAATTGCGGCACCGATATGGATAGTTGCGGCACCGATATGGACAGTTGCGGCACTGATATGGATAGTTGCGGCACCGATATGGACAGTTGCGGCACTGATATGGACAGTTGCGGCACCGATATGGACAGTTGCGGCACTGATATTGACAGTTGCGGCACCGATATGGACAGTTGCGGCACCGATATGGATCGTTGCGGTACTGATATGGACAGTTGCGGCACCGATATGGACAGTTGCGGCACTGATATGGACAGTTGCGGCACTGATATTGACAGTTGCGGCACCGATATGGATAGTTGCGGCACCGATATGGACAGTTGCGGCACTGATATGGATAGTTGCGGCACCGATATGGACAGTTGCGGCAATGGTATGGACAGTTGCGGCACCGATATGGACAGTTGCGGCACTGATATGGACAGTTGCGGCACTGATATGGATAGTTGCGGCACCGATATGGACAGTTGCGCCACTGATTTGGATAGTTGCGGCACTCATAGGAACAGTTATCCTCGTACTGATACTTTTTTGAGTATCAGTCTGAGGATGATTTGCGGCACTGATATGGACAGTTGCGGCACCGATATGGACAGTTGCGGCACTGATATGTATAGTTGCGGCACCGATATGGACAGTTTCGGCACTGATATGGATAGTTGCGGCACCGATATGGACAGTTGCGGCACTGATATTGACATTTGCGGCACCGATATGGATAGTTGCGGCATCGATATGGACAGTTGAGGCACTGATTTGGATAGTTGCGGCACTCATAGGAACAGTTATCCTCGTACTGATACTTTTTTGATTATCAGTCTGAGGATGATTTGCGGCACTGATATGGACATTTGCGGCACCGATATGGAAATAGGATGAATCTAACCTATTTCCATGGCCGAGATAAACTTGATCAATCAAATAGCCGATATATACGGTATCGGCCAATATAGAGTTTTGGCACTGATATGGACAGTAGCGGCACCGATATGGACAGTTGCGCCACTGATTTGGATAGTTGCGGCACTCATAGGAACAGTTATAATAATAAGCGAATTATCAAATAAGCGATATATACGGTATAGGCCAATATAGAGTTGCGGCACTGATATGGACAGTTGCGGCACTCATACGAACAGTTATCCTCGTACTGATACTTTTTGAGTATCAGTCTGAGGATGATTTGCGGCACTGATATGGACAGTTGCGGCACCGATATGGACAATTGCGGCACTGATATGGACAGTTGCGGCACTGATATTGACAGTTGCGGCACCGATATTGACAGTTGCGGCACCGATATTGACAGTTGCGGCACTGATATGGATAGTTGCGGCACCGATATGGATAGTTGCGGCACCGATATGGACAGTTGCGGCACCGATATGGACAGTTGCGGTACTGATATGGATAGTTGCGGCACCGATATGGACAGTTGCGGCACTGATATTGGCAGTTGCGGAACCGATATGGACCGTTGCGGTACTGATATGGACAGTTGCGGCACCGATATGGATAGTTGCGGCACCGATATGGACAGTTGCGGCACTGATATTGACAATTGCGGCACCGATATGGATAGTTGCGGCACCGATATGGACAGTTGCGGCACTGATATGGACAGTTGCGGCACTGATATTGATAGTTGCGGCACCGATATGGACAGTTGCGGCACTGATATTGACATTTGCGGCACCGATATGGATAGTTGCGGCACTGATATGGACAGTTGCGGCACTGATATTGATAGTTGCGGCACCGATATGGACAGTTGCGGCACTGATATTGACATTTGCGGCACCGATATGGATAGTTGCGGCATCGATATGGACAGTTGAGGCACTGATTTGGATAGTTGCGGCACTCATAGGAACAGTTATCCTCGTACTGATACTTTTTTGAGTATCAGTCTGAGGATGATTTGCGGCACTGATATGGACAGTTGCGGCACTCATACGAACAGTTATCCTCGTACTGATACTTTTTTGAGTATCAGTCTGAGGATGATTTGCGGCACTGATATGGACAGTTGCGGCACTGATATAGATAGTTGCGGCACTGATATGGACAGTTACGGCACTGATATGGATAGTTGCGGCACCGATATGGACAGTTGCGGCACCGATATGGACAGTTGCGGCACTGATATGGACAGTTGCGGCACTGATATTGACAGTTGCGGCACCGATATGGATAGTTGCGGCACCGATATGGACAGTTGCGGCACTGATATGGATAGTTGCGGCACCGATATGGACAGTTGCGGCACCGATATGGACAGTTGCGACACCGATATGGACAGTTGCGGCACCATGCACCAGCAATGGAAATAGGATGAATCTAACCTATTTCCATTAGCGAGATAAGTTTGTTCAATCAAATAAGCGATATATACGGTATAGGCCAATATAGAGTTGCGGCGCTGATATGGACAGTTGCGGCACTCATAGGAACAGTTATCCTCGTACTGATACTTTTTTGAGTATCAGTCTGAGGATGATTTGCGGCACTGATTTGGACAGTTGCGGCACCGATATGTACAGTTGCGGCACCGATATGGACAGTTGCGGCACCGATATGGACAGTTGCGGCACCGATATGGACAGTTGCGGCACTGATATGGACAGTTGCGGCACTGATATTGACAGTTGCGGCACTGATATGGATAGTTGCGGCACCGATATGGACAGTTGCGGCACTGATATGGATAGTTGCGGCACCGATATGGATAGTTGCGGCACCGATATGGATAGTTGCGGCACCGATATGGACAGTTGCGGCACTGATATGGATAGTTGCGGCACCGATATGGACAGTTGCGGCACTGATATGGACAGTTGCGGCATTGATATTGACAGTTGCGGCACCGATATGGATAGTTGCGGCACCGATATGGACAGTTGCGGCACTGATATGGATAGTTGCGGCACCGATATGGATAGTTGCGGCACCGATATGGATAGTTGCGGCACCGATATGGACAGTTGCGGTACTGATATGGATAGTTGCGGCACCGATATGGACAGTTGCGGCACTGATATGGACAGTTGCGGCACTGATATGGACAGTTGCGGCACTGATATGGACAGTTGCGGCACTGAAATGGATAGTTGCGGCACCGATATGGACAGTTGCGGCACTGAAATGGATAGTTGCGGCACCGATATGGACAGTTGCGGCACTGATATTGACATTTGCGGCACCGATATGGATAGTTGCGGCACCATGCACCAGCAATGGAAATAGGATGAATCTAACCTATTTCCATTAGCGAGATAAGTTTGTTCAATCAAATAAGCGATATATACGGTATAGGCCAATATAGAGTTGCGGCACCGATATGGACAGTTGCGGCACTGATATGGACATTTGCGGCACCGATATGGACAGTTGCGGCACCGATATGGACAGTTGCGGCACCGATATGGACAGTTGCGGCACTGATATGGACAGTTGCGGCACCGATATGGACAGTTGCGGCACTGATATTGACATTTGCGGCACCGATATGGATAGTTGCGGCACCATGCACCAGCAATGGAAATAGGATGAATCTAACCTATTTCCATTAGCGAGATAAGTTTGTTCAATCAAATAAGCGATATATACGGTATAGGCCAATATAGAGTTGCTGCACTGATATGGATAGTTGCGGCACTCATAGGAACAGTTATCCTCGTACTGATACTTTTTTGAGTATCAGTCTGAGGATGATTTGCGGCACTGATATGGACAGTTGCGGCACTGATTTGGATAGTTGCGGCACTCATACGAACAGTTATCCTCGTACTGATACTTTTTTGAGTATCAGTCTGAGGATGATTTGCGGCACTGATATGGACATTTGCGGCACCGATATGGACAGTTGCGGCACCGATATGGACAGTTGCGGCACCGATATGGACAGTTGCGGCACCATGCACCAGCAATGGAAATAGGATGAATCTAACCTATTTCCATTAGCGAGATAAGTTTGTTCAATCAAATAAGCGATATATACGGTATAGGCCAATATAGAGTTGCGCCACTGATTTGGATAGTTGCGGCACTCATAGGAACAGTTATCCTCGTACTGATACTTTTTTGAGTATCAGTCTGAGGATGATTTGCGGTACTGATATGGATAGTTGCGGCACCGATATGGACAGTTGCGGCACCGATATGGACAGTTGCGACACCGATATGGACAGTTGCGGCACCATGCACCAGCAATGGAAATAGGATGAATCTAACCTATTTCCATTGGCGAGATAAGTTTGTTCAATCAAATAAGCGATATATAAGGTATAGGCCAATATAGAGTTGCGGCACTGATATGGACAGTTGCGGCACTCATACGAACAGTTATCCTCGTACTGATACTTTTTTGAGTATCAGTCTGAGGATGATTTGCGGCACTGATATGGATAGTTGCGGCACCGATATGGACAGTTGCGGCACCGATATGGACAGTTGCGGCACCGATATGGACAGTTGCGGCACCGATATGGACAGTTGCGGCACTGATATGGATAGTTGCGGCACTGATATTGACAGTTGCGGCACCGATATAGATAGTTGCGGCACCGATATGGACAGTTGCGGCACTGATATGGATAGTTGCGGCACCGATATGGATAGTTGCGGCACCGATATGGACAGTTGCGGCACCGATATGGACAGTTGCGGTACTGATATGGATAGTTGCGGCACCGATATGGACAGTTGCGGCACCGATATGGACAGTTGCGGCACCGATATGGACAGTTGCGGCACCATGCACCAGCAATGGAAATAGGATGAATCTAACCTATTTCCATTTGCGAGATAAGATTGTTCAATCAAATAAGCGATATATACGGTATAGGCCAATATAGAGTTGCGGCACTGATATGGATAGTTGCGGCACTCATACGAACAGTTATCCTCGTACTGATACTTTTTTGAGTATCAGTCTGAGGATGATTTGCGGCACTGATATGGACAGTTGCGGCACTGATATGGATAGTTGCGGCACTCATACGAACAGTTATCCTCGTACTGATACTTTTTTGAGTATCAGTCTGAGGATGAGTTGCGGCACTGATATGGACAGTTGCGGCACTGATATGGATAGTTGCGGCACTGTTATGGACAGTTGCGGCACTGATATGGATAGTTGCGGCACCGATATGGACAGTTGCGGCACCGATATGGACAGTTGCGGCACTGATATGGACAGTTGCGGCACTGATATGGACAGTTGCGGCACCGATATGGATAGTTGCGGCACCGATATGGACAGTTGCGGCACTGATATGGATAGTTGCGGCACCGATATGGACAGTTGCGGCACCGATATGGACAGTTGCGGCACCATGCACCAGCAATGGAAATAGGATGAATCTAACCTATTTCCATGGCCGAGATAAGTGTGTTCATCTAAACAGCCGATATATTTGGTTACGGCAATGGAAATAGGATGAATCTAACCTATTTCCATGGCCGAGATAAGTTTGTTCAGTCAAACAGCAGATACATATGGTTGCGGCAATGGAAACAGGACGAATCTAACTTATTTCCATGGCCGAGATAAGTTTGTTCAGTCAAACAGCCGATACATATGTTTGCGGCAATGGAAATAGGATGAATCTAACCTATTTCCATGGCCGAGATAAACTTGATCAATCAAATAACCGATATATACGGTATCGGCCAATATAGAGTTGTGGCACTGATATGGACAGTAGCGGCACTGATATGGACAGTTGCGGCACCGATATGGACAGTTGCGGCACTCATACGAACAGTTATCCTCGTACTGATACTTTTTTGAGTATCAGTCTGAGGATGATTTGCGGCACTGATATGGACAGTTGCGGCACTGATATGGACAGTTGCGGCACCGATATGGACAGTTGCGGCACCGATATGGACAGTTGCGGCACCATGCACCAGCAATGGAAATAGGATGAATCTAACCTATTTCCATTTGCGAGATAAGATTGTTCAATCAAATAAGCGATATATACGGTATAGGCCAATATAGAGTTGCGGCGCTGATATGGACAGTTGCGGCACTCATAGGAACAGTTATCCTCGTACTGATACTTTTTTGAGTATCAGTCTGAGGATGATTTGCGGCACTGATATGGACAGTTGCGGCACTGATATGGACAGTTGCGGCACTGATATGGACAGTTGCGGCACCGATATGGACAGTTGCGGCACTGATATGGACAGTTGCGGCACTGATATGGACAGTTGCGGCACCGATATGGATAGTTGCGGCACCGATATGGACAGTTGCGGCACTGATATGGACAGTTGCGGTACTGATATGGACAGTTGCGGCACTGTTATGGACAGTTGCGGCACCGATATGGATAGTTGCGGCACCGATATGGACAGTTGCGGTACTGATATGGATAGTTGCGGCACCGATATGGACAGTTGCGGCACCGATATGGACAGTTGCGGCACTGATATGGACAGTTGCGGCACTGATATGGACAGTTGCGGCACCGATATGGATAGTTGCGGCACCGATATGGACAGTTGCGGCACTGATATGGACAGTTGCGGCACCGATATGGACAGTTGCGGCACCAATATGGACAGTTTCGGCACCATGCAACAGCAATGGAAATAGGATGAATCTAACCTATTTCCATTTGCGAGATAAGCTTGTTCAATCAAATAGCCGATACATTTGTTTGCGGCAATGGAAATAGGATGAATCTAACCTATTTCCATGGCCGAGATAAGCTTGTTCAATCAAATAGCCGATATATACGGTATCGGCTAATATAGAGTTGCGGCACTGATATGGACAGTTGCGGCACTGATATGGATAGTTGCGGCACTGATATGGACAGTTGCGGCACCGATATGGACAGTTGCGGCACTGATATGGACAGTTGCGGCACTGATATTGACAGTTGCGGCACCGATATGGATAGTTGCGGCACTGATATTGACAGTTGCGGCACCGATATGGATAGTTGCGGCACCGATATGGACAGTTGCGGCACCGATATGGACAGTTGCGGCACTGATATGGACAGTTGCGGCACTGATATTGACAGTTGCGGCACCGATATAGATAGTTGCGGCACCGATATGGACAGTTGCGGCACTGATATGGATAGTTGCGGCACCGATATGGATAGTTGCGGCACCGATATGGACAGTTGCGGCACTGATATGGACAGTTGCGGCACTGATATTGACAGTTGCGGCACCGATATGGATAGTTGCGGCACCGATATGGACAGTTGCGGCACTGATATGGATAGTTGCGGCACCGATATGGACAGTTGCGGCACCGATATGGACAGTTGCGGCACCATGCACCAGCAATGGAAATAGGATGAATCTTAATGAAAATGCTAGGTTTTATTGACAAATAAAATAACAGATACACTGTTCTAGGTTAAACATAAAAGGTAAAATATAAAACACAGAAATAGAGCTTCGGTAACGTCTCAAATAGGTAGCACGACAATAAATAGAGTTTGTCAACAAGACCTAGTTGGGGACAGAAGGAGGCAAGTTAGTGATCAGTAGACAGACACACAACTTCAGTAGAACTTACAATAGGCAGCAAGTCTCACAACAGTCCAACTGTACAATGAGAGCAATGCGAGATGTGAGACTTTATACTGTCCGAGATTGCCTGTGGTAGACATGAGCGAAGGCAATAGCGCCACAGTGGTGACTGGTCATCGTTGACTCAGTTCGCGGTCATCTCATCGGTCGAATTAGTAACGTTCATAGCGAGAACTTTCAACACTCCTCCGCCACCGATTGATGATCGAGCAAGTGACTTAGTAAGAACGTCGGCGAGCATCTCTCCTTTGTTGAGGTACTTCAGTTCCGCTTCGGTGACTAGGAACATTCGAGATATACCAGACCAACTGATCTCCAGATGCTTGGTTGCGTTTGTCGGTCCGTGCTTAATCATCCGAACTGATGCTTTGTTATCACAATAAGCATGATACGAGGGCTTCAACTTCAAGTCAGACATGAGTTGATGTATCCAAGTTAACTCTTTGAGTCCATCGCATAATGCATACGATTCTGCTTCAGCAGTCGAAGTGGGGCTTTGTGATTGGCGACGTGAAAACCATAAAATAGGTGAACCATACCAATGAAGTAGTGCGCCAGTAACTGAGGGTAATCCAAAAGAGGCGTCAGTGTAGAGTTCCACCTTGTTACTCGAATTTTCACCAAACACAAGTCGGTAATGCTTTGTTGTACTAAGGTAACGAACCATATTCTTGCAGGCATTGAACATAGCTTGAGTCGGCTGATGCATATGACGTGACAATTGAACTGTAGCTGTTATATCAGGTCGGCTTTTGTAGGACAAATATTGAAGGCATCCCACAATACCACGAACAGGTAGTTCATAATCAATAGGCTGATGTGAGTCGTGTAACTTGAATTCATTCAGCGGAACACTCACAGGTTTGCAATCCACGAGATTGTACTTCTCAATGACTCCATCAATATAATTTGATTGATGTACTTCGAAACGTTTGTTGACTTTTTCAATTTGCCATCCCAAGAATTTAGTCACGTGTCCAAGGTTCTTGATATCTAGAGATTCCTTTAGCTTGGCAAACAATTCTTTGGCAATTGCTTCACTAGGGCAGATGACCAATATGTCGTCAACATAAATCAAAACATAGATTTTCTTTTTCGCATTGAAGAAAAGACCAAAATCGGCATCACTTTGTACTAGATCACAATCTTTCAGTACTTCTTTTAGGTGCATGTACCAGTTTCTGGAACTTTGACGTAGGCCGTAGAGGGAACGTTTCAGTCTCCATACATAACCGGCTTCTTCCAATTCAGGTGGGGGGCGAATGTAGATTTCATGATCGACATCACTGTGTAAGAATGCGGTTGACACATCAAAATGACCCACGTAGTAGTCTTGAGTCGCAGCCAATGTCAATAGTATGCGAAAGGTTGCATTCCGACCAACAGGAGCGTAAGTTTCGGAGAAATCTAAATCAGCTATCTGATCATAGCCTTTGACCACCAAACGAGCTTTATGACGTACTACACGATTTTCAACATCGCGTTTCAAGTCGAATACCCAGCGCGTTCCGAGTATATTCTTAGTGACGTCTTTTTCATTGATACGTTCATAAACATCGTGTTGCTTTAAAGATTCCAATTCGGCTTGAATCGCGTTAGACCACGAATCCGAATCAGGACCATTTAGTGCTTCAGTTGAAGTGAGCGGTACACCAGCTTTACGAATAGCTTGAATTTGGTGCAAATTCTCATCAATTAATCGTCTCGGAGGAATACCTCTAGTAGAGCGTGGAGGTAATATCTTTCGAATAGGTGCTGCGGGCTGTAGAGTCTCTTCCACAATGTCATCGGCGGCAATAGAATGCTCATCGTTGAGTACTTGATCTTCAACTTGTTCAGTGATGATCTCGTCGTTTGTCGTAGACTCCTCCGCAACTGTAGAGCTATTTGAAGATGATTGCACGACTGGTAGACCAGTACTTTGAAAAGGCATCTCCAATAGGTCGTCGTCTTCGTCAGGTAAATATTCAAAATCAAATTCGTGAATATGTTTGCCATCTTGATATGGGAATTGATCAATCAAAAAGTGCATGTTTCTGTGGACATCAATAGACTTTTCTTTGAAATCGTAGGCGATAAACCGCTGTTGATCTTCTGTCACACCCAAAAACATCCCTTCATTACGTCGAGGATCAAAAGAATCAAGTTTCTGTTTGTGGTGGTTGCCCACAAATGCTTTGCATCCGAACACTTGAGCCTTATCAACACTAGGTAACTTTCCTGTAAACACTTGATAGGGTATCTTGTCGGTAACAGTATTGACGATTCGATTACCGGTAAAATTGGCATACCTAATTGCATAAGACCAGAAAGGCTTCGGGACATTCGCAGCGTTTGCCATAGATCGAGCAGAATCCTTTAGAGTGCGGTTCTTCCGCTCGGCCATACCATTCGTCTGGGGACAATGAGCAGAAGAGAGAGTGTGTTCGATTCCATTCGAGGCGCAGTAGTCAAGTAGTAGACGTTTGACGTACTCACCACCTCCATCAGACTTTAATCGCTTTAACTTCTTTCCAGTCTGTCGTTCAGCCCAGGTGATATACTTCTTAATGGCATCTGCAGCGTCAGATTTATACTTGAGTAAATATATAGAACAAAATCTAGAAAATTCGTCAATGAGAGTAATGTAATACTGATAACCATCGATAGATTCTCTCAAACGTCCACCTAGATCTGTGTGCACACATTCTAGAATATCTTGAGCAGGAATCGGGTTATCCTTGAAGTCAGGATCAGCATACTTGTTGATGATGCAGTTGGTACACTTCGAGTCATCGCGAATCGGTTGAATACACTTGAGAATAGTCGCTGTCTTATTGATACGATCCGCACTATAATGTCCAAGTTTATCGTGCCAATGATTCCGAATGGCTTGAATTTTCAATTCACCATCAAATACTTTGACTTCCGATTTTGATTGAACATTCGGTAGATGAATGACATCAAATTCCGTAACATACGTGTTATTTACTTCGAGATCAGCCAAACAAATTAGAGTATCTTCATATTCGACTCGGCAAATTCCAGAGTTAATGACCACATACTCATTTTCGGCTTTACCAAAAATACTCATAGAGAAATAATTCTCGTCGAGTTCAGGGACAAGGTAGGCTTGGAAACTAAATTGAGAACCATCTTCCACCATAATAGTCACAGTTCCACATTGAGTTGTATAGAAGGTCGCGTCACTTCGTTTACAAACACCAGAGACTGCAAAAGTGGATACTTCATGAATGTCGGTCAATAGATTAACGTCCTTCACAAAGTGATCGGTTGCACCGTTGTCCAACACAAAACGTGCCTTAATTACTTGACTTTGGATAGAGGTAACACTCGCAATTGAAGCTTTAGTAATAACCGTAGCACTCGAGTCGATAAGTATGTTCTTGATAGAACGTCCTCTTCATTCCGTTTGAACTTCACGTTAGACCGTGTGTCCGTTTTTTTTAGTAGTACTCGCTTCTTTCGATTCGCCATCCTTCAACTCAGGACATCTTGCTTTGATATGACCTTCTTTATCACAGTGATAGCATCGTCCTTTGAATTCACGTTTAGCCTTGACGTGGTGAATTTCGTTGACACGAATATGTGAAGCAGAATTACCAGCATGAAGAATCATTTTCTTCAAAGTATTCAGGTTAGGCTTGTTTCCAGCTGCATCTAAAGACTCAACCATAATCATAATATTACCAAATTTCTCCGTCATAGTAGCCACGGCAAAAATAGTAAACTTTTCTTCTTCAGTAACGGTCGCCTTTAGACTAAGCAGGTTAATTTCTTGCTCAAGCTTCTTGATCGTTTCTTCGGTACGTGCGGGATCTATAAACTTGATCTGCGCAATCCGATGACGAATTCTTTGAGCAGCGTACAAATCCGGCTTTTCGAATTTATCTTTCAATTTCTCGAACATCAAGTGGGCAGACTCCATACCGAGAAGCATTGTTCGCAGGCCTTCGTCTTCAATATTCATATTGATGTAAAGTCTGGCCATGCCGTTCATCTTCTTGTCGGTTGCTAACTTGTCCACGGTGATTGCATCACTGACGGCTAGAGCGTCCAACAAGTCCAAAATTTGAGTCTTCCAGATAGTCCAATTTTTCATATTCAACTTTATTAAGTTGACTCCAGGTAGGTTGACAGCCATCGTTGTGGTTGTCGAGTTGTGCGAACCACTGGCTGCTGCGGACGTCGGAGTCGATGAATTAGAATTACCGGCTGAGGCGTTCGTATTATTGCCAGTGTCGACAGGGCTTTCAGCTTTGACGTTTTCACTCGAGTCACTCTTGACTTCAGACGATATAGGCGTAATCTCAGAAAGAACGTCCTTGAACTCGTCTTCAACAATTTCTTCTTTTCCTTCGTCAGTCTTTGCTTCGAGGTTTTCGCCAGTCTCCGTCGTACCGAGTTTCGCTTCTTCAGGCTTGATCTTGTCACTCATCAAAACGGGGTAGATTCGTGCCGATGAATAACACCAAAGAAAAAGTTCGCTTCGGGGACAAAAGTCCAATTGAGAAAGGGAAAGTTGAGCGCTTCAGCGGAGATCAGATCAACACGACGGCACCGAATAGAAATGGGAAGTGGTGCTGACTACCTCACACGCTTGCCTCCACACAAATAAAGGGGAAAAGAGAAAACACGTGCAGTGGTGCACACACAGACAGACTAAGTAGAAATAGCCTGACTAGTAGTGAGAGTGAAAATAGTCAACCGTAGCTAATTTCCAATTAGAAGACAAGGATAAGTCTCATAATCTAATGAAAATGCTAGGTTTTATTGACAAATAAAATAACAGATACACTGTTCTAGGTTAAACATAAAAGGTAAAATATAAAACACAGAAAATAGAGCTTCGGTAACGTCTCAAATAGGTAGCACGACAATAAATAGAGTTTGTCAACAAGACCTAGTTGGGGACAGAAGGAGGCAAGTTAGTGATCGATAGACAGACACACAACTTCAGGAGAACTTACAATAGGCAGCAAGTCTCACAACAGTCCAACTGTACAATGAGAGCAATGCGAGATGTGAGACTTTATACTGTCCGAGATTGCCTGTGGTAGACATGAGCGAAGGCAATAGCGCCACAGTGGTGACTGGTCACAGTTGACTCAGTTCGCGGTCATCTCATCGGTCGAATTATTAACGTTCATAGCGAGAACTTTCAACAAATCTAACCTATTTCCATTTGCGAGATAAGTTTGTTTATCTAAACAGCCGATACATATGGTTGCGGCAATGGAAATAGGATGAATCTAAGCTATTTCCATTTGCGGCACCAATATGGACAGTTGCGGTATTGATATGGACAGTTGCGGCACTGATATGGATAGTTGCGGCACTGATATGGACAGTTGCGCCACTGATATGGAAAGTTGCGGCACTGATATGGATAGTGGCGGTACTGATATGGACAGTTGAGGCACTGATAGGAACAGTTGCGGCACTGATAGGAACAGTTGCGGCACTGATTGGAACAGTTGCGGCACTCATTAGAACAGTTGCGGCACTGATTGGAACAGTTGCGGCAGTTATAGGAACAGTTATCATCGTACTGATACTCCGAGTATCAGTACGAGGATGAGTTGCGGCACTGATTGGAACAGTTGCGGCACTCATAGGAACAGTTGCGGCACTCATTAGAACAGATGCGGCACTGATTGGTGTTGAAAAGAGTGCTTAGAATGTCTGGAAATCGTTCTAATGAACTATCGAATTCACAGCACTATAAATAAGCCATGCTCAGTGCGCTCTTGCTATCGCTTGTAAAGCGCTATTAAATGCTTTATTCTAAACTTGTGCATCTCGTCTTGTAACACGTTATCAGCACGATTTGTCTCTGACCCTGTGTGCCCTCACCTCGAAACTTGTCTACGACATCTTGAACCTCCCGTTCCAGCGCAAGGCTCGGACCTCGTCTCGACACTCGTCTCGCACCTCTCGGTTGGCCACTCGCCTCTGATCTCGCTTCCATTCTGATGGATCTCGCTGCCTCGCTCATACCTGATGTCTCCACTGTGATTGAAATCACACTGGTCGCCTTGCTCGTGATGTGCATCTTGGACCGCCGATCAAGTCCAAGGGGTGGAATGGTCGGCTCTACTCTGGCTCGCAACTTACAGGAACTTCCTAAAGATTATCCTGAAGTAACTCGTAGTAGAGTCCTGACTGAAACCTCGGTACCTCTTCTCGACGAGTATAACTTCAAGCAATGGCATTTCTTGATGACGACTGCACTTGAACGTGAGGGGTTGCTAGATGCGATTCTACACCCACTCCCAGAAGATGATCTCACCAATCGGTTGGCCATGTCCCGAATTCTCCGAGCAATTCCTCAAAGTCACTTGACATACATTGGCCAAGGCTTTGTGGCACATCAAGCCATCACGAACCTTCGTCAGAAGTTTGGTAATTTGAGCTACACTCAACTTTCGAATCTTGAGGCTGAGATCAAAGCTACAAGTCTCAACAAGTTTGACGACAAGTCGGTCCTGGAACATCTCTGTGAGGTGGAAAAGAAAATCTCGCATCTTCAAGCTGGCGGAGCACTTATCGACACCGGAAAACATCTTGGCCTAATTGCGGCGACACTTCCCAAGGATCCAGAGTGGCACCAGTTCAAGGACGCAATTGCGTATGGCACACAGTCGGTGGACGAGGCCTTGGAGAAGATAAAAGACAAGTGCCGAAATGTGAACCAGCCAAACGAGTCTGCCTTTATCACTCGTGTCAACTCGTACCGAGGAAATCCAAGCCGTGATGGTAAACGAGCCCTTAGACATCTCGAACAAGCAGTGCTTCTACTGCCACAAGACTGGCCACGTCATTTCGAATTGCAGCGAGCGAATTTTGAGTGAAGTCAAACGAGCCAAGAAATATTCGATCCAGTACGTGTCGCGTCCTTTTGCTTCCTGGGTAATAGACTCTGCGGCTACTAAGAACTATGCTAATTCGAACCAAGACCTGGTGGAGGTTCGACAAGTTAACAACTCTTCGGTGGTTCTCGCTGATGATTCAATCTGCAGAATCTTTCAAGCTGGTGACAAGTTTCTGCACACTGGATCCTGCCTACTGAAACTCACCAATGTCCACGTAGCTCCATCATTCGAAGAGAATCTAATCTCAGTGAGCCAACTTACCTCAAATGGATACAAAGTATTATTCGATAATAAGGAAGCCACAGTGTTCAAAGACAATCAAGTACACCTACGTGCAAGACTGATCAACAACCTGTACAGATACATCGAAACTAGTGACCAAGCAAACTGTGTGAATGATGCCAAGTGGACAGTCAACAAACCTGACTGGCACAGCAAACTTGGTCATCCAGGAGCCGACAAAATGGCCGCACTAAAGAAAATGTTCCCTGAACTGAGCTGGCGCCATCCCGAGCACTGCGAAACGTGTTTAAAGACGAAACTTCACCAGTTGCCGTACCGAACTTCCGAGGCCCGTCAAACGGAACCACTCGAGCTGATCCACACCGATCTGTGTGGTCAAATGCGGAAAACCGGTTACGATGGAAGCAATCACTTCATCATTTTCGTGGACGAATTCTCCAAATACATCGAGGTCTTCCTACTAAAAGGGAAATCATCGTATGAAGTTCTCGAGGCATTCAAGAAATTCAAGGTCCGAATCGAAAAAGAGCTGGACAAAAGGATCAAGAGTGTCCGCAGTGACAATGGCGGAGAATTTTCCGGTCATTTTGGCGAGTTCCTGACTAAAGAGGGAATCCACATCCAGCGCTCGGTACCCTTCTGCCACCAACAAAATGGAACTGCAGAACGAACGATTCAAAAAGTGGTCACAATTGCTCGTTCTTTGATGTTCGACAGCTGTATTCCTACTCGGTATTGGCCACTCGCTCTGAAGACTGCTGTGTACCTCGCGAATAGGTGGCCACATGCCTCACTTAATGGTCAGATGCCGTTTAAAGTCCTGTTTCCCCGAAAAGATGATGGAATCAAGAAGACGCACATCTTTGGATCAGCGGCTTATCGGTGGATTCACCACGAAAAGAGATTACGAAGCAAGTTCGACCCAACTTCTGAAAAAATGGTGTTCGTGGGATATGCTCCAGATGCTGATGCCTATCTACTACTCAACCCCGAAACTGGTGACATTATCCGAGAAAGAAATGTCAAAATCATTGATGGAGTGTTTCCGTTCTGTGAGAAGAAAGAGCAAGGTGACGAGTGCCAGTGCAAAGTGAAAGAAGACTGTCGGTCAATCTGTATATTTCCTGAAGATCTTTTTACCCAAATTGATGTGATTCCCTCGTCAGGGAGTGTTTCTTCTGCTTCTGGAACGATCTCGGTTCCATCAACTCACATCACCTCGGTACCGTTTAGTGATCCTCAAGACTGTAATAACGAGGAAAAAGAAGACCAATCCCAAGACAATGAAGTAAACAATGAAGGCCATTCATCTACTGACAACCAAGACGATGATGACAACTCGAGTGTCCCTCAACCGGCTACTGAACTATCAGGTGTACAACAAGACCAAGTGGAGCTAGTGACTCTAGACGAAATACCAGATCAACCGATCGAGCAGTGTGTCCCGGCTGAACAAAAACCTAGTGTTGGGACATCACCGCAAGAGAACAGTGATTCAGCACCAGAGAACTGTCTAGATGCAACCGAGTCCAATGAAGAACCTGCCAAAACGGAAGATGAACCAAGCTCTATTCAGTCGAGTGGAGATCAAACTGTGGATCCCCCTCGGTAGACCAGTGAACCTGACCGAGAATGAATCTCCTTCTGAGGAAAGTGAACTCCCAACTCTGCGCAGATCTAGTCGAATGAACAAAGGAATTCCCCCTGATCGTTACGGAGTGGCAAAATTAGCGCATGATCTTCATCAACTCAAAGTCAAAGATATAAAGATCCCAACGACGTATGAAGAAGCCATGGGCGATGCCTTGTTTGTCCAGTACTGGCAGGATGCAACCAACGACGAAATTCAATCTCTTATGGAACATCAAGTGTTTGATATTGTCGATGAAGATTCAACAAAGAAGCCAATTTCCACCAAATGGGTTTTCGACGTTAAGAGAAAGGCAAATGGGGTAATTGACCGATTCAAAGCGAGACTGGTAGCTCGAGGATTCTGTCAGAAGAAAGGCATCGACTACGAGGAAACATTCTCGCCAGTGGTCTCATTTGCGTCCATTCGCTCATTACTGACGATTGCAGGATTGAAGAAACTGCATGTCCATCAAGTTGACATTAAGACTGCCTTCCTAAATGGAGAAATCGATAAAGAGATCTACGTAAAGCCACCACCGGGCTATGCTGAACCTAAGAAAGTATGGAAGCTAAATAAATCTCTGTATGGACTGAAACAGGCACCAAAGTGCTGGTTCAAGACGATGAACTCAATCTTTGCCAAAATGGGATTCTATCCAACAAAATCTGAACGATGCATCTACACTCGACAAGATGGACACAAGACCAGTTACCTCCTCGTATATGTGGATGACATCCTAATCTTTGCCGACAATCCTCAAACCATAGAAGATATCAAGACCCAGCTTAAGAAGTACCTGGAGATGCGAGACATGGGGCCTATTGGACGTTTCCTAGGGGTCGATTTCGAGAGAAGCAAAGATCTAGAGTATCTGACAATGTCCCAGGAGATGTACATTACTGATATGGCTGAAAGATTTGGAGTCTCTGAGGCAAAATTTGAGAAATCATTGCAATCTCTAGAAAATCTCGACCTAGCTGATGATCCTGTTGATGAAGCGGTACCAGTGCGAAGCATCATCGGTGGTCTATTGTACATTGCCAACATGACCCGACCAGACATCTCGGCTGCGGTCAGTCTCCTATCAAGACATCTTCATCGTCCGACTCATCGCCTCTTCAAGTACTGCAAGAAGGTGCTCAATTACCTACGTGGAACCAAAGACAAAAGGTTACACCTCGGAAACCTAGACAACACCAACTTGGTTGCCTATGTTGACGCGAACTTTGCACCAAAGGGTGATAGGAAATCTCAATCAGGAGCGGTGTTTCGACTCGGTGGAAGCTCGGTTCATTGGTTCAGTAAAAAGCAGAAGACAGTGAGCACCTCAACCACTGAAGCGGAGTACATCGCACTAGCTGCAGCAACGAATGAGGTTCTCTGGATACAGAACCTTCTGGAAGAACTGTCTATTCAAGTGAACTACCCAACCGTGATCCACGAGGACAATCAACCAGTGGTGCAAGTGGCAACAAACCAGAAGAACAATTCCATGGCGAAACACATCGACACCAAGCTACACGCATTGCAGGACTACATTCTCAAGGGACACATCGACGTACAGTGGACAAGCACTCGCGGTCAACTCGCTGATGGACTAACGAAAGTCACCTACTCGACTCGAGATGCTGATCAACTACTTGGGCTTGCATCCAGACACATCCTAAGCAGGGAGTGTGTTGAAAAGAGTGCTTAGAATGTCTGGAAATCGTTCTAATGAACTATCGAATTCACAGCACTATAAATAAGCCATGCTCAGTGCTCTCTTGCTATCGCTTGTAAAGCTCTATTAAATGCTTTATTCTAAACTTGTGCATCTCGTCTTGTAACAATTGGAACAGTTGCGGCACTGATAGGAAGAGTTATCATCGTACTGATACTCCGATTATCCTTACGAGGATGAGTTGCTGCACTGATAGGAATAGTTGCGGACCAGACAGTCAACACTCAGTGAGTGGGGGAAAACAAAAAGATTGTAGAGCATTAGAAAACGGATGCAAAAGGTGGTAGAGCATGATGGGTTACCTTCATGGGATCGTTATCTACAGATTAGACACTTTAATTAGCCAAAATGATCAAATCATTGACCATTAGGATTCAAAAAACAAACTCACAATGTGCTCTACCTCAGTCAACTCACAGTGAGTGGGGAAATACAAAAAAATTGTAGAGCATTAGAAAACGAATGCAAAAGGTGGTAGAGCATGATGGGTTACCTTCATGGGATTGTTATCTACAGATTAGACACTTTAATTAGCCAAAATGATCAAATCCTCGACCAATAGGATTCAAAAAACGAAAACACACAATGTGCTCTCTCCCTCAGTCAACACACAGTGAGTGGGGGAAAACAAAAAGATTGTAGAGCATTAGAAAACGGGTGCAAAAGGTGGTAGAGCATGATGGGTTACCTTCATGGGATCGTTATCTACAGATTAGACACTTTAATTAGCCAAAATGATCAAATCCTCGACCAATAGGATTCAAAAAAAGAAAACACACACTCTGCTCACCTAATCATACACGGTGCCCTGGGTGTGGAACACTTTGGACAACGTGGATCTTATTATCACGCAGCCAACACCCAATTTAGAGAGTGGATCTTTTATTTCATACGCAAATTAACAATTTAGGACGACATTTGCACTACAAATGTGAACATCGAATCAAAATGTCACCTAATCATACTTGACACTATACAGTATTGACAAAACACACAATGTGCTCTCTCCCTCAGTCAACACACAGTGAGTGGGGAAAAGAAAAATATTGTAGAGCATTAGAAAACGGGTGCAAAAGGTGGTAGAGCATGATGGGTTACCTTCATGGGATCGTTATCTACAGATTAGACACTTTAATTAGCCAAAATGATCAAATCCTCGACCAATAGGATTCAAAAAACGAAAACACACAATGTGCTCTCTCCCTCAGTCAACACACAGTTGCGGCACTTATAGGAACAGTTGCGGCACTGATTGGAACAGTTGCGGCACTCATTAGAACAGTTGCGGCACTGATTGGAACAGTTGCGGCACTGATAGGAAGAGTTATCATCGTACTGATACTCCGAGTATCAGTACGAGGATGAGTTGCGGCACTGATTGGAACAGTTGCGGCACTCATAGGAACAGTTGCGGCACTGATTGGAACAGTTGCGGCACTGATAGGAATAGTTGCGGCACTGATTGGAACAGTTGCGGCACTCATAGGAACAGTTGCGGCACTCATTAGAACAGTTGCGGCACTGATAGGAAGAGTTATCATCGTACTGATACTCCGAGTATCAGTACAAGGATGAGTTGCGGCACTGATTGGAACAGTTGCGGCAGTCATAGGAACAGTTGCGGCACTGATTGGAACAGTTGCGGCACTCATTAGAACAGTTGCGGCACTGATTGGAACAGTTGCGGCAGTGATATGAACAGTTATCATCGTACTGATACTCCGAGTATCAATACGAGGATGAGTTGCTACACTGATTAAAACAGTTGCGGCACTCATAGGTAGGTATAAGAAGTGGTGCGCTAAAGGGCGATCCACAAATAAGCAAACAGCTGGCTTCTCCGCACTGAAGTGCTTATTTGTGGATAACCCTTTAGCGCACCTCTTCTTAAGCCTACTCATAGGAACAGTTGCGGCACTGATTAGAACAGTTGCGGCAGTCATAGGAACAGTTGCGGCACTCATAGGAACAGTTGCGGCACTCATTAGAACAGTTGCGGCACTGATAGGAAGAGTTATCATCGTACTGATACTCCGAGTATCCGTACGAGGATGAGTTGCGGCACTGATAGGAATAGTTGCGGCACAGACAGTCAACACACAGTGAGTGGGGGAAAACAAAAAATTGTAGAGCATTAGAAAACGGGTGCAAAAGGTGGTAGAGCATGATGGGTTACCTTCATGGGATCGTTATCTACAGATTAGACACTTTAATTAGCCAAAATGATCAAATCCTCGACCAATAGGATTCAAAAAACGAAAACACACAATGTGCTCTCTCTCTGTCAACACACTGTGAGTGGGGGAATACAAAAAGATTGTAGAGCATTAGAAAACGGGTGCAAAAGGTGGTAGAGCATGATGGGTTACCTTCATGGGATCGTTATCTACAGATTAGACACTTTAATTAGCCAAAATGATCAAATCCTCTTAAAATGGGATACAAAAAACGAAAACACACACTCAGCTCACCTAATCATACACGGTGCCCTGGGTGTGGAACACTTTGGACAACGTGGATCTTAACTGTCGTTAACTTAACGTGAACTCTATATTGTCCGATACCACATGTATCGGCTATTTGATTGAACAAGCTTATCTCGCAAATGGAAATAGGTTAGATTCATCCTATTTCCATTGCGGAAACCATATGAATCGGCTGTTTGACTGAACAAATTTATCTCGGCCATGGAAATAGATTAGATTCTTCCTATTTCCATTGCCGCAACCATATGTATCGGCTGTTTAGATGAACAAACTTATCTCGCAAATGGAAATAGGTTAGATTCATCCTATTTCCATTGCTGGTGCATGGTGCCGCAACTGTCCATATCGGTGCCGCAACTCTATATTGGCCGATACCGTATATATCGGCTATTTGATTTAACAAACTTATCTCGCAAACGGAAATAGGTTAGATTCATCCTATTTCCATTGCTGGTGCATGGTGCCGCAACTGTCCATATCAGTACAGCAACTGTCCATATCGGTGCCGCAACTATCCAAATCAGTACCTCAAATGTCCATATCTGTGCCGCAACTGTCCATATCGGTGCCGCAACTGTCCATATCGGTGCCGCAACTGTCCATATCAGTGCCGCAACTGTCCATATCGGTGCCGCAAATGTCCATATAGGTGCCGCAAATGTCCATATAGGTGCCGCAACTATCCATATCACTTCCGCAACTGTCAATATCTTTGCCGCAACTGTCCATAACAGTGCCGCAACTGTCCATATCAGTGCCGCAACTGTCCATATCGGTGCCGCAACTATCCATATCAGTGCCGCAACTATCCATATCAGTGCCGCAAATCATCCTCAGACTGATACTCAAAAAAGTATCAGTACGAGGATAACTGTTCCTATGAGTGCCGCAACTGTCCATATCAGTGCCGCAACTCTATATTGGCCGATACCGTATATATCGGCTATTTGATTTAACAAACTTATCTCGCAAACGGAAATAGGTTAGATTCATCCTATTTCCATTGCTGGTGCATGGTGCCGCAACTGTCCATATCAGTACCGCAACTGTCCATATCGGTGCCGCAACTGTCCATATCGGTGCCGCAACTATCCATATCAGTGCCGCAACTGTCCATATCGGTGCCGCAAATGTCCATATCAGTGCCGCAACTGTCCATATCAGTGCCGCAACTGTCCATATCAGTGCCGCAACTGTCCATATCGGTGCCGCAACTGTCCATATCGGTGCCGCAACTGTCCATATCGGTGCCGCAAATGTCCATATAGGTGCCGCAACTATCCATATCACTTCCGCAACTATCCAAATCAGTACTTCAAATGTCCATATCTGTGCCGCAACTGTCCATATCAGTGCCGCAACTATCCATATCAGTGCCGCAACTGTCCATATCGGTGCCGCAACTGTCCATATCAGTGCCGCAACTGTCCATATCAGTGCCGCAAATCATCCTCAGACTGATACTCAAAAAGTATCAGTACGAGGATAACTGTTCGTATGAGTGCCGCAACTGTCCATATCAGTGCCGCAACTGTCCATATCAGTGCCGCAACTGTCCATATCAGTGCCGCAACTGTCCATATCGGTGCCGCAACTATCCATATCGGTGCCGCAACTATCCATATCGGTGCCGCAACTGTCCATATCGGTGCCGCAACTGTCCATATCAGTACCGCAACTGTCCATATCGGTGCCGCAACTGTCCATATCGGTGCCGCAACTATCCATATCAGTGCCGCAACTGTCCATATCAGTGCCGCAACTGTCCATATCGGTGCCGCAACTGTCAATATCAGTGCCGCAACTGTCCATATCAGTGCCGCAACTGTCCATATCGGTGCCGCAAATGTCCATATAGGTGCCGCAAATGTCCATATAGGTGCCGCAACTATCCATATCACTTCCGCAACTATCCAAATCAGTACTTCAAATGTCCATATCGGTGCCGCAACTGTCCATATCGGTGCCGCAACTATCCATATCAGTACCGCAACTGTCCATATCGGTGCCGCAACTGTCCATATCAGTGCCGCAACTGTCCATATCAGTGCCGCAAATCATCCTCAGACTGATACTCAGAAAAGTATCAGTACGAGGATAACTGTTCGTATGAGTGCCGCAACTGTCCATATCGGTGCCGCAACTGTCCATATCAGTGCCGCAACTGTCCATATCAGTGCCGCAACTGTCCATATCGGTGCCGCAACTATCCATATCGGTGCCGCAACTATCCATATCAGTGCCGCAACTGTCCATATCAGTGCCGCAACTGTCCATATCAGTGCCGCAACTGTCCATATCGGTGCCGCAACTGTCCATATCGGTGCCGCAACTATCCATATCGGTGCCGCAACTGTCCATATCGGTGCCGCAACTATCCATATCAGTGCCGCAAATCATCCTCAGATTGATACTCTGAAAAGTATCAGTACGAGGATAACTGTTCGTATGAGTGCCGCAACTGTCCATATCAGTGCCGCAACTGTCCATATCAGTGCCGCATCTCATCCTCGGACTGATACTCAAAAAAGAATCAGTACGAGGATAACTGTCCATATCAGTACCGCAACTGTCCATATCGGTGCCGCAACTGTTCATATCAGTGCCGCTACTGTCCAAATCGGTGCCGCAACTGTCCATATCAGGGCCGCAACTGTCCATATCAGTGCCGCAACTGTCCATAACGGTGCCGCAACTATCCATATCAGTGCCGCAAATCATCTTCAGACTGATACTCAAAAAAGTATCAGTACGAGGATAACTGTTCGTATGAGTGCCGCAACTGTCCATATCAGTGCCGCAACTCTATATTGGCCGATACCGTATATATCGGCTATTTAATTTAACAAACTTATCTCGCAAACGGAAATAGGTTAGATTCATCCTATTTCCATTGCTGGTGCATGGTGCCGCAACTGTCCATATCAGTACAGCAACTGTCCATATCGGTGCCGCAACTGTCCATATCGGTGCCGCAACTATCCATATCAGTGCCGCAACTGTCCATATCGGTGCCGCAAATGTCCATATCAGTGCCGCAAATCATCCTCAGACTGATACTCAAAAAAGTATCAGTACGAGGATAACTGTTCCTATGAGTGCCGCAACTATCCAAATCAGTACTTCAAATGTCCATATCTGTGCCGCAACTGTCCATATCGGTGCCGCAACTATCCATATCAGTGCCGCAACTGTCCATATCGGTGCCGCAACTGTCCATATCAGTACCGCAACTGTCCATATCAGTGCCGCAAATCATCCTCAGACTGATACTCAAAAAAGTATCAGTACGAGGATAACTGTTCGTATGAGTGCCGCAACTGTCCATATCGGTGCCGCAACTGTTCATATCAGTGCCGCTACTGTCCAAATCGGTGCCGCAACTGTCCATATCAGGGCCGCAACTGTCCATATCAGTGCCGCAACTGTCCATAACGGTGCCGCAACTGTCCATATCAGTGCCGCAAATCATCCTCAGACTGATACTCAAAAAAGTATCAGTACGAGGATAACTGTTCCTATGAGTGCCGCAACTGTCCATATCAGTGCCGCAACTCTATATTGGCCGATACCGTATATATCGGCTATTTAATTTAACAAACTTATCTCGCAAACGGAAATAGGTTAGATTCATCCTATTTCCATTGCTGGTGCATGGTGCCGCAACTGTCCATATCAGTACAGCAACTGTCCATATCGGTGCCGCAACTGTCCATATCGGTGCCGCAACTATCCATATCAGTGCCGCAACTGTCCATATCGGTGCCGCAAATGTCAATATCAGTGCCGCAAATCATCCTCAGACTGATACTCAAAAAAGTATCAGTACGAGGATAACTGTTCCTATGAGTGCCGCAACTATCCAAATCAGTACTTCAAATGTCCATATCTGTGCCGCAACTGTCCATATCGGTGCCGCAACTATCCATATCAGTGCCGCAACTGTCCATATCGGTGCCGCAACTGTCCATATCAGTACCGCAACTGTCCATATCAGTGCCGCAACTCATCCTCGGACTGATACTCCAAAAAGTATCAGTCCGAGGATAACTGTTCCTATGAGTGCCGCAACTGTCCATATCAGTGCCGCAACTGTCCATATCAGTGCCGCAACTGTCCATATCAGTGCCGCAACTGTCCATATCAGTGCCGCAACTATCCATATCTGTGCCGCAACTATCCATATCAGTGCCGCAACTGTCAATATCAGTGCCGCAACTGTCCATATCAGTGCCGCAACTGTCCATATCAGTGCCGCAACTGTCCATATCAGTGCCGCAACTGTCCATATCGGTGCCGCAACTGTCCATATCAGTGCCGCAAATCATCCTCAGACTGATACTCAAAAAAGTATCAGTACGAGGATAACTGTTCGTATGAGTGCCGCAACTGTCCATATCAGTCCCGCAACTGTCCATATCGGTGCCGCAACTGTCCATATCGGTGCCGCAACTGTCCATATCAGTGCCGCAACTATCCATATCAGTGCCGCAACTGTCCATATCAGTGCCGCAACTGTCCATATCAGTGCCGCAACTGTCCATATCACTGCCGCAACTATCCATATCAGTGCCGCAACTGTCCATATCGGTGCCGCAACTGTCCATATCGGTGCCGCAACTATCCATATCGGTGCCGCAACTGTCCATATCAGTGCCGCAACTGTCCATATCGGTGCCGCAACTGTCAATATCAGTGCCGCAACTGTCCATATCAGTGCCGCAACTGTCCATATCGGTGCCGCAAATGTCCATATAGGTGCCGCAAATGTCCATATAGGTGCCGCAACTATCCATATCACTTCCGCAACTATCCAAATCAGTACTTCAAATGTCCATATCTGTGCCGCAACTGTCCATATCGGTGCCGCAACTATCCATATCAGTGCCGCAACTGTCCATATCGGTGCCGCAACTGTCCATATCAGTGCCGCAACTGTCCATATCAGTGCCGCAAATCATCCTCGGACTGATACTCAAAAAAGTATCAGTACGAGGATAACTGTTCGTATGAGTGCCGCAACTGTCCATATCAGTGCCGCAACTGTCCATATCAGTGCCGCAACTATCCATATCAGTGCCGCAACTGTCCATATCGGTGCCGCAACTGTCCATATCGGTGCCGCAACTGTCCATATCAGTGCCGCAACTGTCCATATCAGTGCCGCAACTGTCCATATCAGTACCGCAACTGTCCATATCGGTGCCGCAACTGTCCATATCGGTGCCGCAACTGTCCATATCGGTGCCGCAACTGTCCATATCGGTGCCGCAACTGTCAATATCAGTGCCGCAAATCATCCTCAGACTGATACTCAAAAAAGTATCAGTACGAGGATAACTGTTCCTATGAGTGCCGCAACTGTCCATAACAGTGCCGCAACTGTCCATATCAGTGCCGCATCTCATCCTCGGACTGATACTCAAAAAAGAATCAGTACGAGGATAACTGTCCATATCAGTACCGCAACTGTCCATATCGGTGCCGCAACTGTTCATATCAGTGCCGCTACTGTCCAAATCGGTGCCGCAACTGTCCATATCAGTGCCGCAACTGTCCATATCAGTGCCGCAACTGTCCATATCGGTGCCGCAACTGTCCATATCAGTGCCGCAAATCATCCTCAGACTGATACTCAAAAAAGTATCAGTACGAGGATAACTGTTCCTATGAGTGCCGCAACTGTCCATATCAGTGCCGCAACTCTATATTGGCCGATACCGTATATATCGGCTATTTAATTTAACAAACTTATCTCGCAAACGGAAATAGGTTAGATTCATCCTATTTCCATTGCTGGTGCATGGTGCCGCAACTGTCCATATCAGTACAGCAACTGTCCATATCGGTGCCGCAACTGTCCATATCGGTGCCGCAACTATCCATATCAGTGCCGCAACTGTCCATATCGGTGCCGCAAATGTCAATATCAGTGCCGCAAATCATCCTCAGACTGATACTCAAAAAAGTATCAGTACGAGGATAACTGTTCCTATGAGTGCCGCAACTATCCAAATCAGTACTTCAAATGTCCATATCTGTGCCGCAACTGTCCATATCGGTGCCGCAACTATCCATATCAGTGCCGCAACTGTCCATATCGGTGCCGCAACTGTCCATATCAGTACCGCAACTGTCCATATCAGTGCCGCAACTCATCCTCGGACTGATACTCAAAAAACTATCAGTACGAGGATAACTGTTCGTATGAGTGCCGCAACTGTCCATATCAGTGCCGCAACTGTCCATATCAGTGCCGCAACTGTCCATATCAGTGCCGCAACTGTCCATATCGGTGCCGCAACTATCCAAATCAGTACTTCAAATGTCCATATCTGTGCCGCAACTGTCCATATCGGTGCCGCAACTATCCATATCAGTGCCGCAACTGTCCATATCGGTGCCGCAACTGTCCATATCAGTACCGCAACTGTCCATATTAGTGCCGCAAATCATCCTCAGACTGATACTCAAAAAGTATCAGTACGAGGATAACTGTTCGTATGAGTGCCGCAACTGTCCATATCAGTGCCGCAACTGTCCATATCAGTGCCGCAACTGTCCATATCGGTGCCGCAACTGTCCATATCGGTGCCGCAACTATCCATATCGGTGCCGCAACTATCCATATCAGTGCCGCAACTGTCCATATCAGTGCCGCAACTGTCCATATCAGTGCCGCAACTGTCCATATCGGTGCCGCAACTGTCCATATCGGTGCCGCAACTGTCCATATCAGTGCCGCAACTGTCCATATCGGTGCCGCAACTGTCCATATCAGTGCCGCAAATCATCCTCGGACTGATACTCAAAAAAGTATCAGTACGAGGATAACTGTTCGTATGAGTGCCGCAACTGTCCATAACAGTGCCGCAACTGTCCATATCAGTGCCGCATCTCATCCTCGGACTGATACTCAAAAAAGAATCAGTACGAGGATAACTGTCCATATCAGTACCGCAACTGTCCATATCGGTGCCGCAACTGTTCATATCAGTGCCGCTACTGTCCAAATCGGTGCCGCAACTGTCCATATCAGGGCCGCAACTGTCCATATCAGTGCCGCAACTGTCCATAACGGTGCCGCAACTGTCCATATCAGTGCCGCAAATCATCCTCAGACTGATACTCAAAAAGTATCAGTACGAGGATAACTGTTCCTATGAGTGCCGCAACTGTCCATATCAGTGCCGCAACTCTATATTGGCCGATACCGTATATATCGGCTATTTAATTTAACAAACTTATCTCGCAAACGGAAATAGGTTAGATTCATCCTATTTCCATTGCTGGTGCATGGTGCCGCAACTGTCCATATCAGTACAGCAACTGTCCATATCGGTGCCGCAACTGTCCATATCGGTGCCGCAACTATCCATATCAGTGCCGCAACTGTCCATATCGGTGCCGCAAATGTCAATATCAGTGCCGCAAATCATCCTCAGACTGATACTCAAAAAAGTATCAGTACGAGGATAACTGTTCCTATGAGTGCCGCAACTATCCAAATCAGTACTTCAAATGTCCATATCTGTGCCGCAACTGTCCATATCGGTGCCGCAACTATCCATATCAGTGCCGCAACTGTCCATATCGGTGCCGCAACTGTCCATATCAGTACCGCAACTGTCCATATCAGTGCCGCAAATCATCCTCAGACTGATACTCAAAAAAGTATCAGTACGAGGATAACTGTTCGTATGAGTGCCGCAACTGTCCATATCAGTACCGCAACTGTCCATATCAGTGCCGCAACTGTCCATATCAGTACCGCAACTGTCCATATCGGTGCCGCAACTATCCATATCGGTGCCGCAACTATCCATATCAGTGCCGCAACTGTCAATATCAGTGCCGCAACTGTCCATATCAGTGCCGCAACTGTCCATATCAGTGCCGCAACTGTCCATATCAGTGCCGCAACTGTCCATATCGGTGCCGCAACTATCCATATCAGTGCCGCAAATCATCCTCGGACTGATACTCAAAAAAGTATCAGTACGAGGATAACTGTTCGTATGAGTGCCGCAACTGTCCATATCAGTGCCGCAACTGTCCATATCGGTGCCGCAACTATCCATATCGGTGCCGCAACTGTCCATATCAGTGCCGCAACTATCAATATCAGTGCCGCAACTGTCCATATCAGTGCCGCAACTGTCCATATCGGTGCCGCAACTGTCCATATCGGTGCCGCAACTATCCATATCAGTACCGCAACTGTCCATATCGGTGCCGCAACTGTCCATATCGGTGCCGCAACTATCCATATCGGTGCCGCAACTGTCCATATCAGTGCCGCAACTATCCATATCGGTGCCGCAACTGTCAATATCAGTGCCGCAACTGTCCATATCAGTGCCGCAACTGTCCATATCGGTGCCGCAAATGTCCATATAGGTGCCGCAAATGTCCATATAGGTGCCGCAACTATCCATATCACTTCCGCAACTATCCAAATCAGTACTTCAAATGTCCATATCTGTGCCGCAACTGTCCATATCGGTGCCGCAACTGTCCATATCGGTGCCGCAACTGTCCATATCGGTGCCGCAACTGTCCATATCAGTGCCGCAACTGTCCATATCAGTGCCGCAAATCATCCTCAGACTGATACTCAAAAAAGTATCAGTACGAGGATAACTGTTCGTATGAGTGCCGCAACTGTCCATATCAGTGCCGCAACTGTCCATATCAGTGCCGCAACTGTCCATATCAGTGCCGCAACTGTCCATATCGGTGCCGCAACTATCCATATCGGTGCCGCAACTATCCATATCAGTGCCGCAACTGTCCATATCAGTGCCGCAACTGTCCATATCGGTGCCGCAAATGTCCATATCAGTGCCGCAACTGTCCATATCAGTGCCGCAACTGTCCATATCAGTGCCGCAACTGTCCATAACAGTGCCGCAAATCATCCTCAGACTGATACTCAAAAAAGTATCAGTACGAGGATAACTGTTCGTATGAGTGCCGCAACTGTCCATATCAGTGCCGCAACTGTCCATATCGGTGCCGCAACTATCCATATCGGTGCCGCAACTGTCCATATCAGTGCCGCAACTATCCATATCAGTGCCGCAACTGTCCATATCAGTGCCGCAACTGTCCATATCGGTGCCGCAACTATCCAAATCGGTGCCGCAACTGTCCATATCGGTGCCTCAACTGTCCATATCGGTGCCGCAACTATCCATATCAGTACCGCAACTGTCCATATCGGTGCCGCAACTGTCCATATCGGTGCCGCAACTATCCATATCGGTGCCGCAACTGTCCATATCAGTGCCGCAACTGTCAATATCGGTGCCGCAACTGTCAATATCAGTGCCGCAACTGTCCATATCAGTGCCGCAACTGTCCATATCGGTGCCGCAACTGTCCATATCGGTGCCGCAACTATCCATATCGGTGCCGCAACTATCCATATCAGTGCCGCAACTGTCCATATCAGTGCCGCAACTGATATGGACAGTTCCATATCAGTGCCGCAACTGTCCATATCGGTGCCGCAACTGTCCATATCGGTGCCGCAACTGTCCATATCGGTGCCGCAACTATCCATATCAGTGCCGCAACTGTCCATATCGGTGCCGCAACTGTCCATATCAGTACCGCAACTGTCCATATCAGTGCCGCAAATCATCCTCAGACTGATACTCAAAAAAGTATCAGTACGAGGATAACTGTTCGTATGAGTGCCGCAACTGTCCATATCAGTGCCGCAACTGTCCATATCAGTGCCGCAACTGTCCATATCAGTGCCGCAACTGTCCATATCGGTGCCGCAACTATCCATATCAGTGCCGCAACTATCCATATCAGTGCCGCAACTGTCCATATCAGTGCCGCAACTGTCCATATCGGTGCCGCAACTGTCCATATCGGTGCCGCAACTATCCATATCAGTGCCGCAACTGTCCATATCAGTGCCGCAACTGTCCATATCGGTGCCGCAACTGTCCATATCAGTGCCGCAACTGTCCATATCAGTGCCGCAACTGTCCATATCGGTGCCGCAACTGTCCATATCGGTGCCGCAACTGTCCATATCAGTGCCGCAAATCATCCTCAGACTGATACTCAAAAAAATATCAGTACGAGGATAACTGTTCCTATGAGTGCCGCAACTGTCCATATCAGTGCCGCAACTGTCCATATCAGTGCCGCAACTGTCCATATCGGTGCCGCAACTGTCCATATCGGTGCCGCAACTATCCATATCAGTGCCGCAACTGTCCATATCGGTGCCGCAACTGTCCGTATCGGTTCCGCAACTATCCATATCTGTGCCGCAACTGTCAATATCAGTGCCGCAACTGTCCATAACAGTGCCGCAACTGTCCATAACAGTGCCGCAACTGTCCATATCGGTGCCGCAACTGTCCATATCAGTGCCGCAACTGTCCATATCAGTGCCGCAACTATCCATATCAGTGCCGCAACTGTCAATATCAGTGCCGCAAATCATCCTCAGACTGATACTCAAAAAAGTTTCAGTACGAGGATAACTGTCCATATCAGTACCGCAACTGTCCATATCGGTGCCGCAACTGTCCATATCGGTGCCGCAACTATCCATATCAGTGCCGCAACTGTCCATATCGGTGCCGCAACTGTCCATATCAGTACAGCAACTGTCCAAAGCAGTGCCGCAACTGTCCATAACAGTGCCGCAACTGTCCATATCGGTGCCGCAACTGTCCGTATCGGTGCCGCAACTATCCATATCGGTGCCGCAACTGTCAATATCAGTGCCGCAACTGTCCATATCAGTGCCGCAACTGTCCATATCGGTGCCGCAACTGTCCATATCGGTGCCGCAACTATCCATATCGGTGCCGCAACTGTCCATATCGGTGCCGCAACTGTCCATATCGGTGCCGCAACTATCCATATCGGTGCCGCAACTGTCCATATCAGTGCCGCAACTGTCCATATCGGTGCCGCAACTGTCCATATCGGTGCCGCAACTATCCATATCAGTGCCGCAACTGTCCATATCAGTGCCGCAAATCATCCTCAGACTGATACTCAAAAAAATATCAGTACGAGGATAACTGTTTCTATGAGTGCCGCAACTATCCAAATCAGTGCCTCAACTGTCCATATCAGTACCGCAACTGTCCATATCGGTGCCGCAACTGTCCATATCGGTGCAGCAACTGTCCGTATCGGTGCCGCAACTGTCCATATCGGTGCCGCAACTATCCATATCAGTGCCGCAACTGTCCATATCAGTGCCGCAACTGTCCATATCGGTGCCGCAACTGTCCATATCGGTGCCGCAACTATCCATATCAGTTCCGCAACTGTCCATATCAGTTCCGCAAATCATCCTCAGACTGATACTCAAAAAGTATCAGTACGAGGATAACTGTTCCTATGAGTGCCGCAACTGACCATATCGGTGCCGCAACTGTCCATATCAGTGCCGCAACTGTCCATATCGGTGCCGCAACTGTCCATATAGGTGCCGCAACTATCCTTATCAGTGCCGCAACTGTCCATATCAGTACCGCAACTGTCCATATCGGTGCCGCAAATCATCCTCAGACTGATACTCAAAAAGTATCAGTACGAGGATAACTGTTCCTATGAGTGCCGCAACTGTCCATATCGGTGCCGCAACTATCCATATCGGTGCCGCAACTGTCCGTATCGGTGCCGCAACTATCCATATCGGTGCCGCAACTGTCAATATCAGTACCGCAACTGTCCATATCGGTGCCGCAACTATCCATATCGGTGCCGCAACTATCCATATCGGTGCCGCAACTATCCATATCAGTTCCGCAACTGTCCATATCGGTGCCGCAAATCCTCCTAAGACTGATACTCAAAAAAGTGTTAGTACGAGGATAACTGTTCCTATGAGTGCCGCAACTGTCCATATCGGTGCCGCAACTATCCATATCGGTGCCGCAACTGTCCATATCGGTGCCGCAACTGTCCATATCGGTGCAGCAACTGTCCGTATCGGTGCCGCAACTGTCCATATCGGTGCCGCAACTGTCCATATCGGTGCCGCAACTATCCATATCGGTGCCGCAACTGTCCATATCGGTGCCGCAACTGTCCATATCGGTGCAGCAACTGTCCATATCGGTGCCGCAACTGTCCATATCGGTGCAGCAACTGTCCATATCGGTGCCGCAACTATCCATATCAGTTCCGCAACTGTCCATATCAGTTCCGCAAATCATCCTCAGACTGATACTCAAAAAAGTATCAGTACGAGGATAACTGTTCCTATGAGTGCCGCAACTGACCATATCGGTGCCGCAACTGTCCATATCAGTGCCGCAACTGTCCATATCGGTGCCGCAACTGTCCATATAGGTGCCGCAACTATCCTTATCAGTGCCGCAACTGTCCATATCAGTACCGCAACTGTCCATATCGGTGCCGCAAATCATCCTCAGACTGATACTCAAAAAAGTATCAGTACGAGGATAACTGTTCCTATGAGTGCCGCAACTGTCCATATCGGTGCCGCAACTATCCATATCGGTGCCGCAACTGTCCATATCGGTGCCGCAACTGTCAATATCGGTGCCGCAACTGTCCATATCAGTACCGCAACTGTCCATATCGGTGCCGCAACTATCCATATCGGTGCCGCAACTATCCATATCAGTTCCGCAACTGTCCATATCGGTGCCGCAAATCCTCCTCAGACTGATACTCAAAAAAGTGTTAGTACGAGGATAACTGTTCCTATGAGTGCCGCAACTGTCCATATCGGTGCCGCAACTATCCATATCGGTGCCGCAACTGTCCATATCGGTGCCGCAACTGTCCATATCGGTGCAGCAACTGTCCGTATCGGTGCCGCAACTGTCCATATCGGTGCCGCAACTATCCATATCAGTGCCGCAACTGTCCATATCGGTGCCGCAACTGTCCATATCGGTGCAGCAACTGTCCATATCGGTGCCGCAACTATCCATATCAGTTCCGCAACTGTCCATATCAGTTCCGCAAATCATCCTCAGACTGATACTCAAAAAAGTATCAGTACGAGGATAACTGTTCCTATGAGTGCCGCAACTGTCCATATCGGTGCCGCAACTGTCCATATCAGTGCCGCAACTGTCCATATCGGTGCCGCAACTGTCCATATAGGTGCCGCAACTATCCTTATCAGTGCCGCAACTGTCCATATCAGTACCGCAACTGTCCATATCGGTGCCGCAAATCATCCTCAGACTGATACTCAAAAAGTATCAGTACGAGGATAACTGTTCCTATGAGTGCCGCAACTGTCCATATCGGTGCCGCAACTATCCATATCGGTGCCGCAACTTTCCATATCGGTGCCGCAACTGTCAATATCGGTGCCGCAACTGTCCATATCAGTACCGCAACTGTCCATATCGGTGCCGCAACTATCCATATCGGTGCCGCAACTATCCATATCGGTGCCGCAACTATCCTTATCAGTGCCGCAAATCATCCTCAGACTGATACTCAAAAAGTATCAGTACGAGGATAACTGTTCGTATGAGTGCCGCAACTGTCCATATCAGTGCCGCAACTGTCCATAACAGTGCCGCAACTGTCCATATCGGTGCCGCAACTGTCCATATCGGTGCCGCAACTGTCCATATCGGTGCCGCAACTGTCCATATCGGTGCCGCAACTGTCCATATCGGTGCCGCAACTATCCATATCGGTGCCGCAACTATCCATATCGGTGCCGCAACTATCCATATCAGTGCCGCAACTGTCCATATCAGTGCCGCAACTGTCCATAACAGTGCCGCAACTATCCATATCAGTGCCGCAACTGTCCATATCAGTGCCGCAACTGTCCATAACAGTGCCGCAACTGTCCATATCGGTGCCGCAACTGTCCATATCGGTGCCGCAATTGTCCATATCGGTGCCGCAACTGTCCATATCGGTGCCGCAACTGTCCGTATCGGTGCCGCAACTGTCCATATCGGTGCCGCAACTGTCCATATCGGTGCCGCAACTATCCATATCGGTTCCGCAACTGTCAATATCAGTGCCGCAACTGTCCATATCCGTGCCGCAACTCTCCATATCGGTGCCGCAACTGTCAATATCAGTGCCGCAACTGTCCATATCCGTGCCGCAACTCTCCATATCGGTGCCGCAACTGTCCATATCAGTGCCGCAACTGTCCATAACAGTGCCGCAACTGTCCATATCGGTGTCGCAACGGTCCAAATCGGTGCCGCAACTATCCATATCAGTACCGCAACTGTCAATATCAGTGCCGCAACTGTCCATACCCGTGCCGCAACTGTCCATATCGGTGCCGCAACTATCCATATCAGTGCCGCAACTGTCCATATCGGTGCCGCAACTATCCATATCAGTGCCGCAACTGTCCATATCGGTGCCGCAACTATCCATATCAGTGCCGCAACTCATCCTCGGACTGATACTCAAAAAAGTATCAGTACGAGGATAACTGTTCGTATGAGTGCCGCAACTGTCCATATCAGTGCCGCAACTGTCCATATCAGTGCCGCAACTGTCCATATCGGTGCCGCAACTGTCCATATCGGTGCCGCAACTGTCCATATCAGTGCCGCAACTGTCCATATCGGTGCCGCAACTGTCTATATCGGTGCCGCAACTATCCATATCAGTGCCGCAACTGTCCATATCAGTGCCGCAACTGTCCATATCGGTGCCGCAACTGTCCATATCGGTGCCGCAACTATCCATATCGGTGCCGCAACTGTCCATATCGTTGCCGCAACTATCCATATCGGTGCCGCAACTGTCCATATCGGTGCCGCAACTGTCCATATCAGTGCCGCAACTGTCCATATCAGTGCCGCAACTGTCCATATCAGTGCCGCAACTGTCCATATCGGTGCCGCAACTGTCCATATCGGTGCCGCAACTATCCATATCAGTGCCGCAACTGTCCATATCGGTGCCGCAAATCATCCTCAGACTGATACTCAAAAAAGTATCAGTACGAGGATAACTGTTCGTATGAGTGCCGCAACTGTCCATATCAGTGCCGCAACTGTCCATATCGGTGCCGCAACTCATTCTCGGACTGATACTCAAAAAAGTATCAGTACGAGGATAACTGTTCGTATAGTGGTTCATCTGTCCATATCAGTACCGCAACTGTCCATATCGGTGCCGCAACTGTCCATATCGGTGCCGCAACTGTCTATATCGGTGCCGCAACTATCAATATCAGTGCCGCAACTGTCCATATCAGTGCTGCAACTGTCCATATCGGTGCCGCAACTGTTCATATCGTTGCCGCAACTATCCATATCGGTGCCGCAACTGTCCATATCGGTGCCGCAACTGTCCATATCAGTGCCGCAACTGTCCATATCAGTGCCGCAACTGTCAATATCAGTGCCGCAACTATCCATATCGGTGCCGCAACTATCCATATCAGTGCCGCAACTCATTCTCGGACTGATACTCAAAAAAGTATCAGTACGAGGATAACTGTTTGTATGAGTGCCGCAACTGTCCATATCAGTGCCGCAACTGTCCATATCAGTGCCGCAACTGTCCATATCGGTGCCGCAACTGTCCATATCGGTGCCGCAACTGTCCATATCGGTGCCGCAACTGTCCATATCGGTGCCGCAACTGTCCATATCGGTGCCGCAACTATCCATATCAGTGCCGCAACTGTCCATATCAGTGCCGCAACTGTCAATATCAGTGCCGCAACTATCCATATAGGTGCCGCAACTATCCATATCGGTGACGCAACTGTCCATATCGGTGCCGCAACTATCCATATCGGTGCCGCAACTGTCCATATCGGTGCCGCAACTGTCCATATCAGTGCCGCAACTGTCCATATCAGTGCCGCAACTGTCAATATCAGTGCCGCAACTGTCCATATCGGTGCCGCAACTGTCCATATCGGTGCCGCAACTATCCATATCGGTGCCGCAACTGTCCATATCAGTGCCGCAACTCATTCTCGGACTGATACTCAAAAAAGTATCAGTACGAGGATAACTGTTCCTATGAGTGCCGCAACTGTCCATATCGGTGCCGCAACTGTCCATATCAGTGCCGCAAATCATCCTCAGACTGATACTCAAAAAAGTATCAGTACGAGGATAACTGTTCGTATGAGTGCCGCAACTGTCCATATCAGTGCCGCAACTGTCCATATCGGTGCCGCAACTATCCATATCGGTGCCGCAACTGTCCATATCGGTGCCGCAACTGTCAATATCAGTGCCGCAACTGTCCATATCGGTGCCGCAACTATCCATATCGGTGACGCAACTGTCCATATCGGTGCCGCAACTATCCATATCGGTGCCGCAACTGTCCATATCGGTGCCGCAAATGTCCATATCAGTGCCGCAACTGTCAATATCAGTGCCGCAACTGTCAATATCAGTGCCGCAACTGTCCATATCGGTGCCGCAACTATCCATATCGGTGCCGCAACTGTCCATATCGGTGCCGCAACTATCCATATCAGTGCCGCAACTGTCCATATCAGTGCCGCAACTATCCATATCGGTGCCGCAACTGTCCATATCGGTGCCGCAACTGTCCATATCAGTGCCGCAACTGTCCATATCGTTGCCGCAACTATCCATATCGGTGCCGCAACTGTCCATATCGGTGCCGCAACTGTCCATATCAGTGCCGCAACTGTCCATATCAGTGCCGCAACTGTCAATATCAGTGCCGCAACTGTCCATATCAGTGCCGCAACTATCCATATCGGTGCCGCAACTGTCCATATCGGTGCCGCAACTATCCATATCGGTGCCGCAACTATCCATATCGGTGCCGCAACTATCCATATCAGTGCCGCAACTGTCCATATCATTGCCGCAACTATCCATATCGGTGCCGCAACTGTCCATATCGGTGCCGCAACTGTCCATATCAGTGCCGCAACTGTCCATATCGGTGCCGCAACTATCCATATCGGTGCCGCAACTATCCATATCGGTGCCGCAACTATCCATATCGGTGCCGCAACTGTCCATATCAGTGCCGCAACTGTCAATATCGGTGCCGCAACTCATTCTCGGACTGATACTCAAAAAAGTATCAGTACGAGGATAACTGTTCGTATGAGTGCCGCAACTGTCCATATCAGTGCCGCAACTGTCCATAACAGTGCCGCAACTGTCCATATCGGTGCCGCAACTGTCCATATCAGTGCCGCAACTGTCCATATCGGTGCCGCAACTGTCCATATCGGTGCCGCAACTGTCCATATCGGTGCCGCAACTGTCCATATCGGTGCCGCAACTATCCATATCGGTGCCGCAACTGTCCATATCAGTGCCGCAACTGTCCATATCAGTGCCGCAACTGTCCATATCGGTGCCGCAACTGTCCATATCAGTGCCGCAACTGTCCATATCGGTGCCGCAACTGTCCATATCGGTGCCGCAACTATCCATATCAGTGCCGCAACTGTCCATATCATTGCCGAAACTGTCCATATCGGTGCCGCAACTGTCCATATCAGTACCGCAACTGTCCATATCAGTGCCGCAACTGTCCATATCAGTACCGCAACTGTCCATATCAGTGCCGCAACTATCCATATCAGTTCCGCAGCTGTCCATATCAGTTCCGCAACTGTCCATATCAGTGCCGCAAATCATCCTCAGACTGATACTCAAAAAGTATCAGTACGAGGATAACTGTTCGTATGAGTGCCGCAACTGTCCATATCAGTGCCGCAACTGTCCATATCAGTGCCGCAACTGTCCATATCGGTGCCGCAACTGTCCATATCAGTTCCGCAACTGTCCATATCAGTGCCGCAAATCATCCTCAGACTGATACTCAAAAAAGTATCAGTACGAGGATAACTGTTCGTATGAGTGCGGCAACTGTCCATATCGGTGCCGCAACTGTCCATATCGGTGCCGCAACTGTCCATATCGGTGCCGCAACTATCCATATCGGTGCCGCAACTGTCCATATCGGTGCCGCAACTATCCATATCGGTGCCGCAACTGTCCATATCTGTGCCGCAACTGTCCATATCAGTGCCGCAACTGTCCATATCGGTGCCGCAACTGTCCATATCGGTGCCGCAACTGTCCATATCGGTGCCGCAACTGTCCATATCGGTGCCGCAACTATCCATATCAGTACCGCAACTGTCCATATCGGTGCCGCAACTATCCATATCGGTGCCGCAACTATCCATATCAGTGCCGCAACTGTCCATATCATTGCCGCAACTATCCATATCGGTGCCGCAACTGTCAATATCGGTGCCGCAACTATCCATATCAGTACCGCAACTGTCCATATCGGTGCCGCAACTGTCCATATCGGTGCCGCAACTATCCATATCGGTGCCGCAACTATCCATATCAGTGCCGCAACTGTCCATATCAGTGCCGCAAATCATCCTCAGACTGATACTCAAAAAAGTATCAGTACGAGGATAACTGTTCCTATGAGTGCCGCAACTGTCCATATCGGTGCCGCAACTGTCCATAACAGTGCCGCAAATCATCCTCAGACTGATACTCAAAAAAGTATCAGTACGAGGATAACTGTTCGTATGAGTGCCGCAACTGTCCATATCAGTGCCGCAACTGTCCATATCGGTGCCGCAACTGTCCATATCGGTGCCGCAACTGTCCATATCGGTGCCGCAACTGTCCATATCGGTGCCGCAACTGTCCATATCGGTGCCGCAACTATCCATATCGGTGCCGCAACTGTCAATATCAGTGCCGCAAATCATCCTCAGACTGATACTCAAAAAAGTATCAGTACGAGGATAACTGTTCGTATGAGTGCCGCAACTGTCCATATCGGTGCCGCAACTGTCCATAACAGTGCCGCAACTGTCCATATCAGTGCCGCAACTGTCCATATCAGTGCCGCAACTGTCCATATCAGTGCCGCAAATCATCCTCAGACTGATACTCAAAAAAGTATCAGTACGAGGATAACTGTTCGTATGAGTGCCGCAACTGTCTATATCAGTGCCGCAACTGTCCATAACAGTTCCGCAACTGTCCATATCGGTGCCGCAACTGTCCATATCGGTGCCGCAACTGTCCATATCGGTGCCGCAACTGTCCATATCGGTGCCGCAACTGTCCATATCGGTGCCGCAACTATCCATATCAGTGCCGCAACTGTCCATATCAGTGCCGCAACTGTCCATAACAGTGCCGCAACTGTCAATATCGGTGCCGCAACTGTCCATATCAGTGCCGCAACTGTCCATATCGGTGCCGCAACTATCCTTATCAGTGCCGCAACTGTCCATATCAGTACCGCAACTGTCCATATCGGTGCCGCAACTATCCATATCGGTGCCGCAACTATCCATATCAGTGCCGCAACTGTCCATATCATTGCGGAAACTATCCATATCGGTGCCGCAACTGTCAATATCGGTGCCGCAACTGTCCATATCAGTACCGCAACTGTCCATATCAGTGCCGCAACTGTCCATATCGGTGCCGCAACTGTCCATATCGGTGCCGCAACTATCCATATCAGTTCCGCAACTGTCCATATCAGTGCCGCAAATCATCCTCAGACTGATACTCAAAAAAGTATCAGTACGAGGATAACTGTTCCTATGAGTGCCGCAACTGTCCATATCGGTGCCGCAACTGTCCATATCGGTGCCGCAACTGTCCATATCGGTGCCGCAACTGTCCATTTCGGTGCCGCAACTATCCATATCGGTGCCGCAACTGTCAATATCAGTGCCGCAACTGTCCATATCAGTGCCGCAACTGTCCATATCGGTGACGCAACTGTCCATATCGGTGCCGCAACAGTCCATATCGGTGCCGCAACTGTCCATATCGGTGCCGCAACTGTCAATATCAGTGCCGCAACTGTCCATATCCGTGCCGCAACTCACCATATCGGTGCCGCAACTGTCCATATCGGTGCCGCAACTATCCATATCGGTGCCGCAACTGTCCATATCAGTGCCGCAACTGTCCATAACAGTGCCGCAACTGTCCATATCGGTGCCGCAACTGTCCATATCCGTGCCGCAACTGTCCATATCGGTGCCGCAACTATCCTTATCAGTGCCGCAACTGTCCATATCGGTGCCGCAACTATCAATATCGGTGCCGCAACTGTCCATATCGGTGCCGCAACTATCCATATCGGTGCCGCAACTGTCCATATCAGTGCCGCAACTGTCCATATCAGTGCCGCAACTATCCATATCGGTTCCGCAACTGTCCATATCATTGCCGAAACTATCCATATCGGTGCCGCAACTGTCAATATCGGTGCCGCAACTGTCCATATCAGTACCGCAACTGTCCATATCGGTGCCGCAACTATCCATATCGGTGCCGCAACTATCCATATCGGTGCCGCAACTATCCTTATCAGTGCCGCAACTATCCTTATCAGTGCCGCAACTGTCCATATCAGTACCGCAACTGTCCATATCGGTGCCGCAAATCATCCTCAGACTGATACTCAAAAAAGTATCAGTACGAGGATAACTGTTCCTATGAGTGCCGCAACTGTCCATATCAGTGCCGCAACTGTCCATAACAGTGCCGCAACTGTCCATATCGGTGCCGCAACTGTCCATATCGGTGCCGCAACTGTCCATATCGGTGCCGCAACTGTCCATATCGGTGCCGCAACTGTCCGTATCGGTGCCGCAACTGTCCATATCGGTGCCGCAACTATCCATATCGGTGCCGCAACTGTCCATATCAGTGCCGCAACTGTCCATAACAGTGCCGCAACTGTCCATATCGGTGCCGCAACTGTCCATATCAGTGCCGCAACTGTCCATATCGGTGCCGCAACTATCCATATCGGTGCCGCAACTGTCCATATCGGTGCCGCAACTATCCATATCGGTGCCGCAACTATCCATATCAGTGCCGCAACTGTCCATATCATTGCCGAAACTATCCATATCGGTGCCGCAACTGTCCATATCAGTACCGCAACTGTCCATATCAGTGCCGCAACTGTCCATATCAGTGCCGCAACTGTCCATATCGGTGCCGCAACTATCCATATCAGTTCCGCAACTGTCCATATCAGTTCCGCAACTGTCCATATCAGTGCCGCAAATCATCCTCAGACTGATACTCAAAAAGTATCAGTACGAGGATAACTGTTCGTATGAGTGCCGCAACTGTCCATATCAGTGCCGCAACTGTCCATAACAGTGCCGCAACTGTCCATATCGGTGCCGCAACTGTCCATATCAGTTCCGCAACTGTCCATATCAGTGCCGCAAATCATCCTCAGACTGATACTCAAAAAGTATCAGTACGAGGATAACTGTTCGTATGAGTGCCGCAACTGTCCATATCAGTGCCGCAACTGTCCATATCGGTGCCGCAACTGTCCGTATCGGTGCCGCAACTGTCCATATCGGTGCCGCAACTATCCATATCGGTGCCGCAACTGTCCATATCAGTGCCGCAACTGTCCATAACAGTGCCGCAACTGTCCATATCGGTGCCGCAACTGTCCATATCCGTGCCGCAACTGTCCATATCGGTGCCGCAACTATCCTTATCAGTGCCGCAACTGTCCATATCAGTACCGCAACTGTCCATATCGGTGCCGCAACTATCCATATCGGTGCCGCAACTATCCATATCAGTGCCGCAACTGTCCATATCATTGCCGAAACTATCCATATCGGTGCCGCAACTGTCAATATCGGTGCCGCAACTGTCCATATCAGTACCGCAACTGTCCATATCAGTGCCGCAACTGTCCATATCGGTGCCGCAACTGTCCATATCGGTGCCGCAACTATCCATATCAGTTCCGCAACTGTCCATATCAGTGCCGCAAATCATCCTCAGACTGATACTCAAAAAAGTATCAGTACGAGGATAACTGTTCCTATGAGTGCCGCAACTGTCCATATCGGTGCCGCAACTGTCCATATCAGTGCCGCAAATCATCCTCAGACTGATACTCAAAAAGTATCAGTACGAGGATAACTGTTCGTATGAGTGCCGCAACTGTCCATATCAGTGCCGCAACTGTCCATAACAGTGCCGCAACTGTCCATATCGGTGCCGCAACTGTCCATATCGGTGCCGCAACTGTCCATATCGGTGCCGCAACTGTCCATATCGGTGCCGCAACTATCCATATCGGTGCCGCAACTGTCAATATCAGTGCCGCAACTGTCCATATCAGTGCCGCAACTGTCCATATCGGTGACGCAACTGTCCATATCGGTGCCGCAACAGTCCATATCGGTGCCGCAACTGTCCATATCGGTGCCGCAACTGTCAATATCAGTGCCGCAACTGTCCATATCCGTGCCGCAACTCACCATATCGGTGCCGCAACTGTCCATATCGGTGCCGCAACTATCCATATCGGTGCCGCAACTGTCCATATCAGTGCCGCAACTGTCCATATCAGTGCCGCAACTATCCATATCGGTTCCGCAACTGTCAATATCAGTGCCGCAACTGTCCATATCCGTGCCGCAACTCTCCATATCGGTGCCGCAACTATCCATATCGGTGCCGCAACTATCCATATCAGTGCCGCAACTGTCCATATCATTGCCGAAACTATCCATATCGGTGCCGCAACTGTCAATATCGGTGCCGCAACTGTCCATATCAGTACCGCAACTGTCCATATCGGTGCCGCAACTATCCATATCGGTGCCGCAACTGTCCATATCGGTGCCGCAACTATCCATATCAGTTCCGCAACTGTCCATATCAGTGCCGCAAATCATCCTCAGACTGATACTCAAAAAAGTATCAGTACGAGGATAACTGTTCCTATGAGTGCCGCAACTGTCCATATCGGTGCCGCAACTGTCCATATCAGTGCCGCAAATCATCCTCAGACTGATACTCAAAAAAGTATCAGTACGAGGATAACTGTTCGTATGAGTGCCGCAACTGTCCATATCAGTGCCGCAACTGTCCATAACAGTGCCGCAACTGTCCATATCGGTGCCGCAACTGTCCATATCGGTGCCGCAACTGTCCATATCGGTGCCGCAACTGTCCATATCGGTGCCGCAACTATCCATATCGGTGCCGCAACTGTCAATATCAGTGCCGCAACTGTCCATATCAGTGCCGCAACTGTCCATATCGGTGACGCAACTGTCCATATCGGTGCCGCAACAGTCCATATCGGTGCCGCAACTGTCCATATCGGTGCCGCAACTGTCAATATCAGTGCCGCAACTGTCCATATCCGTGCCGCAACTCACCATATCGGTGCCGCAACTGTCCATATCGGTGCCGCAACTATCCATATCGGTGCCGCAACTGTCCATATCAGTGCCGCAACTGTCCATATCAGTGCCGCAACTATCCATATCGGTTCCGCAACTGTCAATATCAGTGCCGCAACTGTCCATATCCGTGCCGCAACTCTCCATATCGGTGCCGCAACTATCCATATCGGTGCCGCAACTATCCATATCAGTGCCGCAACTGTCCATATCATTGCCGAAACTATCCATATCGGTGCCGCAACTGTCAATATCGGTGCCGCAACTGTCCATATCAGTACCGCAACTGTCCATATCGGTGCCGCAACTATCCATATCGGTGCCGCAACTATCCATATCGGTGCCGCAACTATCCTTATCAGTGCCGCAACTGTCCATATCAGTACCGCAACTGTCCATATCAGTGCCGCAAATCATCCTCAGACTGATACTCAAAAAAGTATCAGTACGAGGATAACTGTTCGTATGAGTGCTGCAACTGTCCATATCGGTGCCGCAACTGTCCATATCGGTGCCGCAACTGTCCATATCAGTGCCGCAACTGTCCATATCGGTGCAGCAACTGTCCGTATCGGTGCCGCAACTGTCCATATCGGTGCCGCAACTATCCATATCAGTGCCGCAACTGTCCATATCAGTGCCGCAACTGTCCATATCGGTGCCGCAACTGTCCATATCGGTGCCGCAACTATCCATATCAGTGCCGCAACTGTCCATATCAGTGCCGCAAATCATCCTCAGACTGATACTCAAAAAAGTATCAGTACGAGGATAACTGTTCCTATGAGTGCCGCAACTGTCCATATTGGTGCCGCAACTGTCCATATCAGTGCCGCAAATCATCCTCAGACTGATACTCAAAAAAGTATCAGTACGAGGATAACTGTTCGTATGAGTGCTGCAACTGTCCATATCGGTGCTGCAACTGTCCATATCGGTGCCGCAACTGTCCATTTCGGTGCCGCAACTGTCCATATCGGTGCCGCAACTGTCCTTATCAGTGCCGCAACTGTCCATATCAGTACCGCAACTGTCCATATCGGTGCTACAACTGTCCATATCGGTGCCGCAACTGTCCATTTCGGTGCCGCAACTGTCCATATCGGTGCCGCAACTGTCCATATCGGTGCCGCAACTATCCATATCAGTGCCGCAACTGTCCATATCAGTACCGCAACTGTCCATATCGGTGCCGCAACTATCCATATCGGTGCCGCAACTGTCCATATCAGTGCCGCAACTGTCCATATCAGTGCCGCAACTGTCCATATCGGTGCCGCAACTGTCCATATCGGTGCCGCAACTATCCATATCGGTGCCGCAACTGTCCATATCAGTGCCGCAAATCATCCTCAGACTGATACTCAAAAAAGTATCAGTACGAGGATAACTGTTCCTATGAGTGCCGCAACTGTCCATATCGGTGCCGCAATTGTCCATATCAGTGCCGCAACTCATCCTCGGACTGATACTCAAAAAGTATCAGTACGAGGATAACTGTTCGTATGAGTGCCTCAACTGTCCATATCAGTACCGCAACTGTCCATATCGGTGCCGCAACTATCCATATCAGTGCCGCAACTGTCCATATCGGTGCCGCAACTATCCATATCAGTGCCGCAACTGTCCATATCAGTGCCGCAACTGTCCATATCGGTGCCGCAACTGTCCATATCGGTGCCGCAACTATACATAACGGTGCCCCAACTGTCCATATCAGTGCCGCAACTGTCCATATCGGTGCCGCAACTATCCATATCAGTGCCGCAACTGTCCATATCAGTACCGCAACTGTCCATATCGGTGCCGCAACTGTCCATATCGGTGCCGCAACTATCCATATCAGTGCCGCAACTGTCCATATCATTGCCGAAACTATCCATATCGGTGCCGCAACTGTCAATATCGGTGCCGCAACTATCCATATCAGTGCCGCAACTGTCCATATCAGTGCCGCAACTGTCCATATCAGTGCCGCAACTGTCCATATCGGTGCCGCAACTGTCCATATCGGTGCCGCAACTATCCATATCGGTGCCGCAACTGTCCATATCAGTGCCGCAACTGTCCATATCAGTGCCGCAAATCATCCTCAGACTGATACTCAGAAAAGTATCAGTACGAGGATAACTGTTCGTATGAGTGCCGCAACTGTCCATATCAGTGCCGCAACTGTCCATATCGGTGCCGCAACTATCCATATCGGTGCCGCAACTATCCATATCGGTGCCGCAACTATCCATATCGGTGCCGCAACTGTCCATATCGGTGCCGCAACTATCCATATCAGTACCGCAACTGTCCATATCGGTGCCGCAACTGTCCATATCGGTGCCGCAACTGTCCATATCAGTGCCGCAACTGTCCATATCAGTTCCGCAACTGTCCATATCAGTGCCGCAAATCATCCTCAGACTGATACTCAAAAAGTATCAGTACGAGGATAACTGTTCGTATGAGTGCCGCAACTGTCCATATCGGTGCCGCAACTGTCCATAACAGTGCCGCAAATCATCCTCAGACTGATACTCAAAAAAGTATCAGTACGAGGATAACTGTTCGTATGAGTGCCGCAACTGTCCATATCAGTGCCGCAACTGTCCATATCGGTGCCGCAACTGTCCATATCGGTGCCGCAACTGTCCATATCGGTGCCGCAACTGTCCATATCGGTGCCGCAACTGTCCATATCGGTGCCGCAACTATCCATATCGGTGCCGCAACTGTCCATATCAGTGCCGCAACTGTCCATATCGGTGCCGCAACTATCCATATCAGTGCCGCAAATCATCCTCAGACTGATACTCAAAAAGTATCAGTACGAGGATAACTGTTCCTATGAGTGCCGCAACTGTCCATATCGGTGCCGCAACTATCCATAACGGTGCCGCAACTGTCCATATCGGTGCCGCAACTGTCCATATCAGTACCGCAACTGTCAATATCGGTGCCGCAACTGTCCATATCAGTGCCGCAACTGTCCATATCAGTGCCGCAACTGTCCATATCGGTGCCGCAACTGTCCATATCGGTGCCGCAACTATCCATATCAGTACCGCAACTGTCCATATCAGTGCCGCAAATCATCCTCAGACTGATACTCAAAAAAGTATCAGTACGAGGATAACTGTTCGTATGAGTGCCGCAACTGTCCATATCGGTGCCGCAACTGTCCATATCGGTGCCGCAACTGTCCATATCGGTGCCGCAACTGTCCATATCGGTGCCGCAACTGTCCATATCGGTGCCGCAACTGTCCATATCAGTGCCGCAACTGTCCATATCAGTGCCGCAACTGTCCATATCGGTGCCGCAACTGTCCATATCGGTGCCGCAACTATCCATATCAGTGCCGCAACTGTCCATATCAGTGCCGCAAATCATCCTCAGACTGATACTCAAAAAGTATCAGTACGAGGATAACTGTTCCTATGAGTGCCGCAACTGTCCATATCAGTGCCGCAACTGTCCATATCAGTGCCGCAAATCATCCTCAGACTGATACTCAAAAAAGTATCAGTACGAGGATAACTGTTCGTATGAGTGCCGCAACTGTCCATATCGGTGCCGCAACTATCCATATCAGTACCGCAACTGTCCATATCGGTGCCGCAACTGTCCATATCGGTGCCGCAACTATCCATATCGGTGCCGCAACTGTCAATATCAGTGCCGCAACTGTCCATATCAGTGCCGCAACTGTCCATATCGGTGACGCAACTGTCCATATCGGTGCCGCAACAGTCCATATCGGTGCCGCAACTGTCCATATCGGTGCCGCAACTGTCAATATCAGTGCCGCAACTGTCCATATCGGTGCCGCAACTCACCATATCGGTGCCGCAACTGTCCATATCGGTGCCGCAACTATCCATATCGGTGCCGCAACTGTCCATATCAGTGCCGCAACTGTCCATAACAGTGCCGCAACTGTCCATATCGGTGCCGCAACTGTCCATATCGGTGCCGCAACTGTCCATATCGGTGCCGCAACTATCCATATCAGTGCCGCAACTGTCCATATCGGTGCCGCAACTATCCATATCGGTGCCGCAACTGTCCATATCGGTGCCGCAACTATCCATATCGGTGCCGCAACTGTCCATATCAGTGCCGCAACTGTCCATATCAGTGCCGCAACTATCCATATCGGTGCCGCAACTGTCCATATCGGTGCCGCAACTGTCCATATCGGTGCCGCAACTATCCATATCGGTGCCGCAACTATCCATATCAGTGCCGCAACTGTCCATATCGGTGCCGCAACTATCCATATCGGTGCCGCAACTGTCCATATCGGTGCTGCAACTATCCATATCAGTACCGCAACTGTCCATATCGGTGCCGCAACTGTCCATATCGGTGCCGCAACTATCCATATCAGTGCCGCAACTATCCATATCAGTGCCGCAACTATCCATATCAGTGCCGCAACTGTCCATATCAGTGCCGCAACTGTCCATATCAGTGCCGCAAATCATCCTCAGACTGATACTCAAAAAAGTATCAGTACGAGGATAACTGTTCGTATGAGTGCCGCAACTGTCCATATCAGTGCCGCAACTGTCCATATCGGTGCCGCAACTGTCCATATCGGTGCCGCAACTGTCCATATCGGTGCCGCAACTGTCCATATCGGTGCCGCAACTGTCCATATCGGTGCCGCAACTATCCATATCGGTGCCGCAACTGTCCATATCGGTGCCGCAACTATCCATATCAGTGCCGCAACTGTCCATATCAGTGCCGCAAATCATCCTCAGATTGATACTCTGAAAAGTATCAGTACGAGGATAACTGTTCGTATGAGTGCCGCAACTGTCCATATCAGTGCCGCAACTATCCATATCAGTGCCGCAACTGTCCATATCAGTGCCGCAACTGTCCATAACAGTGCCGCAACTGTCCATATCGGTGCCGCAACTGTCCATATCAGTACCGCAACTGTCCATATCAGTGCCGCAACTGTCCATATCGGTGCCGCAACTGTCCATATCGGTGCCGCAACTATCCATATCAGTACCGCAACTGTCCATATCGGTGCCGCAAATCATCCTCAGACTGATACTCAAAAAAGTATCAGTACGAGGATAACTGTTCGTATGAGTGCCGCAACTGTCCATATCAGTGCCGCAACTGTCCATATCGGTGCCGCAACTATCCATATCGGTGCCGCAACTGTCCATATCAGTGCCGCAACTGTCCATATCGGTGCCGCAACTGTCCATATCAGTGCCGCAACTGTCCATATCAGTGCCGCAACTGTCCATATCAGTGCCGCAACTGTCCATATCGGTGCCGCAACTATCCATATCGGTGCCGCAACTGTCCATATCAGTGCCGCAAATCATCCTCAGATTGATACTCTGAAAAGTATCAGTACGAGGATAACTGTTCGTATGAGTGCCGCAACTGTCCATATCAGTGCCGCAACTGTCCATATCAGTGCCGCAAATCATCCTCAGACTGATACTCAAAAAAGTATCAGTACGAGGATAACTGTTCGTATGAGTGCCGCAACTGTCCATATCAGTGCCGCAACTGTCCATATCGGTGCCGCAACTGTCCATATCGGTGCCGCAACTGTCCATATCGGTGCCGCAAATGTCCATATCAGTGCCGCAACTGTCAATATCAGTGCCGCAACTGTCCATATCAGTGCCGCAACTGTCCATATCGGTGACGCAACTGTCCATATCGGTGCCGCAACAGTCCATATCGGTGCCGCAACTGTCCATATCGGTGCCGCAACTGTCAATATCAGTGCCGCAACTGTCCATATCCGTGCCGCAACTCACCATATCGGTGCCGCAACTGTCCATATCGGTGCCGCAACTATCCATATCAGTGCCGCAACTGTCCATATCAGTGCCGCAACTGTCCATATCGGTGCCGCAACTGTCCATATCGGTGCCGCAACTGTCCATATCCGTGCCGCAACTGTCCATATCGGTGCCGCAACTATCCTTATCAGTGCCGCAACTGTCCATATCGGTGCCGCAACTATCAATATCGGTGCCGCAACTGTCCATATCGGTGCCGCAACTCTCCATATCGGTGCCGCAACTGTCCATATCGGTGCCGCAACTGTCCATATCAGTGCCGCAACTATCCATATCGGTTCCGCAACTGTCCATATCCGTGCCGCAACTCTCCATATCGGTGCCGCAACTATCCATATCGGTGCAGCAACTATCCATATCAGTGCCGCAACTGTCCATATCATTGCCGAAACTATCCATATCGGTGCCGCAACTGTCAATATCGGTGCCGCAACTGTCCATATCAGTACCGCAACTGTCCATATCGGTGCCGCAACTATCCATATCGGTGCCGCAACTATCCATATCGGTGCCGCAACTATCCTTATCAGTGCCGCAACTATCCTTATCAGTGCCGCAACTGTCCATATCAGTACCGCAACTGTCCATATCGGTGCCGCAAATCATCCTCAGACTGATACTCAAAAAAGTATCAGTACGAGGATAACTGTTCCTATGAGTGCCGCAACTGTCCATATCAGTACCGCAACTGTCCATATCGGTGCCGCAACTGTCCATATCGGTGCCGCAACTGTCCATATCGGTGCCGCAACTGTCCGTATCGGTGCCGCAACTGTCCATATCGGTGCCGCAACTATCCATATCGGTGCCGCAACTGTCCATATCAGTGCCGCAACTGTCCATAACAGTGCCGCAACTGTCCATATCGGTGCCGCAACTGTCCATATCAGTGCCGCAACTGTCCATATCGGTGCCGCAACTATCCATATCGGTGCCGCAACTGTCCATATCGGTGCCGCAACTATCCATATCGGTGCCGCAACTATCCATATCAGTGCCGCAACTGTCCATATCATTGCCGAAACTATCCATATCGGTGCCGCAACTGTCCATATCAGTACCGCAACTGTCCATATCAGTGCCGCAACTGTCCATATCAGTGCCGCAACTGTCCATATCGGTGCCGCAACTGTCCATATCGGTGCCGCAACTATCCATATCAGTTCCGCAACTGTCCATATCAGTTCCGCAACTGTCCATATCAGTGCCGCAAATCATCCTCAGACTGATACTCAAAAAAGTATCAGTACGAGGATAACTGTTCGTATGAGTGCCGCAACTGTCCATATCAGTGCCGCAACTGTCCATAACAGTGCCGCAACTGTCCATATCGGTGCCGCAACTGTCCATATCAGTTCCGCAACTGTCCATATCAGTGCCGCAAATCATCCTCAGACTAATACTCAAAAAAGTATCAGTACGAGGATAACTGTTCGTATGAGTGCCGCAACTGTCCATATCAGTGCCGCAACTGTCCATAACAGTGCCGCAACTGTCCATATCGGTGCCGCAACTGTCCATATCGGTGCCGCAACTGTCCATATCGGTGCCGCAACTGTCCGTATCGGTGCCGCAACTGTCCATATCGGTGCCGCAACTATCCATATCGGTGCCGCAACCGTCCATATCAGTGCCGCAACTGTCCATAACAGTGCCGCAACTGTCCATATCGGTGCCGCAACTGTCCATATCGGTGCCGCAACTATCCTTATCAGTGCCGCAACTGTCCATATCAGTACCGCAACTGTCCATATCGGTGCCGCAACTATCCATATCGGTGCCGCAACTATCCATATCAGTGCCGCAACTGTCCATATCATTGCCGAAACTATCCATATCGGTGCCGCAACTGTCAATATCGGTGCCGCAACTGTCCATATCAGTACCGCAACTGTCCATATCAGTGCCGCAACTGTCCATATCGGTGCCGCAACTGTCCATATCGGTGCCGCAACTATCCATATCAGTTCCGCAACTGTCCATATCAGTGCCGCAAATCATCCTCAGACTGATACTCAAAAAAGTATCAGTACGAGGATAATTGTTCCTATGAGTGCCGCAACTGTCCATATCGGTGCCGCAACTGTCCATATCAGTGCCGCAAATCATCCTCAGACTGATACTCAAAAAGTATCAGTACGAGGATAACTGTTCGTATGAGTGCCGCAACTGTCCATATCAGTGCCGCAACTGTCCATAACAGTGCCGCAACTGTCCATATCGGTGCCGCAACTGTCCATATCGGTGCCGCAACTGTCCATATCGGTGCCGCAACTGTCCATATCGGTGCCGCAACTGTCCATATCGGTGCCGCAACTATCCATATCGGTGCCGCAACTATCCATATCAGTGCCGCAACTGTCCATATCATTGCCGAAACTATCCATATCGGTGCCGCAACTGTCAATATCGGTGCCGCAACTGTCCATATCAGTACCGCAACTGTCCATATCGGTGCCGCAACTATCCATATCGGTGCCGCAACTATCCATATCGGTGCCGCAACTATCCTTATCAGTGCCGCAACTGTCCATATCAGTACCGCAACTGTCCATATCGGTGCCGCAAATCATCCTCAGACTGATACTCAAAAAGTATCAGTACGAGGATAACTGTTCCTATGAGTGCCGCAACTGTCCATATCGGTGCCGCAACTATCCATATCGGTGCCGCAACTGTCCATATCGGTGCCGCAACTGTCCATATCGGTGCCGAAACTATCCATATCGGTGCCGCAACTCTCCGTATCGGTGCCGCAACTGTCCTTATCAGTGCCGCAACTGTCCATATCAGTACCGCAACTGTCCATATCGGTGCCGCAACTGTCCATATCGGTGCCGCAACTATCCATATCGGTGCCGCAACTGTCCATATCCGTGCCGCAACTGTCCATATCGGTGCCGCAACTATCCTTATCAGTGCCGCAACTGTCCATATCAGTACCGCAACTGTCCATATCGGTGCCGCAACTATCCATATCGGTGCCGCAACTATCCATATCAGTGCCGCAACTGTCCATATCATTGCCGCAACTGTCCATATCGGTGCCGCAACTGTCCATATCGGTGCCGCAACTATCCATATCAGTTCCGCAACTGTCCATATCAGTGCCGCAAATCATCCCTCAGACTGATACTCAAAAAAGTATCAGTACGAGGATAACTGTTCCTATGAGTGCCGCAACTGTCCATATCAGTGCCGCAACTGTCCATATCAGTGCCGCAACTGTCCATATCGGTGCCGCAACTGTCCATATCGGTGCCGCAACTATCCATATCAGTTCCGCAACTGTCCATATCAGTGCCGCAAATCATCCTCAGACTGATACTCAAAAAAAGTATCAGTACGAGGATAACTGTTCCTATGAGTGCCGCAACTGTCCATATCGGTGCCGCAACTGTCCATATCAGTGCCGCAAATCATCCCTCAGACTGATACTCAAAAAGTATCAGTACGAGGATAACTGTTCGTATGAGTGCCGCAACTGTCCATATCAGTGACGCAACTGTCCATAACAGTGCCGCAACTGTCCATATCGGTGCCGCAACTGTCCATATCGGTGCCGCAACTGTCCATATCGGTGCCGCAACTGTCCATATCGGTGCCGCAACTGTCCGTATCGGTGCCGCAACTGTCCATATCGGTGCCGCAACTATCCATATCGGTGCCGCAACTGTCCATATCAGTGCCGCAACTGTCCATATCGGTGCCGCAACTATCCATATCAGTACCGCAACTGTCCATATCAGTGCCGCAACTGTCCATATCAGTGCCGCAACTGTCCATATCGGTGCCGCAACTGTCCATATCGGTGCCGCAACTATCCATATCAGTTCCGCAACTGTCCATATCAGTTCCGGCAACTGTCCATATCAGTGCCGCAAATCATCCTCAGACTGATACTCAAAAAGTATCAGTACGAGGATAACTGTTCGTATGAGTGCCGCAACTGTCCATATCAGTGCCGCAACTGTCCATATCGGTGCCGAAACTATCCATATCGGTGCCGCAACTGTCCGTATCGGTGCCGCAACTGTCCTTATCAGTGCCGCAACTGTCCATATCAGTACCGCAACTGTCCATATCGGTGCCGCAACTGTCCATATCGGTGCCGCAACTATCCATATCGGTGCCGCAACTATCCATATCGGTGCCGCAACTGTCCTTATCAGTGCCGCAACTGTCCATATCAGTACCGCAACTGTCCATATCGGTGCCGCAACTGTCCATATCGGTGCCGCAACTATCCATATCGGTGCCGCAACTGTCCATATCCGTGCCGCAACTGTCCATATCAGTACCGCAACTGTCCATATCAGTGCCGCAACTGTCCATATCAGTGCCGCAACTGTCCATATCGGTGCCGCAACTGTCCATATCGGTGCCGCAACTATCCATATCAGTTCCGCAACTGTCCATATCAGTGCCGCAAATCATCCTCAGACTGATACTCAAAAAAGTATCAGTACGAGGATAACTGTTCGTATGAGTGCCGCAACTGTCCATATCAGTGCCGCAACTGTCCATAACAGTGCCGCAACTGTCCATATCGGTGCCGCAACTGTCCGTATCGGTGCCGCAACTGTCCTTATCAGTGCCGCAACTGTCCATATCAGTACCGCAACTGTCCATATCGGTGCCGCAACTGTCCATATCGGTGCCGCAACTATCCATATCGGTGCCGCAACTGTCCATATCCGTGCCGCAACTGTCCATATCGGTGCCGCAACTATCCTTATCAGTGCCGCAACTGTCCATATCAGTACCGCAACTGTCCATATCGGTGCCGCAACTATCCATATCGGTGCCGCAACTATCCATATCAGTGCCGCAACTGTCCATATCATTGCCGAAACTATCCATATCGGTGCCGCAACTGTCAATATCGGTGCCGCAACTGTCCATATCAGTACCGCAACTGTCCATATCAGTGCCGCAACTGTCCATATCAGTGCCGCAACTGTCCATATCGGTGCCGCAACTGTCCATATCGGTGCCGCAACTATCCATATCAGTTCCGCAACTGTCCATATCAGTGCCGCAAATCATCCTCAGACTGATACTCAAAAAAGTATCAGTACGAGGATAACTGTTCCTATGAGTGCCGCAACTGTCCATATCGGTGCCGCAACTGTCCATATCAGTGCCGCAAATCATCCTCAGACTGATACTCAAAAAAGTATCAGTACGAGGATAACTGTTCGTATGAGTGCCGCAACTGTCCATATCAGTGACGCAACTGTCCATAACAGTGCCGCAACTGTCCATATCGGTGCCGCAACTGTCCATATCGGTGCCGCAACTGTCCATATCGGTGCCGCAACTGTCCATATCGGTGCCGCAACTGTCCGTATCGGTGCCGCAACTGTCCATATCGGTGCCGCAACTATCCATATCGGTGCCGCAACTGTCAATATCAGTGCCGCAACTGTCCATATCGGTGCCGCAACTGTCCATATCAGTACCGCAACTGTCCATATCAGTGCCGCAACTGTCCATATCAGTGCCGCAACTGTCCATATCGGTGCCGCAACTGTCCATATCGGTGCCGCAACTATCCATATCAGTTCCGCAACTGTCCATATCAGTTCCGCAACTGTCCATATCAGTGCCGCAAATCATCCTCAGATTGATACTCAGAAAAGTATCAGTACGAGGATAACTGTTCGTATGAGTGCCGCAACTGTCCATATCAGTGCCGCAACTGTCCATAACAGTGCCGCAACTATCCATATCAGTGCCGCAACTGTCCATATCGGTGCCGCAACTGTCCATATCGGTGCCGCAACTGTCCATATCGGTGCCGCAACTGTCCATATCGGTGCCGCAACTGTCCATATCGGTGCCGCAACTATCCATATCGGTGCCGCAACTGTCCATTTCAGTGCCGCAACTGTCCATAACAGTGCCGCAACTGTCCATATCGGTGCCGCAACTGTCCAAATCCGTGCCGCAACTGTCCATATCGGTGCCGCAACTATCCTTATCAGTGCCGCAACTGTCCATATCAGTACCGCAACTGTCCATATCGGTGCCGCAACTATCCATATCGGTGCCGCAACTGTCCATATCGGTGCCGCAACTGTCCATATCGGTGCCGCAACTATCCATATCGGTGCCGCAACTATCCATATCGGTGCCGCAACTGTCAATATCAGTGCCGCAACTGTCCATATCGGTGCCGCAACTGTCCATATCATTACCGCAACTGTCCATATCAGTGCCGCAACTGTCCATATCAGTGCCGCAACTGTCCATATCGGTGCCGCAACTGTCCATATCAGTGCCGCAACTGTCCATATCAGTGCCGCAACTGTCCATATCGGTGCCGCAAATGTCCATATCGGTGCCGCAACTGTCCATATCAGTGCCGCAACTGTCCATATCAGTGCCGCAAATCATCCTCAGACTGATACTCAAAAAAGTATCAGTACGAGGATAACTGTCCCTATGAGTGCCGCAACTGTCCATATCGGTGCCGCAACTGTCCATATCAGTGCCGCAAATCATCCTCAGACTGATACTCAAAAAAGTATCAGTACGAGGATAACTGTTCGTATGAGTGCCGCAAATGTCCATATCAGTGCCGCAACTGTCCATAACAGTGCCGCAACTGTCCATATCGGTGCCGCAACTGTCCATATCGGTGCCGCAACTGTCCATATCGGTGCCGCAACTGTCCATATCGGTGCCGCAACTGTCCATATCGGTGCCGCAACTGTCCATATCGGTGCCGCAACTATCCATATCGGTGCCGCAACTGTCCATATCAGTGCCGCAACTGTCCATATCGGTGCCGCAACTATCCATATCAGTACCGCAACTGTCCATATCAGTGCCGCAACTGTCCATATCAGTGCCGCAACTGTCCATATCGGTGCCGCAACTGTCCATATCGGTGCCGCAACTGTCCATATCAGTGCCGCAACTGTCCATAACAGTGCCGCAACTGTCCATATCAGTGCCGCAAATCATCCTCAGACTGATACTCAAAAAAAGTATCAGTACGAGGATAACTGTTCGTATGAGTGCCGCAAGTGTCCATATCAGTGCCGCAACTGTCCATATCGGTGCCGCAACTATCCATATCGGTGCCGCAACTGTCCATATCGGTGCCGCAACTGTCCTTATCAGTGCCGCAACTGTCCATATCAGTACCGCAACTGTCCATATCGGTGCCGCAACTGTCCATATCGGTGCCGCAACTATCCATATCGGTGCCGCAACTATCCATATCGGTGCCGCAACTGTCCATATCGGTGCCGCAACTATCCATATCAGTACCGCAACTGTCCATATCGGTGCCGCAACTGTCCATATCGGTGCCGCAACTATCCATATCGGTGCCGCAACTGTCCATATCGGTGCCGCAACTGTCCATATCAGTACCGCAACTGTCCATATCAGTGCCGCAACTGTCCATATCAGTGCCGCAACTGTCCATATCGGTGCCGCAACTGTCCATATCGGTGCCGCAACTATCCATATCAGTGCCGCAACTGTCCATATCAGTGCCGCAAATCATCCTCAGACTGATACTCAAAAAAGTATCAGTACGAGGATAACTGTTCGTATGAGTGCCGCAACTGTCCATATCAGTGCCGCAACTGTCCATATCGGTGCCGCAACTATCCATATCGGTGCCGCAACTGTCCATATCGGTGCCGCAACTGTCCATATCAGTGCCGCAACTGTCCATATCAGTACCGCAACTGTCCATATCGGTGCCGCAACTGTCCATATCGGTGCCGCAACTATCCATATCGGTGCCGCAACTGTCCATATCGGTGCCGCAACTGTCCATATCGGTGCCGCAACTATCCATATCAGTGCCGCAACTGTCCATATCAGTGCCGCAACTGTCCATATCGGTGCCGCAACTATACATAACGGTGCCCCAACTATCCATATCAGTGCCGCAACTGTCCATATCATTGCCGAAACTATCCATATCGGTGCCGCAACTGTCAATATCGGTGCCGCAACTGTCCATATCAGTACCGCAACTGTCCATATCAGTGCCGCAACTGTCCATATCAGTGCCGCAACTGTCCATATCGGTGCCGCAACTGTCCATATCGGTGCCGCAACTATCCATATCAGTGCCGCAACTGTCCATATCAGTGCCGCAAATCATCCTCAGACTGATACTCAAAAAAGTATCAGTACGAGGATAACTGTTCCTATGAGTGCCGCAACTGTCCATATCGGTGCCGCAACTGTCCATATCAGTGCCGCAAATCATCCTCAGACTGATACTCAAAAAGTATCAGTACGAGGATAACTGTTCGTATGAGTGCCGCAACTGTCCATATCAGTGACGCAACTGTCCATAACAGTGCCGCAACTGTCCATATCGGTGCCGCAACTATCCATATCGGTGCCGCAACTGTCCATATCGGTGCCGCAACTGTCCATATCGGTGCCGCAACTGTCCATATCGGTGCCGCAACTGTCCATATCGGTGCCGCAACTATCCATATCGGTGCCGCAACTGTCAATATCAGTGCCGCAACTGTCCATATCGGTGCCGCAACTGTCCATATCAGTACCGCAACTGTCCATATCAGTGCCGCAACTGTCCATAACAGTGCCGCAACTGTCCATATCGGTGCCGCAACTGTCCATATCGGTGCCGCAACTATCCATATCAGTTCCGCAACTGTCCATATCAGTTCCGCAACTGTCCATATCAGTGCCGCAAATCATCCTCAGACTGATACTCAAAAAAGTATCAGTACGAGGATAACTGTTCGTATGAGTGCCGCAACTGTCCATATCAGTGCCGCAACTGTCCATAACAGTGCCGCAACTGTCCATATCGGTGCCGCAACTGTCCATATCGGTGCCGCAACTGTCCATATCGGTGCCGCAACTGTCCATATCGGTGCCGCAACTGTCCGTATCGGTGCCGCAACTGTCCATATCGGTGCCGCAACTATCCATATCGGTGCCGCAACTGTCCATTTCAGTGCCGCAACTGTCCATAACAGTGCCGCAACTGTCCATATCGGTGCCGCAACTGTCCAAATCCGTGCCGCAACTGTCCATATCGGTGCCGCAACTATCCTTATCAGTGCCGCAACTGTCCATATCAGTACCGCAACTGTCCATATCGGTGCCGCAACTATCCATATCGGTGCCGCAACTGTCCATATCGGTGCCGCAACTGTCCGTATCGGTGCCGCAACTGTCCATATCGGTGCCGCAACTATCCATATCGGTGCCGCAACTGTCAATATCAGTGCCGCAACTGTCCATATCGGTGCCGCAACTGTCCATATCAGTACCGCAACTGTCCATATCAGTGCCGCAACTGTCCATATCAGTGCCGCAACTGTCCATATCGGTGCCGCAACTGTCCATATCGGTGCCGCAACTATCCATATCAGTACCGCAACTGTCCATATCAGTGCCGCAACTGTCCATATCAGTGCCGCAACTGTCCATATCGGTGCCGCAACTGTCCATATCGGTGCCGCAACTATCCATATCAGTTCCGCAACTGTCCATATCAGTTCCGCAACTGTCCATATCAGTGCCGCAAATCATCCTCAGACTGATACTCAAAAAAGTATCAGTACGAGGATAACTGTTCGTATGAGTGCCGCAACTGTCCATATCAGTGCCGCAACTGTCCATAACAGTGCCGCAACTGTCCATATCGGTGCCGCAACTGTCCATATCGGTGCCGCAACTATCCTTATCAGTGCCGCAACTGTCCATATCAGTACCGCAACTGTCCATATCGGTGCCGCAACTATCCATATCGGTGCCGCAACTATCCATATCAGTGCCGCAACTGTCCATATCATTGCCGAAACTATCCATATCGGTGCCGCAACTGTCCATATCGGTGCCGCAACTATCCATATCGGTGCCGCAACTGTCCATTTCAGTGCCGCAACTGTCCATAACAGTGCCGCAACTGTCCATATCGGTGCCGCAACTGTCCATATCCGTGCCGCAACTGTCCATATCGGTGCCGCAACTATCCTTATCAGTGCCGCAACTGTCCATATCAGTACCGCAACTGTCCATATCGGTGCCGCAACTATCCATATCGGTGCCGCAACTATCCATATCAGTGCCGCAACTGTCCATATCATTGCCGAAACTATCCATATCGGTGCCGCAACTGTCAATATCGGTGCCGCAACTGTCCATATCAGTACCGCAACTGTCCATATCAGTGCCGCAACTGTCCATATCGGTGCCGCAACTGTCCATATCGGTGCCGCAACTATCCATATCAGTTCCGCAACTGTCCATATCAGTGCCGCAAATCATCCTCAGACTGATACTCAAAAAAGTATCAGTACGAGGATAACTGTTCCTATGAGTGCCGCAACTGTCCATATCGGTGCCGCAACTGTCCATATCAGTGCCGCAAATCATCCTCAGACTGATACTCAAAAAGTATCAGTACGAGGATAACTGTTCCTATGAGTGCCGCAACTGTCCATATCAGTGCCGCAACTGTCCATATCAGTGCCGCAACTGTCCATATCGGTGCCGCAACTGTCCATATCGGTGCCGCAACTATCCATATCAGTTCCGCAACTGTCCATATCAGTGCCGCAAATCATCCTCAGACTGATACTCAAAAAAGTATCAGTACGAGGATAACTGTTCCTATGAGTGCCGCAACTGTCCATATCGGTGCCGCAACTGTCCATATCAGTGCCGCAAATCATCCTCAGACTGATACTCAAAAAAGTATCAGTACGAGGATAACTGTTCGTATGAGTGCCGCAACTGTCCATATCAGTGACGCAACTGTCCATAACAGTGCCGCAACTGTCCATATCGGTGCCGCAACTGTCCATATCAGTGCCGCAACTGTCCATATCGGTGCCGCAACTGTCCATATCGGTGCCGCAACTGTCCGTATCGGTGCCGCAACTGTCCATATCGGTGCCGCAACTATCCATATCGGTGCCGCAACTGTCCATATCAGTGCCGCAACTGTCCATATCGGTGCCGCAACTATCCATATCAGTACCGCAACTGTCCATATCAGTGCCGCAACTGTCCATATCAGTGCCGCAACTGTCCATATCGGTGCCGCAACTATCCATATCGGTGCCGCAACTATCCATATCGGTGCCGCAACTGTCAATATCAGTGCCGCAACTGTCCATATCGGTGCCGCAACTGTCCATATCAGTACCGCAACTGTCCATATCAGTGCCGCAACTGTCCATATCAGTGCCGCAACTGTCCATATCGGTGCCGCAACTGTCCATATCGGTGCCGCAACTATCCATATCAGTTCCGCAACTGTCCATATCAGTTCCGCAACTGTCCATATCAGTGCCGCAAATCATCCTCAGACTGATACTCAAAAAAGTATCAGTACGAGGATAACTGTTCGTATGAGTGCCGCAACTGTCCATATCAGTGCCGCAACTGTCCATAACAGTGCCGCAACTGTCCATATCGGTGCCGCAACTGTCCATATCGGTGCCGCAACTGTCCATATCGGTGCCGCAACTGTCCATATCGGTGCCGCAACTGTCCGTATCGGTGCCGCAACTGTCCATATCGGTGCCGCAACTATCCATATCGGTGCCGCAACTGTCCATTTCAGTGCCGCAACTGTCCATAACAGTGCCGCAACTGTCCATATCGGTGCCGCAACTGTCCAAATCCGTGCCGCAACTGTCCATATCGGTGCCGCAACTATCCTTATCAGTGCCGCAACTGTCCATATCAGTACCGCAACTGTCCATATCGGTGCCGCAACTATCCATATCGGTGCCGCAACTGTCCATATCGGTGCCGCAACTGTCCGTATCGGTGCCGCAACTGTCCATATCGGTGCCGCAACTATCCATATCGGTGCCGCAACTGTCAATATCAGTGCCGCAACTGTCCATATCGGTGCCGCAACTGTCCATATCAGTACCGCAACTGTCCATATCAGTGCCGCAACTGTCCATATCAGTGCCGCAACTGTCCATATCGGTGCCGCAACTGTCCATATCGGTGCCGCAACTATCCATATCAGTACCGCAACTGTCCATATCAGTGCCGCAACTGTCCATATCAGTGCCGCAACTGTCCATATCGGTGCCGCAACTGTCCATATCGGTGCCGCAACTATCCATATCAGTTCCGCAACTGTCCATATCAGTTCCGCAACTGTCCATATCAGTGCCGCAAATCATCCTCAGACTGATACTCAAAAAGTATCAGTACGAGGATAACTGTTCGTATGAGTGCCGCAACTGTCCATATCAGTGCCGCAACTGTCCATAACAGTGCCGCAACTGTCCATATCGGTGCCGCAACTGTCCATATCGGTGCCGCAACTATCCTTATCAGTGCCGCAACTGTCCATATCAGTACCGCAACTGTCCATATCGGTGCCGCAACTATCCATATCGGTGCCGCAACTATCCATATCAGTGCCGCAACTGTCCATATCATTGCCGAAACTATCCATATCGGTGCCGCAACTGTCCATATCGGTGCCGCAACTATCCATATCGGTGCCGCAACTGTCCATTTCAGTGCCGCAACTGTCCATAACAGTGCCGCAACTGTCCATATCGGTGCCGCAACTGTCCATATCCGTGCCGCAACTGTCCATATCGGTGCCGCAACTATCCTTATCAGTGCCGCAACTGTCCATATCAGTACCGCAACTGTCCATATCGGTGCCGCAACTATCCATATCGGTGCCGCAACTATCCATATCAGTGCCGCAACTGTCCATATCATTGCCGAAACTATCCATATCGGTGCCGCAACTGTCAATATCGGTGCCGCAACTGTCCATATCAGTACCGCAACTGTCCATATCAGTGCCGCAACTGTCCATATCGGTGCCGCAACTGTCCATATCGGTGCCGCAACTATCCATATCAGTTCCGCAACTGTCCATATCAGTGCCGCAAATCATCCTCAGACTGATACTCAAAAAAGTATCAGTACGAGGATAACTGTTCCTATGAGTGCCGCAACTGTCCATATCGGTGCCGCAACTGTCCATATCAGTGCCGCAAATCATCCTCAGACTGATACTCAAAAAAGTATCAGTACGAGGATAACTGTTCCTATGAGTGCCGCAACTGTCCATATCGGTGCCGCAACTGTCCATATCGGTGCCGCAACTATCCATATCAGTGCCGCAACTGTCCATATCGGTGCCGCAACTATCCATATCAGTACCGCAACTGTCCATATCAGTGCCGCAAATCATCCTCAGACTGATACTCAAAAAAGTATCAGTACGAGGATAACTGTTCCTATGAGTGCCGCAACTGTCCATATCGGTGCCGCAACTGTCCATATCAGTGCCGCAAATCATCCTCAGACTGATACTCAAAAAAGTATCAGTACGAGGATAACTGTTCGTATGAGTGCCGCAACTGTCCATATCAGTGCCGCAACTGTCCATAACAGTGCCGCAACTGTCAATATCAGTGCCGCAACTGTCCATATCGGTGCCGCAACTGTCCATATCGGTGCCGCAACTGTCCATATCGGTGCCGCAACTGTCCGTATCGGTGCCGCAACTGTCCATATCGGTGCCGCAACTGTCCATATCGGTGCCGCAACTGTCCATATCAGTGCCGCAACTGTCCATATCGGTGCCGCAACTATCCATATCAGTACCGCAACTGTCCATATCAGTGCCGCAACTGTCCATATCAGTGCCGCAACTGTCCATATCGGTGCCGCAACTGTCCATATCGGTGCCGCAACTATCCATATCGGTGCCGCAACTATCCATATCAGTGCCGCAACTGTCCATATCATTGCCGAAACTATCCATATCGGTGCCGCAACTGTCAATATCGGTGCCGCAACTGTCCATATCAGTACCGCAACTGTCCATATCAGTGCCGCAACTGTCCATATCAGTGCCGCAACTGTCCATATCAGTGCCGCAACTGTCCATATCAGTGCCGCAACTGTCCATATCAGTGCCGCAACTGTCCATATCGGTGCCGCAAATCATCCTCAGACTGATACTCAAAAAAGTATCAGTACGAGGATAACTGTTCGTATGAGTGCCGCAACTGTCCATATCAGTGCCGCAACTGTCCATAACAGTGCCGCAACTGTCAATATCATTGCCCCAACTGTCAATATCAGTGCCGCAACTGTCCATATCAGTGCCGCAACTGTCCATATCAGTGCCGCAACTGTCCATATCAGTGCCGCAACTGTCCATATCAGTGCCGCAACTGTCCATATCGGTGCCGCAACTGTCCATATCAGTGCCGCAACTGTCCATATCAGTGCCGCAAATCATCCTCAGACTGATACTCAAAAAAGTATCAGTACGAGGATAACTGTTCGTATGAGTGCCGCAACTGTCCATATCAGTGCCGCAACTGTCCATAACAGTGCCGCAACTGTCCATATCGGTGCCGCAACTGTCCATATCGGTGCCGCAACTGTCCATATCGGTGCCGCAACTGTCCATATCGGTGCCGCAACTATCCATATCGGTGCCGCAACTATCCATATCAGTGCCGCAACTGTCCATATCAGTGCCGCAACTATCCATATCGGTGCCGCAACTGTCCATATCGGTGCCGCAACTATCCATATCAGTACCGCAACTGTCCATATCGGTGCCGCAACTGTCCATATCGGTGCCGCAACTATCCATATCGGTGCCGCAACTATCCTTATCAGTGCCGCAACTGTCCATATCAGTACCGCAACTGTCCATATCAGTACCGCAACTGTCCATATCGGTGCCGCAACTGTCCATATCGGTGCCGCAACTATCCATATCAGTGCCGCAACTGTCCATATCAGTGCCGCAACTGTCCATATCAGTGCCGCAACTGTCCATATCAGTGCCGCAACTGTCCATATCAGTGCCGCAACTGTCCATATCAGTGCCGCAACTGTCCATATCAGTGCCGCAAATCATCCTCAGACTGATACTCAAAAAAGTATCTGTACGAGGATAACTGTTCGTATGAGTGCCGCAACTGTCCATATCGGTGCCGCAACTGTCCATATCAGTGCCGCAACTGTCCATATCGGTGCCGCTACTGTCCATATCGGTGCCGCAACTGTCCATATCGGTGCCGCAACTGTCCATATCGGTGCCGCAACTGTCCATATCGGTGCCGCAACTATCCATATCAGTGCCGCAACTGTCCATATCATTGCCGAAACTATCCATATCAGTTCCGCAACTGTCCATATCAGTGCCGCAAATCATCCTCAGACTGATACTCAAAAAAGTATCAGTACGAGGATAACTGTTCCTATGAGTGCCGCAACTGTCCATATTGGTGCCGCAACTGTCCATATCAGTGCCGCAAATCATCCTCAGACTGATACTCAAAAAAGTATCTGTACGAGGATAACTGTTCCTATGAGTGCCGCAACTATCCATATCAGTGCCGCAACTGTCCATATCGGTGCCGAAACTATCCATATCGGTGCCGCAACTGTCCGTATCGGTGCCGCAACTGTCCTTATCAGTGCCGCAACTGTCCATATCAGTACCGCAACTGTCCATATCGGTGCCGCAACTGTCCATATCGGTGCCGCAACTATCCATATCGGTGCCGCAACTGTCCATATCCGTGCCGCAACTGTCCATATCGGTGCCGCAACTATCCTTATCAGTGCCGCAACTGTCCATATCAGTACCGCAACTGTCCATATCGGTGCCGCAACTATCCATATCGGTGCCGCAACTATCCATATCAGTGCCGCAACTGTCCATATCATTGCCGCAACTGTCCATATCGGTGCCGCAACTGTCCATATCGGTGCCGCAACTATCCATATCAGTTCCGCAACTGTCCATATCAGTGCCGCAAATCATCCTCAGACTGATACTCAAAAAGTATCAGTACGAGGATAACTGTTCCTATGAGTGCCGCAACTGTCCATATTGGTGCCGCAACTGTCCATATCAGTGCCGCAAATCATCCTCAGACTGATACTCAAAAAGTATCTGTACGAGGATAACTGTTCGTATGAGTGCCGCAACTGTCCATATCAGTGCCGCAACTGTCCATATCGGTGCCGAAACTATCCATATCGGTGCCGCAACTGTCCGTATCGGTGCCGCAACTGTCCTTATCAGTGCCGCAACTGTCCATATCAGTACCGCAACTGTCCATATCGGTGCCGCAACTGTCCATATCGGTGCCGCAACTGTCCATATCGGTGCCGCAACTATCCATATCGGTGCCGCAACTATCCATATCAGTGCCGCAACTGTCCATATCATTGCCGAAACTATCCATATCGGTGCCGCAACTGTCAATATCGGTGCCGCAACTGTCCATATCAGTACCGCAACTGTCCATATCAGTGCCGCAACTGTCCATATCGGTGCCGCAACTGTCCATATCGGTGCCGCAACTATCCATATCAGTTCCGCAACTGTCCATATCAGTGCCGCAAATCATCCTCAGACTGATACTCAAAAAGTATCAGTACGAGGATAACTGTTCCCTATGAGTGCCGCAACTGTCCATATCGGTGCCGCAACTGTCCATATCAGTGCCGCAAATCATCCTCAGACTGATACTCAAAAAAGTATCAGTACGAGGATAACTGCCGCATTCATCTTATTTCCATTGCCGCAACCATATGTATCGGCTGTTTGACTGAACTAACTTATCTCGGCCATGGAAATAGGTTAGATTCATCCTATTTCCATTGCCGTAACCAAATGTATCGGCTGTTTAGATGAACAAACTTATCTCGCAAATGGAAATAGGTTAGATTCATCCTATTTCCATTGCCGTAACCAAATGTATCGGCTGTTTAGATGAACAAACTTATCTCGCAAATGGAAATAGGTTAGATTCATCCTATTTCCATTGCCGTAACCAAATGTATCGGCTGTTTAGATGAACAAACTTATCTCGCAAATGGAAATAGGTTAGATTCATCCTATTTCCATTGCTGGTGCATGGTGCCGAAACTGTCCATATCATTGCCGCAACTATCCATATCAGTGCCGCAACTGTCCATATCAGTACCGCAACTGTCCATATCGGTGCCGCAACTATCCATATCGGTGCCGCAACTATCCATATCAGTGCCGCAACTGTCCATATCATTGCCGAAACTATCCATATCGGTGCCGCAACTGTCAATATCGGTGCCGCAACTGTCCATATCAGTACCGCAACTGTCCATATCGGTGCCGCAACTATCCATATCGGTGCCGCAACTATCCATATCGGTGCCGCAACTGTCCGTATCGGTGCTGCAACTGTCCATATCGGTGCCGCAACTGTCCATATCGGTGCCGCAACTATCCATATCAGTGCCGCAACTGTCCATATCAGTGCCGCAACTGTCCATATCGGTGACGCAACTGTCCATATCGGTGCCGCAACAGTCCATATCGGTGCCGCAACTGTCCATATCGGTGCCGCAACTATCCATATCAGTGCCGCAACTGTCCATATCAGTGCCGCAACTGTCCATATCGGTGACGCAACTGTCCATATCGGTGCCGCAACTGTCAATATCAGTACCGCAACTGTCCATATCGGTGCCGCAAATCATCCTCAGACTGATACTCAAAAAAGTATCAGTACGAGGATAACTGTTCCTATGAGTGCCGCAACTGTCCATATCGGTGCCGCAACTATCCATATCGGTGCCGCAACTGTCCATATCGGTGCCGCAACTGTCCATATCGGTGCCGCAACTATCCTTATCAGTGCCGCAACTGTCCATATCAGTACCGCAACTGTCCATATCGGTGCCGCAAATCATCCTCAGACTGATACTCAAAAAGTATCAGTACGAGGATAACTGTTCCTATGTGTGCCGCAACTGTCCATATCGGTGCCGCAACTATCCATATCGGTGCCGCAACTGTCCATATCGGTGCCGCAACTGTCCATATCGGTGCCGCAACTGTCCATATCGGTGCAGCAACTGTCCGTATCGGTGCCGCAACTGTCCATATCGGTGCCGCAACTATCCATATCGGTGCCGCAAATCATCCTCAGACTGATACTCAAAAAAGTATCAGTACGAGGATAACTGTCCATATCAGTGCCGCAACTGTCCATATCGGTGACGCAACTGTCCATATCGGTGCCGCAACTGTCAATATCAGTACCGCAACTGTCCATATCGGTGCCGCAAATCATCCTCAGACTGATACTCAAAAAAGTATCAGTACGAGGATAACTGTTCCTATGAGTGCCGCAACTGTCCATATCGGTTCCGCAACTATCCATATCGGTGCCGCAACTGTCCATATCGGTGCCGCAACTGTCCATATCGGTGCCGCAACTGTCCATATCGGTGCCGCAACTATCCATATCAGTGCCGCAAATCATCCTCAGACTGATACTCAAAAAAGTATCAGTACGAGGATAACTGTTCCTATGAGTGCCGCAACTGTCCATATCAGTACCGCAACTGTCCATATCAGTACCGCAACTGTCCATATCGGTGCCGCAACTGTCCATATCGGTGCCGCAACTGTCAGTATCGGTGCCGCAACTGTCCATATCGGTGCCGCAACTATCCATATCGGTGCCGCAACTGTCAATATCAGTGCCGCAACTGTCCATATCAGTGCCGCAACTGTCCATATCGGTGACGCAACTGTCCATATCGGTGCCGCAACAGTCCATATCGGTGCCGCAACTGTCCATATCAGTGCCGCAAATCATCCTCAGACTGATACTCAAAAAAGTATCAGTACGAGGATAACTGTTCCTATGAGTGCCGCAACTGTCCATATCAGTACCGCAACTGTCCATATCAGTACCGCAACTGTCCATATCGGTGCCGCAACTGTCCATATCGGTGCCGCAACTGTCAGTATCGGTGCCGCAACTGTCCATATCGGTGCCGCAACTATCCATATCGGTGCCGCAACTGTCAATATCAGTGCCGCAACTGTCCATATCAGTGCCGCAACTGTTCATATCGGTGACGCAACTGTCCATATCGGTGCCGCAACAGTCCATATCGGTGCCGCAACTGTCCATATCGGTGCCGCAACTGTCAATATCAGTGCCGCAACTGTCCATATCCGTGCCGCAACTCTCCATATCGGTGCCGCAACTGTCCATATCAGTGCCGCAACTGTCCATAACAGTGCCGCAACTGTCCATATCGGTGTCGCAACGGTCCAAATCGGTGCCGCAACTATCCATATCAGTACCGCAACTGTCAATATCAGTGCCGCAACTGTCCATATCCGTGCCGCAACTGTCCATATCGGTGCCGCAACTATCCTTATCAGTGCCGCAACTGTCCATATCAGTACCGCAACTGTCCATATCGGTGCCGCAACTATCCATATCGGTGCCGCAACTATCAATATCAGTGCCGCAACTGTCCATATCATTGCCGAAACTATCCATATCGGTGCCGCAACTGTCAATATCGGTGCCGCAACTGTCCATATCAGTACCGCAACTGGCCATATCGGTGCCGCAACTATCGATATCGGTGCCGCAACTATCCATATCGGTGCCGCAACTATCCTTATCAGTGCCGCAACTGTCCATATCCGTGCCGCAACTGTCCATATCGGTGCCGCAACTATCCTTATCAGTGCCGCAACTGTCCATATCAGTACCGCAACTGTCCATATCGGTGCCGCAACTATCCATATCGGTGCCGCAACTATCCATATCAGTGCCGCAACTGTCCATATCATTGCCGAAACTATCCATATCGGTGCCGCAACTGTCAATATCGGTGCCGCAACTGTCAATATCAGTACCGCAACTGTCCATATCGGTGCCGCAACTATCCATATCGGTGCCGCAACTATCCATATCGGTGCCGCAACTATCCTTATCAGTGCCGCAACTGTCCATATCAGTACCGCAACTGTCCATATCGGTGCCGCAAATCATCCTCAGACTGATACTCAAAAAGTATCAGTACGAGGATAACTGTTCCTATGAGTGCCGCAACTGTCCATATCGGTGCCGCAACTATCCATATCGGTGCCGCAACTGTCCATATCAGTGCCGCAACTGTCCATAACAGTGCCGCAACTGTCCATATCGGTGCCGCAAATCATCCTCAGACTGATACTCAAAAAGTATCAGTACGAGGATAACTGTTCCTATGAGTGCCGCAACTGTCCATATCGGTGCCGCAACTATCCATATCGGTGCCGCAACTGTCCATATCGGTGCCGCAACTGTCCATATCGGTGCCGCAACTGTCCATATCGGTGCAGCAACTGTCCGTATCGGTGCCGCAACTGTCCATATCGGTGCCGCAACTATCCTTATCAGTGCCGCAACTGTCCATATCCGTGCCGCAACTGTCCATATCGGTGCCGCAACTATCCTTATCAGTGCCGCAACTGTCCATATCAGTACCGCAACTGTCCATATCGGTGCCGCAACTATCCATATCGGTGCCGCAACTATCCATATCAGTGCCGCAACTGTCCATATCATTGCCGAAACTATCCATATCGGTGCCGCAACTGTCAATATCGGTGCCGCAACTGTCCATATCGGTGCAGCAACTGTCCATATCGGTGCCGCAACTGTCAATATCAGTACCGCAACTGTCCATATCGGTGCCGCAAATCATCCTCAGACTGATACTCAGAAAAGTATCAGTACGAGGATAACTGTTCCTATGAGTGCCGCAACTGTCCATATCGGTTCCGCAACTATCCATATCGGTGCCGCAACTGTCCATATCGGTGCCGCAACTGTCCATATCGGTGCCGCAACTGTCCATATCGGTGCCGCAACTATCCATATCAGTGCCGCAAATCATCCTCAGACTGATACTCAAAAAAGTATCAGTACGAGGATAACTGTTCCTATGAGTGCCGCAACTGTCCATATCAGTACCGCAACTGTCCATATCAGTACCGCAACTGTCCATATCGGTGCCGCAACTGTCCATATCGGTGCCGCAACTGTCAGTATCGGTGCCGCAACTGTCCATATCGGTGCCGCAACTATCCATATCGGTGCCGCAACTGTCAATATCAGTGCCGCAACTGTCCATATCAGTGCCGCAACTGTCCATATCGGTGACGCAACTGTCCATATCGGTGCCGCAACAGTCCATATCGGTGCCGCAACTGTCCATATCGGTGCCGCAACTGTCAATATCAGTGCCGCAACTGTCCATATCCGTGCCGCAACTCTCCATATCGGTGCCGCAACTGTCCATATCAGTGCCGCAACTGTCCATAACAGTGCCGCAACTGTCCATATCGGTGTCGCAACGGTCCAAATCGGTGCCGCAACTATCCATATCAGTACCGCAACTGTCAATATCAGTGCCGCAACTGTCCATATCCGTGCCGCAACTGTCCATATCGGTGCCGCAACTATCCTTATCAGTGCCGCAACTGTCCATATCAGTACCGCAACTGTCCATATCGGTGCCGCAACTATCCATATCGGTGCCGCAACTATCAATATCAGTGCCGCAACTGTCCATATCATTGCCGAAACTATCCATATCGGTGCCGCAACTGTCAATATCGGTGCCGCAACTGTCCATATCAGTACCGCAACTGGCCATATCGGTGCCGCAACTATCGATATCGGTGCCGCAACTATCCATATCGGTGCCGCAACTATCCTTATCAGTGCCGCAACTGTCCATATCCGTGCCGCAACTGTCCATATCGGTGCCGCAACTATCCTTATCAGTGCCGCAACTGTCCATATCAGTACCGCAACTGTCCATATCGGTGCCGCAACTATCCATATCGGTGCCGCAACTATCCATATCAGTGCCGCAACTGTCCATATCATTGCCGAAACTATCCATATCGGTGCCGCAACTGTCAATATCGGTGCCGCAACTGTCAATATCAGTACCGCAACTGTCCATATCGGTGCCGCAACTATCCATATCGGTGCCGCAACTATCCATATCGGTGCCGCAACTATCCTTATCAGTGCCGCAACTGTCCATATCAGTACCGCAACTGTCCATATCGGTGCCGCAAATCATCCTCAGACTGATACTCAAAAAAGTATCAGTACGAGGATAACTGTTCCTATGAGTGCCGCAACTGTCCATATCGGTGCCGCAACTATCCATATCGGTGCCGCAACTGTCCATATCGGTGCCGCAACTGTCCATATCGGTGCCGCAACTGTCCATATCGGTGCAGCAACTGTCCGTATCGGTGCCGCAACTGTCCATATCGGTGCCGCAACTGTCAATATCGGTGCCGCAACTGTCCATATCAGTACCGCAACTGTCCATATCAGTGCCGCAACTGTCCATATCGGTGCCGCAACTATCCTTATCGGTGCCGCAACTGTCCATATCGGTGCCGCAACTATCCATATCAGTTCCGCAACTGTCCATATCAGTGCCGCAAATCATCCTCAGACTGATACTCAAAAAAGTATCAGTACGAGGATAACTGTTCCTATGAGTGCCGCAACTGTCCATATCGGTGCCGCAACTGTCCATATCAGTGCCGCAAATCATCCTCAGACTGATACTCAAAAAGTATCAGTACGAGGATAACTGTTCGTATGAGTGCCGCAACTGTCCATATCAGTGCCGCAACTGTCCATAACAGTGCCGCAACTGTCCATATCGGTGCCGCAACTGTCCATATCGGTGCCGCAACTACCATATCGGTGCCGCAACTGTCCATATCGGTGCCGCAACTGTCAGTATCGGTGCCGCAACTGTCCATATCGGTGCCGCAACTATCCATATCGGTGCCGCAACTGTCAATATCAGTGCCGCAACTGTCCATATCAGTACCGCAACTGTCCATATCGGTGACGCAACTGTCCATATCGGTGCCGCAACAGTCCATATCGGTGCCGCAACTGTCCATATCGGTGCCGCAACTGTCAATATCAGTGCCGCAACTGTCCATATCAGTGCCGCAACTGTCCATATCGGTGCCGCAACTGTCCATATCGGTGCCGCAACTATCCATATCGGTGCCGCAACTGTCCATATCAGTGCCGCAACTGTCCATATCAGTGCCGCAACTGTCCATATCGGTGCAGCAACTGTCCATATCGGTGCCGCAACTGTCCATATCGGTGCCGCAACTATCCATATCGGTGCCGCAACTGTCCATATCAGTGCCGCAACTGTCCATATCAGTGCCGCAACTGTCCATATCGGTGCAGCAACTGTCCGTATCGGTGCCGCAACTGTCCATATCGGTGCCGCAACTATCCATATCCGTGCCGCAACTATCCATATCGGTGCCGCAACTGTCCATATCGGTGCCGCAACTGTCCATATCGGTGCCGCAACTGTCCATATCAGTGCCGCAACTGTCCATATCGGTGCCGCAAATCATCCTCAGACTGATACTCAAAAAAGTATCAGTACGAGGATAACTGTTCGTATGAGTGCCGCAACTGTCCATATTGGTGCCGCAACTGTCCATATCGGTGCCGCAAATCATCCTCAGACTGATACTCAAAAAAGTATCAGTACGAGGATAACTGTTCGTATGAGTGCCGCAACTGTCCATATCAGTGCCGCAACTGTCCATAACAGTGCCGCAACTATCCATATCGGTGCCGCAACTGTCCATATCGGTGCCGCAACTATCCATATCAGTACCGCAACTGTCCATATCAGTGCCGCAAATCATCCTCAGACTGATACTCAAAAAAGTATCAGTACGAGGATAACTGTTCCTATGAGTGCCGCAACTGTCCATATTGGTGCCGCAACTGTCCATATCAGTGCCGCAAATCATCCTCAGACTGATACTCAAAAAAGTATCAGTACGAGGATAACTGTTCGTATGAGTGCCGCAACTGTCCATATCAGTGCCGCAACTGTCCATAACAGTGCCGCAACTATCCATATCGGTGCCGCAACTATCCATATCGGTGCCGCAACTATCCATATCAGTGCCGCAACTGTCCATATCAGTACCGCAACTGTCCATATCGGTGCCGCAAATCATCCTCAGACTGATACTCAAAAAAGTATCAGTACGAGGATAACTGTTCGTATGAGTGCCGCAACTGTCCATATCGGTGCCGCAACTATCCATATCGGTGCCGCAACTGTCCATATCGGTGCCGCAACTATCCATATCGGTGCCGCAACTATCCATATCGGTGCCGCAACTGTCCATATCGGTGCCGCAACTGTCCATATCGGTGCCGCAACTGTCAATATCGGTGCCGCAACTGTCCATATCAGTACCGCAACTGTCCATATCAGTGCCGCAACTGTCCATATCGGTGCCGCAACTATCCATATCGGTGCCGCAACTGTCCATATCGGTGCCGCAACTATCCATATCAGTGCCGCAACTGTCCATATCAGTGCCGCAAATCATCCTCAGACTGATACTCAAAAAAGTATCAGTACGAGGATAACTGTTCCTATGAGTGCCGCAACTGTCCATATCGGTGCCGCAACTGTCCATATCAGTGCCGCAAATCATCCTCAGACTGATACTCAAAAAAGTATCAGTACGAGGATAACTGTTCGTATGAGTGCCGCAACTGTCCATATCAGTGCCGCAACTGTCCATAACAGTGCCGCAACTATCCATATCGGTGCCGCAACTGTCCATATCGGTGCCGCAACTACCATATCGGTGCCGCAACTGTCCATATCGGTGCCGCAACTGTCAGTATCGGTGCCGCAACTGTCCATATCGGTGCCGCAACTATCCATATCGGTGCCGCAACTGTCCATATCGGTGCCGCAACTGTCCATATCAGTGCCGCAACTGTCCATATCGGTGCCGCAACTGTCCATATCGGTGCCGCAACTGTCCATATCGGTGCCGCAACTGTCCATATCGGTGCCGCAACTGTCAATATCAGTGCCGCAACTGTCCATATCGGTGCCGCAACTATCCATATCAGTGCCGCAACTGTCCATATCGGTGCCGCAACTATCCATATCGGTGCCGCAACTGTCCATATCAGTGCCGCAACTGTCCATATCAGTGCCGCAACTGTCCATATCGGTGCAGCAACTGTCCGTATCGGTGCCGCAACTGTCCATATCGGTGCCGCAACTATCCATATCGGTGCCGCAACTGTCCATATCAGTGCCGCAACTGTCCATATCAGTGCCGCAACTGTCCATATCGGTGCAGCAACTGTCCGTATCGGTGCCGCAACTGTCCATATCGGTGCCGCAACTATCCATATCAGTGCCGCAACTGTCCATATCGGTGCCGCAACTGTCCATATCGGTGCCGCAACTGTCCATATCGGTGCCGCAACTATCCATATCAGTTCCGCAACTGTCCATATCAGTGCCGCAAATCATCCTCAGACTGATACTCAAAAAAGTATCAGTACGAGGATAACTGTTCCTATGAGTGCCGCAACTGTCCATATTGGTGCCGCAACTGTCCATATCAGTGCCGCAAATCATCCTCAGACTGATACTCAAAAAAGTATCAGTACGAGGATAACTGTTCGTATGAGTGCCGCAACTGTCCATATCAGTGCCGCAACTGTCCATATCAGTGTCGCAACTGTCCATATCGGTGCCGCAACTGTCCATATCGGTGCCGCAACTATCCATATCAGTTCCGCAACTGTCCATATCAGTGCCGCAAATCATCCTCAGACTGATACTCAAAAAAGTATCAGTACGAGGATAACTGTTCCTATGAGTGCCGCAACTGTCCATATTGGTGCCGCAACTGTCCATATCAGTGCCGCAAATCATCCTCAGACTGATACTCAAAAAAGTATCAGTACGAGGATAACTGTTCGTATGAGTGCCGCAACTGTCCATATCAGTGCCGCAACTGTCCATAACAGTGCCGCAACTGTCCATATCGGTGCCGCAACTGTCCATATCGGTGCCGCAACTGTCCATATCGGTGCCGCAACTGTCCATATCGGTGCCGCAACTGTCCGTATCGGTGCCGCAACTATCCATATCGGTGCCGCAACTGTCAATATCAGTGCCGCAACTGTCCATATCAGTGCCGCAACTGTCCATATCGGTGCCGCAACTATCCATATCAGTGCCGCAAATCATCCTCAGACTGATACTCAAAAAAGTATCAGTACGAGGATAACTGTTCGTATGAGTGCCGCAACTGTCCATATCAGTGCCGCAACTGTCCATATCGGTGCCGCAACTGTCCATATCGGTGCCGCAACTGTCCATATCAGTGCCGCAACTATCCATATCAGTGCCGCAACTGTCCATATCAGTGCCGCAACTGTCCATATCGGTGCCGCAACTGTCCATATCGGTGCCGCAACTGTCCATATCGGTGCCTCAACTGTCCATATCGGTGCCGCAACTGTCCATATCAGTACCGTAACTGTCCATATCGGTGCCGCAACTGTCCATATCGGTGCCGCAACTATCCATATCGGTGCCGCAACTGTCCATATCAGTGCCGCAACTGTCCATATCGGTGCCGCAACTGTCAATATCGGTGCCGCAACTGTCCATAACAGTGCCGCAACTGTCCATATCATTGCCGAAACTATCCATATCGGTGCCGCAACTGTCAATATCGGTGCCGCAACTGTCCATATCAGTACCGCAACTGTCCATATCAGTGCCGCAACTGTCCATATCGGTGCCGCAACTATCCTTATCGGTGCCGCAACTGTCCATATCGGTGCCGCAGCTATCCATATCAGTTCCGCAACTGTCCATATCAGTGCCGCAAATCATCCTCAGACTGATACTCAAAAAAGTATCAGTACGAGGATAACTGTTCCTATGAGTGCCGCAACTGTCCATATCGGTGCCGCAACTGTCCATATCAGTGCCGCAAATCATCCTCAGACTGATACTCAAAAAAGTATCAGTACGAGGATAACTGTTCGTATGAGTGCCGCAACTGTCCATATCAGTGCCGCAACTGTCCATAACAGTGCCGCAACTGTCCATATCGGTGCCGCAACTGTCCATATCGGTGCCGCAACTGTCCATATCAGTGCCGCAACTATCCATATCAGTGCCGCAACTGTCCATATCAGTGCCGCAACTGTCCATATCGGTGCCGCAACTGTCCATATCGGTGCCGCAACTGTCCATATCGGTGCCTCAACTGTCCATATCGGTGCCGCAACTGTCCATATCAGTACCGCAACTGTCCATATCGGTGCCGCAACTGTCCATATCGGTGCCGCAACTATCCATATCGGTGCCGCAACTGTCCATATCAGTGCCGCAACTGTCCATATCGGTGCCGCAACTGTCAATATCGGTGCCGCAACTGTCCATAACAGTGCCGCAACTGTCCATATCATTGCCGAAACTATCCATATCGGTGCCGCAACTGTCAATATCGGTGCCGCAACTGTCCATATTAGTACCGCAACTGTCCATATCAGTGCCGCAACTGTCCATATCGGTGCCGCAGCTATCCATATCAGTTCCGCAACTGTCCATATCAGTGCCGCAAATCATCCTCAGACTGATACTCAAAAAAGTATCAGTACGAGGATAACTGTTCGTATGAGTGCCGCAACTGTCCATATCAGTGCCGCAACTGTCCATAACAGTGCCGCAACTGTCCATATCGGTGCCGCAACTGTCCATATCGGTGCCGCAACTGTCCATATCGGTGCCGCAACTGTCCATATCGGTGCCGCAACTGTCCGTATCGGTGCCGCAACTATCCATATCGGTGCCGCAACTGTCAATATCAGTGCCGCAACTGTCCATATCAGTGCCGCAACTGTCCATATCGGTGCCGCAACTATCCATATCAGTGCCGCAAATCATCCTCAGACTGATACTCAAAAAAGTATCAGTACGAGGATAACTGTTCGTATGAGTGCCGCAACTGTCCATATCAGTGCCGCAACTGTCCATATCGGTGCCGCAACTGTCCATATCGGTGCCGCAACTGTCCATATCAGTGCCGCAACTATCCATATCAGTGCCGCAACTGTCCATATCAGTGCCGCAACTGTCCATATCGGTGCCGCAACTGTCCATATCGGTGCCGCAACTGTCCATATCGGTGCCTCAACTGTCCATATCGGTGCCGCAACTGTCCATATCAGTACCGTAACTGTCCATATCGGTGCCGCAACTGTCCATATCGGTGCCGCAACTATCCATATCGGTGCCGCAACTGTCCATATCAGTGCCGCAACTGTCCATATCGGTGCCGCAACTGTCAATATCGGTGCCGCAACTGTCCATAACAGTGCCGCAACTGTCCATATCATTGCCGAAACTATCCATATCGGTGCCGCAACTGTCAATATCGGTGCCGCAACTGTCCATATCAGTACCGCAACTGTCCATATCAGTGCCGCAACTGTCCATATCGGTGCCGCAACTATCCTTATCGGTGCCGCAACTGTCCATATCGGTGCCGCAGCTATCCATATCAGTTCCGCAACTGTCCATATCAGTGCCGCAAATCATCCTCAGACTGATACTCAAAAAAGTATCAGTACGAGGATAACTGTTCCTATGAGTGCCGCAACTGTCCATATCGGTGCCGCAACTGTCCATATCAGTGCCGCAAATCATCCTCAGACTGATACTCAAAAAGTATCAGTACGAGGATAACTGTTCGTATGAGTGCCGCAACTGTCCATATCAGTGCCGCAACTGTCCATAACAGTGCCGCAACTGTCCATATCGGTGCCGCAACTGTCCATATCGGTGCCGCAACTGTCCATATCAGTGCCGCAACTATCCATATCAGTGCCGCAACTGTCCATATCAGTGCCGCAACTGTCCATATCGGTGCCGCAACTGTCCATATCGGTGCCGCAACTGTCCATATCGGTGCCTCAACTGTCCATATCGGTGCCGCAACTGTCCATATCAGTACCGCAACTGTCCATATCGGTGCCGCAACTGTCCATATCGGTGCCGCAACTATCCATATCGGTGCCGCAACTGTCCATATCAGTGCCGCAACTGTCCATATCGGTGCCGCAACTGTCAATATCGGTGCCGCAACTGTCCATAACAGTGCCGCAACTGTCCATATCATTGCCGAAACTATCCATATCGGTGCCGCAACTGTCAATATCGGTGCCGCAACTGTCCATATCAGTACCGCAACTGTCCATATCAGTGCCGCAACTGTCCATATCGGTGCCGCAGCTATCCATATCAGTTCCGCAACTGTCCATATCAGTGCCGCAAATCATCCTCAGACTGATACTCAAAAAAGTATCAGTACGAGGATAACTGTTCCTATGAGTGCCGCAACTGTCCATATCGGTGCCGCAACTGTCCATATCAGTGCCGCAAATCATCCTCAGACTGATACTCAAAAAAGTATCAGTACGAGGATAACTGTTCGTATGAGTGCCGCAACTGTCCATATCAGTGCCGCAACTGTCCATAACAGTGCCGCAACTGTCCATATCGGTGCCGCAACTGTCCATATCGGTGCCGCAACTACCATATCGGTGCCGCAACTGTCCATATCGGTGCCGCAACTGTCAGTATCGGTGCCGCAACTGTCCATATCGGTGCCGCAACTATCCATATCGGTGCCGCAACTGTCAATATCAGTGCCGCAACTGTCCATATCAGTGCCGCAACTGTCCATATCGGTGACGCAACTGTCCATATCGGTGCCGCAACAGTCCATATCGGTGCCGCAACTGTCCATATCGGTGCCGCAACTGTCAATATCAGTGCCGCAACTGTCCATATCGGTGCCGCAACTGTCAATATCGGTGCCGCAACTGTCCATAACAGTGCCGCAACTGTCCATATCATTGCCGAAACTATCCATATCGGTGCCGCAACTGTCAATATCGGTGCCGCAACTGTCCATATCAGTACCGCAACTGTCCATATCAGTGCCGCAACTGTCCATATCGGTGCCGCAACTATCCTTATCGGTGCCGCAACTGTCCATATCGGTGCCGCAGCTATCCATATCAGTTCCGCAACTGTCCATATCAGTGCCGCAAATCATCCTCAGACTGATACTCAAAAAAGTATCAGTACGAGGATAACTGTTCCTATGAGTGCCGCAACTGTCCATATCGGTGCCGCAACTGTCCATATCAGTGCCGCAAATCATCCTCAGACTGATACTCAAAAAAGTATCAGTACGAGGATAACTGTTCGTATGAGTGCCGCAACTGTCCATATCGGTGCCGCAACTGTCCATATCGGTGCCGCAACTGTCCATATCGGTGCCGCAACTGTCCATATCGGTGCCGCAACTGTCCATATCGGTGCCGCAACTGTCCATATCAGTGCCGCAACTGTCCATATCGGTGCCGCAACTGTCCATATCGGTGCCGCAACTATCCATATCAGTGCCGCAACTGTCCATATCGGTGCCGCAACTGTCCATATCGGTGCCGCAACTGTCCATATCGGTGCCGCAACTGTCCATATCAGTACCGCAACTGTCCATATCGGTGCCGCAACTATCCATATCAGTGCCGCAACTGTCCATATCAGTGCCGCAACTGTCCATAACAGTGCCGCAACTGTCCATATCGGTGCCGCAACTGTCCATATCGGTGCCGCAACTGTCCATATCGGTGCCGCAACTGTCCATATCGGTGCCGCAACTGTCCATATCGGTGCCGCAACTGTCCATATCGGTGCCGCAACTGTCCATATCGGTGCCGCAACTGTCAATATCAGTGCCGCAACTGTCCATATCGGTGCCGCAACTGTCCATATCGGTGCCGCAACTATCCATATCAGTGCCGCAACTGTCCATAACAGTGCCGCAAATCATCCTCAGACTGATACTCAAAAAGTATCAGTACGAGGATAACTGTTCCTATGAGTGCCGCAACTGTCCATATCGGTGCCGCAACTATCCATATCGGTGCCGCAACTGTCCATATCGGTGCCGCAACTGTCCATATCGGTGCCGCAACTGTCCATATCGGTGCCGCAACTGTCCATATCGGTGCCGCAACTATCCATATCAGTGCCGCAACTGTCCATATCGGTGCCGCAACTGTCCATATCGGTGCCGCAACTGTCCATATCGGTGCCGCAACTATCCATATCAGTGCCGCAACTGTCCATAACAGTGCCGCAAATCATCCTCAGACTGATACTCAGAAAAGTATCAGTACGAGGATAACTGTTCCTATGAGTGCCGCAACTGTCCATATCGGTGCCGCAACTGTCCATATCAGTGCCGCAACTATCCTTATCAGTGCCGCAACTGTCCATATCAGTACCGCAACTGTCCATAACAGTGCCGCAAATCATCCTCAGACTGATACTCAAAAAAGTATCAGTACGAGGATAACTGTTCCTATGAGTGCCGCAACTGTCCATATCGGTGCCGCAACTGTCCATATCGGTGCCGCAACTGTCAATATCGGTGCCGCAACTGTCCATATCAGTACCGCAACTGTCCATATCGGTGCCGCAACTATCCATATCGGTGCCGCAACTATCCATATCGGTGCCGCAACTGTCAATATCAGTGCCGCAAATCATCCTCAGACTGATACTCAAAAAAGTATCAGTACGAGGATAACTGTTCGTATGAGTGCCGCAACTGTCCATATCAGTGCCGCAACTGTCCATAACAGTGCCGCAACTGTCCATATCGGTGCCGCAACTGTCCATATCAGTGCCGCAACTGTCCATATCGGTGCCGCAACTGTCCATATCGGTGCCGCAACTGTCCATATCGGTGCCGCAACTATCCATATCGGTGCCGCAACTATCCATATCGGTGCCGCAACTATCCATATCAGTGCCGCAACTGTCCATATCAGTGCCGCAACTGTCCATAACAGTTTTTTTTTAATTTATATAATGAAACAACCGTTCTTGCTTGCGCATTTTAAACGGCAAAAGAAATCAAAGTACTTACAAATATATTAACTAAATACAACACTATGTTACAAAGTATTTACAATGGAATGAGCTAGCGATGCGACTCCCAAAAGAGTAACATCTTGTGTATACATTTAAGGTAGTCTGTGAAAATTGAGAAGTCTGAGTAAGATTTAAAGGGTGATGAGAGGTTGAGGTCAGGTAAAGAGGCGCGGAGAGATGCCGTTGCCGGGCAGACTCTAATCAAATGATGCGGCTCTTGGAGAGCACCACAATGACAGGCACCACTGCGCCATATTTTGAATCTCGATAAATACGCAGCGAATTTACCGTGGCCAGAGAGGAATTGTGTAACAATGAAGTCCGGTTCGAGGGGCCTTAGCCATCTTACGATGAGAGATAGTAGGAAAGAAAATTCTAGTACAGCTTCCTTTTTTCACTGTTGATCCAAAGATCATTCCAAAGTTCGGTTGTCCTCTCTCTGGTGAATCTCTTCACAAATGACATCGGGGCTTCGAGATTTATCAAGTCACCTGTCAAAGCTGCTGCCTTTGCTAGTTCGTCAGCTCTCTCGTTTCCATCAATTCCAACATGAGCCTTCACCCACGATAGTTGAGGAAGCACGTCGAACTTGTTAAGTTCTTCTTGAATCTGAATGACAAGGCTATTGTCCGAGTTAGGATGAGCTATCGCTTGTAAGCTGGCACGAGAATCCGAGTAAATTAAGACGAGGGTAGATGGTTCAGCGTATCTGAGTGCCTGTAGAATAGCAAAAAGCTCAGCCTGGAAGACCGAGCAGTGTGAAGGAAGTTTATATTCTTTGTGGTAAGTTTCTTCATTGTTTCTATAAACCACGTACGCAGATCCTATGCCATTTTCTGAACCTGAACCATCAGTGTAGATGACATCTTTCATACATGTAGGGCAATTAAGTAAGCCCTCTGCATCAATTTTTGCAGCCAAACACAAGGCAGGGTGAACAAATCGTCTCGTCGGGATCTGCACTTTGACACTGACATCGTTAACTTGAATTTGACCACATGTCTTGACATTTAGTATCTGAAGTGTATCTTCTATTCTTAAAGAGATGGGCTTAACATCAGCTATCACACAAAGTGCATCAGCAGACACTGTCCTATAAGCTTTGCACGATCTCAAAAGGAAGTTACGTTGAATTCTGGTCAGAGCTTTAGTCGCCCACTTGTATTTGCATACAGAGCCCCATGCCGGAATACCATAAAGAATCGTAGGTTCTATGGCTGCCCTGTAAACTTCCAAGCACACGTTCGATCTAAGTCCGAAAGTATTCCTTGATAGGCGTGCAAAAGTGCCATAAATCTTGTCAAGTTTGACTTCGAGATACTTGATGTGTTCTCTCCATGTCAATCTGGAGCCAAGCCATACTCCCAGATACTTAAATGATCGAACAACCTCAAGCCTGACTCCAGACATCTCCACGATAGGTGATAATTGTCTTTTCCCGACTTGAACAGGCATAACTTTAGTCTTTGCTTCATTGAAATGTAGTTTCATTGATCTTCCCCCATTGTTCAACAATTTCCAGTGCTGACTTAACCACACTTTCTAGCTCTTCCAATGACTTCGCTTCTACACTTAGGGCAAGATCATCAGCTAGCGCCCACAGTTTGCATCCTCTCGGCATCGGAAGTTTTAACACATCATCGTAAAGAATATTCCATAAGCTTGGCCCACAAGCAGACCCCTGAGGGCAACCTCGAGTTACACGCTTCTCAGCCATTGTCCATAACAGTGCCGCAACTATCCATATCAGTGCCGCAACTGTCCATATCAGTGCCGCAACTGTCCATATCGGTGCCGCAACTGTCCATATCGGTGCCGCAACTATCCATATCGGTTCCGCAACTGTCAATATCAGTGCCGCAACTGTCCATATCCGTGCCGCAACTCTCCATATCGGTGCCGCAACTGTCAATATCAGTGCCGCAACTGTCCATATCCGTGCCGCAACTCTCCATATCGGTGCCGCAACTGTCCATATCAGTGCCGCAACTGTCCATAACAGTGCCGCAACTGTCCATATCGGTGTCGCAACGGTCCAAATCGGTCCTGCAACTATCCATATCAGTACCGCAACTGTCAATATCAGTGCCGCAACTGTCCATATCCGTGCCGCAACTGTCCATATCGGTGCCGCAACTATCCTTATCAGTGCCGCAACTGTCCATATCAGTACCGCAACTGTCCATATCGGTGCCGCAACTATCCATATCGGTGCCGCAACTATCCATATCAGTGCCGCAACTGTCCATATCATTGCCGAAACTATCCATATCGGTGCCGCAACTGTCAATATCGGTGCCGCAACTGTCCATATCAGTACCGCAACTGTCCATATCGGTGCCGCAACTATCCATATCGGTGCCGCAACTATCCATATCGGTGCCGCAACTATCCTTATCAGTGCCGCAACTGTCCATATCAGTACCGCAACTGTCCATATCGGTGCCGCAAATCATCCTCAGACTTATACTCAAAAAAGTATCAGTACGAGGATAACTGTTCCTATGAGTGCCGCAACTGTCCATATCAGTGCCCAACTGTCCATATCGGTGCCGCAACTGTCCATATCGGTGCCGCAACTATCCATATCAGTGCTGCAACTGTCCATATCAGTGCCGCAACTGTCCATATCGGTGCCGCAACTGTCCATATCGGTGCCGCAACTATCCATATCGGTTCCGCAACTGTCAATATCAGTGCCGCAACTGTCCATATCCGTGCCGCAACTCTCCATATCGGTGCCGCAACTGTCAATATCAGTGCCGCAACTGTCCATATCCGTGCCGCAACTCTCCATATCGGTGCCGCAACTGTCCATATCAGTGCCGCAACTGTCCATAACAGTGCCGCAACTGTCCATATCGGTGTCGCAACGGTCCAAATCGGTCCTGCAACTATCCATATCAGTACCGCAACTGTCAATATCAGTGCCGCAACTGTCCATATCCGTGCCGCAACTGTCCATATCAGTACCGCAACTGTCCATATCGGTGCCGCAACTATCCATATCGGTGCCGCAACTATCCATATCAGTGCCGCAACTGTCCATATCATTGCCGAAACTATCCATATCGGTGCCGCAACTGTCAATATCGGTGCCGCAACTGTCCATATCAGTACCGCAACTGTCCATATCAGTGCCGCAACTGTCCATATCGGTGCCGCAACTGTCCATATCGGTGCCGCAACTATCCATATCAGTTCCGCAACTGTCCATATCAGTGCCGCAAATCATCCTCAGACTGATACTCAAAAAAGTATCAGTACGAGGATAACTGTTCCTATGAGTGCCGCAACTGTCCATATCGGTGCCGCAACTGTCCATATCAGTGCCGCAAATCATCCTCAGACTGATACTCAAAAAAGTATCAGTACGAGGATAACTGTTCGTATGAGTGCCGCAACTGTCCATATCAGTGCCGCAACTGTCCATAACAGTGCCGCAACTGTCCATATCGGTGCCGCAACTGTCCATATCGGTGCCGCAACTGTCCATATCGGTGCCGCAACTGTCCATATCGGTGCCGCAACTATCCATATCGGTGCCGCAACTGTCAATATCAGTGCCGCAACTGTCCATATCAGTGCCGCAACTGTCCATATCGGTGACGCAACTGTCCATATCGGTGCCGCAACAGTCCATATCGGTGCCGCAACTGTCCATATCGGTGCCGCAACTGTCAATATCAGTGCCGCAACTGTCCATATCCGTGCCGCAACTCACCATATCGGTGCCGCAACTGTCCATATCGGTGCCGCAACTATCCATATCGGTGCCGCAACTGTCCATATCAGTGCCGCAACTGTCCATATCAGTGCCGCAACTATCCATATCGGTTCCGCAACTGTCAATATCAGTGCCGCAACTGTCCATATCCGTGCCGCAACTCTCCATATCGGTGCCGCAACTATCCATATCGGTGCCGCAACTATCCATATCAGTGCCGCAACTGTCCATATCATTGCCGAAACTATCCATATCGGTGCCGCAACTGTCAATATCGGTGCCGCAACTGTCCATATCAGTACCGCAACTGTCCATATCGGTGCCGCAACTATCCATATCGGTGCCGCAACTATCCATATCGGTGCCGCAACTATCCTTATCAGTGCCGCAACTGTCCATATCAGTACCGCAACTGTCCATATCGGTGCCGCAAATCATCCTCAGACTGATACTCAAAAAGTATCAGTACGAGGATAACTGTTCCTATGAGTGCCGCAACTGTCCATATCGGTGCCGCAACTATCCATATCGGTGCCGCAACTGTCCATATCGGTGCCGCAACTGTCCATATCGGTGCCGCAACTGTCCATATCGGTGCAGCAACTGTCCGTATCGGTGCCGCAACTGTCCATATCGGTGCCGCAACTATCCATATCAGTGCCGCAACTGTCCATATCAGTGCCGCAACTGTCCATATCGGTGCCGCAACTGTCCATATCGGTGCCGCAACTATCCATATCAGTTCCGCAACTGTCCATATCAGTGCCGCAAATCATCCTCAGACTGATACTCAAAAAAGTATCAGTACGAGGATAACTGTTCCTATGAGTGCCGCAACTGTCCATATTGGTGCCGCAACTGTCCATATCAGTGCCGCAAATCATCCTCAGACTGATACTCAAAAAAGTATCTGTACGAGGATAACTGTTCGTATGAGTGCCGCAACTGTCCATATCAGTGCCGCAACTGTCCATATCGGTGCCGAAACTATCCATATCGGTGCCGCAACTGTCCGTATCGGTGCCGCAACTGTCCTTATCAGTGCCGCAACTGTCCATATCAGTACCGCAACTGTCCATATCGGTGCCGCAACTGTCCATATCGGTGCCGCAACTATCCATATCGGTGCCGCAACTGTCCATATCCGTGCCGCAACTGTCCATATCGGTGCCGCAACTATCCTTATCAGTGCCGCAACTGTCCATATCAGTACCGCAACTGTCCATATCGGTGCCGCAACTATCCATATCGGTGCCGCAACTATCCATATCAGTGCCGCAACTGTCCATATCATTGCCGCAACTGTCCATATCGGTGCCGCAACTGTCCATATCGGTGCCGCAACTATCCATATCAGTTCCGCAACTGTCCATATCAGTGCCGCAAATCATCCTCAGACTGATACTCAAAAAAGTATCAGTACGAGGATAACTGTTCCTATGAGTGCCGCAACTGTCCATATTGGTGCCGCAACTGTCCATATCAGTGCCGCAAATCATCCTCAGACTGATACTCAAAAAAGTATCTGTACGAGGATAACTGTTCGTATGAGTGCCGCAACTGTCCATATCAGTGCCGCAACTGTCCATATCGGTGCCGAAACTATCCATATCGGTGCCGCAACTGTCCGTATCGGTGCCGCAACTGTCCTTATCAGTGCCGCAACTGTCCATATCAGTACCGCAACTGTCCATATCGGTGCCGCAACTGTCCATATCGGTGCCGCAACTATCCATATCGGTGCCGCAACTGTCCATATCCGTGCCGCAACTGTCCATATCGGTGCCGCAACTATCCTTATCAGTGCCGCAACTGTCCATATCAGTACCGCAACTGTCCATATCGGTGCCGCAACTATCCATATCGGTGCCGCAACTATCCATATCAGTGCCGCAACTGTCCATATCATTGCCGAAACTATCCATATCGGTGCCGCAACTGTCAATATCGGTGCCGCAACTGTCCATATCAGTACCGCAACTATCCTTATCAGTGCCGCAACTGTCCATATCAGTACCGCAACTGTCCATATCGGTGCCGCAAATCATCCTCAGACTGATACTCAAAAAAGTATCAGTACGAGGATAACTGTTCCTATGAGTGCCGCAACTGTCCATATCGGTGCCGCAACTATCCATATCGGTGCCGCAACTGTCCATATCGGTGCCGCAACTGTCCATATCGGTGCCGAAACTATCCATATCGGTGCCGCAACTCTCCGTATCGGTGCCGCAACTGTCCTTATCAGTGCCGCAACTGTCCATATCAGTACCGCAACTGTCCATATCGGTGCCGCAACTGTCCATATCGGTGCCGCAACTATCCATATCGGTGCCGCAACTGTCCATATCCGTGCCGCAACTGTCCATATCGGTGCCGCAACTATCCTTATCAGTGCCGCAACTGTCCATATCAGTACCGCAACTGTCCATATCGGTGCCGCAACTATCCATATCGGTGCCGCAACTATCCATATCAGTGCCGCAACTGTCCATATCATTGCCGCAACTGTCCATATCGGTGCCGCAACTGTCCATATCGGTGCCGCAACTATCCATATCAGTTCCGCAACTGTCCATATCAGTGCCGCAAATCATCCTCAGACTGATACTCAAAAAGTATCAGTACGAGGATAACTGTTCCTATGAGTGCCGCAACTGTCCATATCAGTGCCGCAACTGTCCATATCAGTGCCGCAACTGTCCATATCGGTGCCGCAACTGTCCATATCGGTGCCGCAACTATCCATATCAGTTCCGCAACTGTCCATATCAGTGCCGCAAATCATCCTCAGACTGATACTCAAAAAAGTATCAGTACGAGGATAACTGTTCCTATGAGTGCCGCAACTGTCCATATCGGTGCCGCAACTGTCCATATCAGTGCCGCAAATCATCCTCAGACTGATACTCAAAAAAGTATCAGTACGAGGATAACTGTTCGTATGAGTGCCGCAACTGTCCATATCAGTGACGCAACTGTCCATAACAGTGCCGCAACTGTCCATATCGGTGCCGCAACTGTCCATATCGGTGCCGCAACTGTCCATATCGGTGCCGCAACTGTCCATATCGGTGCCGCAACTGTCCGTATCGGTGCCGCAACTGTCCATATCGGTGCCGCAACTATCCATATCGGTGCCGCAACTGTCCATATCAGTGCCGCAACTGTCCATATCGGTGCCGCAACTATCCATATCAGTACCGCAACTGTCCATATCAGTGCCGCAACTGTCCATATCAGTGCCGCAACTGTCCATATCGGTGCCGCAACTGTCCATATCGGTGCCGCAACTATCCATATCAGTTCCGCAACTGTCCATATCAGTTCCGCAACTGTCCATATCAGTGCCGCAAATCATCCTCAGACTGATACTCAAAAAGTATCAGTACGAGGATAACTGTTCGTATGAGTGCCGCAACTGTCCATATCAGTGCCGCAACTGTCCATATCGGTGCCGAAACTATCCATATCGGTGCCGCAACTGTCCGTATCGGTGCCGCAACTGTCCTTATCAGTGCCGCAACTGTCCATATCAGTACCGCAACTGTCCATATCGGTGCCGCAACTGTCCATATCGGTGTCGCAACTATCCATATCGGTGCCGCAACTATCCATATCGGTGCCGCAACTATCCATATCAGTGCCGCAACTGTCCATATCATTGCCGCAACTGTCCATATCGGTGCCGCAACTGTCCATATCGGTGCCGCAACTATCCATATCAGTTCCGCAACTGTCCATATCAGTGCCGCAAATCATCCTCAGACTGATACTCAAAAAAGTATCAGTACGAGGATAACTGTTCCTATGAGTGCCGCAACTGTCCATATTGGTGCCGCAACTGTCCATATCAGTGCCGCAAATCATCCTCAGACTGATACTCAAAAAAGTATCTGTACGAGGATAACTGTTCGTATGAGTGCCGCAACTGTCCATATCAGTGCCGCAACTGTCCATATCGGTGCCGAAACTATCCATATCGGTGCCGCAACTGTCCGTATCGGTGCCGCAACTGTCCTTATCAGTGCCGCAACTGTCCATATCAGTACCGCAACTGTCCATATCGGTGCCGCAACTGTCCATATCGGTGCCGCAACTATCCATATCGGTGCCGCAACTGTCCATATCCGTGCCGCAACTGTCCATATCGGTGCCGCAACTATCCTTATCAGTGCCGCAACTGTCCATATCAGTACCGCAACTGTCCATATCGGTGCCGCAACTATCCATATCGGTGCCGCAACTATCCATATCAGTGCCGCAACTGTCCATATCATTGCCGAAACTATCCATATCGGTGCCGCAACTGTCAATATCGGTGCCGCAACTGTCCATATCAGTACCGCAACTGTCCATATCAGTGCCGCAACTGTCCATATCAGTGCCGCAACTGTCCATATCGGTGCCGCAACTGTCCATATCGGTGCCGCAACTATCCATATCAGTTCCGCAACTGTCCATATCAGTGCCGCAAATCATCCTCAGACTGATACTCAAAAAGTATCAGTACGAGGATAACTGTTCGTATGAGTGCCGCAACTGTCCATATCAGTGCCGCAACTGTCCATAACAGTGCCGCAACTGTCCATATCGGTGCCGCAACTGTCCATATCGGTGCCGCAACTGTCCATATCGGTGCCGCAACTGTCCATATCGGTGCCGCAACTATCCATATCGGTGCCGCAACTATCCATATCAGTGCCGCAACTGTCCATATCATTGCCGAAACTATCCATATCGGTGCCGCAACTGTCAATATCGGTGCCGCAACTGTCCATATCAGTACCGCAACTGTCCATATCGGTGCCGCAACTATCCATATCGGTGCCGCAACTATCCATATCGGTGCCGCAACTATCCTTATCAGTGCCGCAACTGTCCATATCAGTACCGCAACTGTCCATATCGGTGCCGCAAATCATCCTCAGACTGATACTCAAAAAAGTATCAGTACGAGGATAACTGTTCCTATGAGTGCCGCAACTGTCCATATCGGTGCCGCAACTATCCATATCGGTGCCGCAACTGTCCATATCGGTGCCGCAACTGTCCATATCGGTGCCGCAACTGTCCATATCGGTGCAGCAACTGTCCATATCGGTGCCGCAACTGTCCATATCGGTGCCGCAACTATCCATATCAGTGCCGCAACTGTCCATATCATTGCCGCAACTGTCCATATCGGTGCCGCAACTGTCCATATCGGTGCCGCAACTATCCATATCAGTTCCGCAACTGTCCATATCAGTGCCGCAAATCATCCTCAGACTGATACTCAAAAAGTATCAGTACGAGGATAACTGTTCCTATGAGTGCCGCAACTGTCCATATTGGTGCCGCAACTGTCCATATCAGTGCCGCAAATCATCCTCAGACTGATACTCAAAAAAGTATCTGTACGAGGATAACTGTTCGTATGAGTGCCGCAACTGTCCATATCAGTGCCGCAACTGTCCATATCGGTGCCGAAACTATCCATATCGGTGCCGCAACTGTCCGTATCGGTGCCGCAACTGTCCTTATCAGTGCCGTAACTGTCCATATCAGTACCGCAACTGTCCATATCGGTGCCGCAACTGTCCATATCGGTGCCGCAACTATCCATATCGGTGCCGCAACTGTCCATATCCGTGCCGCAACTGTCCATATCGGTGCCGCAACTATCCTTATCAGTGCCGCAACTGTCCATATCAGTACCGCAACTGTCCATATCGGTGCCGCAACTATCCATATCGGTGCCGCAACTATCCATATCAGTGCCGCAACTGTCCATATCATTGCCGCAACTGTCCATATCGGTGCCGCAACTGTCCATATCGGTGCCGCAACTATCCATATCAGTTCCGCAACTGTCCATATCAGTGCCGCAAATCATCCTCAGACTGATACTCAAAAAAGTATCAGTACGAGGATAACTGTTCCTATGAGTGCCGCAACTGTCCATATTGGTGCCGCAACTGTCCATATCAGTGCCGCAAATCATCCTCAGACTGATACTCAAAAAAGTATCTGTACGAGGATAACTGTTCGTATGAGTGCCGCAACTGTCCATATCAGTGCCGCAACTGTCCATATCGGTGCCGAAACTATCCATATCGGTGCCGCAACTGTCCGTATCGGTGCCGCAACTGTCCTTATCAGTGCCGCAACTGTCCATATCAGTACCGCAACTGTCCATATCGGTGCCGCAACTGTCCATATCGGTGCCGCAACTATCCATATCGGTGCCGCAACTGTCCATATCCGTGCCGCAACTGTCCATATCGGTGCCGCAACTATCCTTATCAGTGCCGCAACTGTCCATATCAGTACCGCAACTGTCCATATCGGTGCCGCAACTATCCATATCGGTGCCGCAACTATCCATATCAGTGCCGCAACTGTCCATATCATTGCCGAAACTATCCATATCGGTGCCGCAACTGTCAATATCGGTGCCGCAACTGTCCATATCAGTACCGCAACTGTCCATATCAGTGCCGCAACTGTCCATATCAGTGCCGCAACTGTCCATATCGGTGCCGCAACTGTCCATATCGGTGCCGCAACTATCCATATCAGTTCCGCAACTGTCCATATCAGTGCCGCAAATCATCCTCAGACTGATACTCAAAAAGTATCAGTACGAGGATAACTGTTCCTATGAGTGCCGCAACTGTCCATATCGGTGCCGCAACTGTCCATATCAGTGCCGCAAATCATCCTCAGACTGATACTCAAAAAAGTATCAGTACGAGGATAACTGTTCGTATGAGTGCCGCAACTGTCCATATCAGTGACGCAACTGTCCATAACAGTGCCGCAACTGTCCATATCGGTGCCGCAACTGTCCATATCGGTGCCGCAACTGTCCATATCGGTGCCGCAACTGTCCATATCGGTGCCGCAACTGTCCGTATCGGTGCCGCAACTGTCCATATCGGTGCCGCAACTATCCATATCGGTGCCGCAACTGTCAATATCAGTGCCGCAACTGTCCATATCGGTGCCGCAACTGTCCATATCAGTACCGCAACTGTCCATATCAGTGCCGCAACTGTCCATATCAGTGCCGCAACTGTCCATATCGGTGCCGCAACTGTCCATATCGGTGCCGCAACTATCCATATCAGTTCCGCAACTGTCCATATCAGTTCCGCAACTGTCCATATCAGTGCCGCAAATCATCCTCAGACTGATACTCAAAAAAGTATCAGTACGAGGATAACTGTTCGTATGAGTGCCGCAACTGTCCATATCAGTGCCGCAACTGTCCATAACAGTGCCGCAACTGTCCATATCGGTGCCGCAACTGTCCATATCGGTGCCGCAACTGTCCATATCGGTGCCGCAACTGTCCATATCGGTGCCGCAACTGTCCGTATCGGTGCCGCAACTGTCCATATCGGTGCCGCAACTATCCATATCGGTGCCGCAACTGTCCATTTCAGTGCCGCAACTGTCCATAACAGTGCCGCAACTGTCCATATCGGTGCCGCAACTGTCCAAATCCGTGCCGCAACTGTCCATATCGGTGCCGCAACTATCCTTATCAGTGCCGCAACTGTCCATATCAGTACCGCAACTGTCCATATCGGTGCCGCAACTATCCATATCGGTGCCGCAACTGTCCATATCGGTGCCGCAACTGTCCGTATCGGTGCCGCAACTGTCCATATCGGTGCCGCAACTATCCATATCGGTGCCGCAACTGTCAATATCAGTGCCGCAACTGTCCATATCGGTGCCGCAACTGTCCATATCAGTACCGCAACTGTCCATATCAGTGCCGCAACTGTCCATATCAGTGCCGCAACTGTCCATATCGGTGCCGCAACTGTCCATATCGGTGCCGCAACTATCCATATCAGTTCCGCAACTGTCCATATCAGTTCCGCAACTGTCCATATCAGTGCCGCAAATCATCCTCAGACTGATACTCAAAAAAGTATCAGTACGAGGATAACTGTTCGTATGAGTGCCGCAACTGTCCATATCAGTGCCGCAACTGTCCATAACAGTGCCGCAACTGTCCATATCGGTGCCGCAACTGTCCATATCGGTGCCGCAACTATCCTTATCAGTGCCGCAACTGTCCATATCAGTACCGCAACTGTCCATATCGGTGCCGCAACTATCCATATCGGTGCCGCAACTATCCATATCAGTGCCGCAACTGTCCATATCATTGCCGAAACTATCCATATCGGTGCCGCAACTGTCCGTATCGGTGCCGCAACTGTCCATATCGGTGCCGCAACTATCCATATCGGTGCCGCAACTGTCCATTTCAGTGCCGCAACTGTCCATAACAGTGCCGCAACTGTCCATATCGGTGCCGCAACTGTCCATATCCGTGCCGCAACTGTCCATATCGGTGCCGCAACTATCCTTATCAGTGCCGCAACTGTCCATATCAGTACCGCAACTGTCCATATCGGTGCCGCAACTATCCATATCGGTGCCGCAACTATCCATATCAGTGCCGCAACTGTCCATATCATTGCCGAAACTATCCATATCGGTGCCGCAACTGTCAATATCGGTGCCGCAACTGTCCATATCAGTACCGCAACTGTCCATATCAGTGCCGCAACTGTCCATATCGGTGCCGCAACTGTCCATATCGGTGCCGCAACTATCCATATCAGTTCCGCAACTGTCCATATCAGTGCCGCAAATCATCCTCAGACTGATACTCAAAAAAGTATCAGTACGAGGATAACTGTTCCTATGAGTGCCGCAACTGTCCATATCGGTGCCGCAACTGTCCATATCAGTGCCGCAAATCATCCTCAGACTGATACTCAAAAAAGTATCAGTACGAGGATAACTGTTCCTATGAGTGCCGCAACTGTCCATATCAGTGCCGCAACTGTCCATATCAGTGCCGCAACTGTCCATATCGGTGCCGCAACTGTCCATATCGGTGCCGCAACTATCCATATCAGTTCCGCAACTGTCCATATCAGTGCCGCAAATCATCCTCAGACTGATACTCAAAAAAGTATCAGTACGAGGATAACTGTTCCTATGAGTGCCGCAACTGTCCATATCGGTGCCGCAACTGTCCATATCAGTGCCGCAAATCATCCTCAGACTGATACTCAAAAAAGTATCAGTACGAGGATAACTGTTCGTATGAGTGCCGCAACTGTCCATATCAGTGACGCAACTGTCCATAACAGTGCCGCAACTGTCCATATCGGTGCCGCAACTGTCCATATCGGTGCCGCAACTGTCCATATCGGTGCCGCAACTGTCCATATCGGTGCCGCAACTGTCCCTATCGGTCCCGCAACTGGCCATATCGGTGCCGCAACTATCCATATCGGTGCCGCAACTGTCCATATCAGTGCCGCAACTGTCCATATCGGTGCCGCAACTATCCATATCAGTACCGCAACTGTCCATATCAGTGCCGCAACTGTCCATATCAGTGCCGCAACTGTCCATATCGGTGCCGCAACTGTCCATATCATTGCCGAAACTATCCATATCGGTGCCGCAACTGTCAATATCGGTGCCGCAACTGTCCATATCAGTACCGCAACTGTCCATATCGGTGCCGCAACTGTCCATATCAGTGCCGCAACTGTCCATATCGGTGCCGCAACTGTCCATATCGGTGCCGCAACTGTCCATATCAGTGCCGCAACTGTCCATATCAGTGCCGCAAATCATCCTCAGACTGATACTCAAAAAAGTATCAGTACGAGGATAACTGTTCGTATGAGTGCCGCAACTGTCCATATCAGTGCCGCAACTGTCCATAACAGTGCCGCAACTGTCCATATCGGTGCCGCAACTGTCAATATCGGTGCCGCAACTATCCATATCAGTACCGTAACTGTCCATATCGGTGCCGCAACTGTCCATAACAGTGCCGCAACTGTCCATATCGGTGCCGCAACTGTCCATATCGGTGCCGCAACTATCCATATCAGTTCCGCAACTGTCCATATCAGTGCCGCAAATCATCCTCAGACTGATACTCAAAAAAGTATCAGTACGAGGATAACTGTTCGTATGAGTGCCGCAACTGTCCATATCAGTGCCGCAACTGTCCATAACAGTGCCGCAACTGTCCATATCGGTGCCGCAACTGTCCATATCGGTGCCGCAACTGTCCATATCGGTGCCGCAACTGTCCATATCGGTGCCGCAACTATCCATATCGGTGCCGCAACTATCCATATCAGTGCCGCAACTGTCCATATCATTGCCGAAACTATCCATATCGGTGCCGCAACTGTCAATATCGGTGCCGCAACTATCCATATCAGTACCGCAACTGTCCATATCGGTGCCGCAACTATCCATATCAGTGCCGCAACTGTCCATATCGGTGCCGCAACTGTCCATATCAGTGCCGCAACTGTCCATATCGGTGCCGCGAATGTCCATATCAGTGCCGCAAATCATCCTCAGACTGATACTCAAAAAGTATCAGTACGAGGATAACTGTTCCTATGAGTGCCGCAACTGTCCATATCGGTGCCGCAACTATCCATATCGGTGCCGCAACTGTCCATATCGGTGCCGCAACTGTCCATATCGGTGCCGCAACTGTCCATATCGGTGCCGCAACTGTCCATATCGGTGCCGCAACTGTCCATATCGGTGCCGCAACTATCCATATCAGTGCCGCAACTGTCCATATCATTGCCGCAACTGTCCATATCGGTGCCGCAACTGTCCATATCGGTGCCGCAACTATCCATATCAGTTCCGCAACTGTCCATATCAGTGCCGCAAATCATCCTCAGACTGATACTCAAAAAAGTATCAGTACGAGGATAACTGTTCCTATGAGTGCCGCAACTGTCCATATTGGTGCCGCAACTGTCCATATCAGTGCCGCAAATCATCCTCAGACTGATACTCAAAAAGTATCTGTACGAGGATAACTGTTCGTATGAGTGCCGCAACTGTCCATATCAGTGCCGCAACTGTCCATATCGGTGCCGAAACTATCCATATCGGTGCCGCAACTGTCCGTATCGGTGCCGCAACTGTCCTTATCAGTGCCGCAACTGTCCATATCAGTACCGCAACTGTCCATATCGGTGCCGCAACTGTCCATATCGGTGCCGCAACTATCCATATCGGTGCCGCAACTGTCCATATCCGTGCCGCAACTGTCCATATCGGTGCCGCAACTATCCTTATCAGTGCCGCAACTGTCCATATCAGTACCGCAACTGTCCATATCGGTGCCGCAACTATCCATATCGGTGCCGCAACTATCCATATCAGTGCCGCAACTGTCCATATCATTGCCGCAACTGTCCATATCGGTGCCGCAACTGTCCATATCGGTGCCGCAACTATCCATATCAGTTCCGCAACTGTCCATATCAGTGCCGCAAATCATCCTCAGACTGATACTCAAAAAAGTATCAGTACGAGGATAACTGTTCCTATGAGTGCCGCAACTGTCCATATTGGTGCCGCAACTGTCCATATCAGTGCCGCAAATCATCCTCAGACTGATACTCAAAAAAGTATCTGTACGAGGATAACTGTTCGTATGAGTGCCGCAACTGTCCATATCAGTGCCGCAACTGTCCATATCGGTGCCGAAACTATCCATATCGGTGCCGCAACTGTCCGTATCGGTGCCGCAACTGTCCTTATCAGTGCCGCAACTGTCCATATCAGTACCGCAACTGTCCATATCGGTGCCGCAACTGTCCATATCGGTGCCGCAACTATCCATATCGGTGCCGCAACTGTCCATATCCGTGCCGCAACTGTCCATATCGGTGCCGCAACTATCCTTATCAGTGCCGCAACTGTCCATATCAGTACCGCAACTGTCCATATCGGTGCCGCAACTATCCATATCGGTGCCGCAACTATCCATATCAGTGCCGCAACTGTCCATATCATTGCCGAAACTATCCATATCGGTGCCGCAACTGTCAATATCGGTGCCGCAACTGTCCATATCAGTACCGCAACTGTCCATATCAGTGCCGCAACTGTCCATATCAGTGCCGCAACTGTCCATATCGGTGCCGCAACTGTCCATATCGGTGCCGCAACTATCCATATCAGTTCCGCAACTGTCCATATCAGTGCCGCAAATCATCCTCAGACTGATACTCAAAAAAGTATCAGTACGAGGATAACTGTTCCTATGAGTGCCGCAACTGTCCATATCGGTGCCGCAACTGTCCATATCAGTGCCGCAAATCATCCTCAGACTGATACTCAAAAAAGTATCAGTACGAGGATAACTGTTCGTATGAGTGCCGCAACTGTCCATATCAGTGACGCAACTGTCCATAACAGTGCCGCAACTGTCCATATCGGTGCCGCAACTGTCCATATCGGTGCCGCAACTGTCCATATCGGTGCCGCAACTGTCCATATCGGTGCCGCAACTGTCCGTATCGGTGCCGCAACTGTCCATATCGGTGCCGCAACTATCCATATCGGTGCCGCAACTGTCAATATCAGTGCCGCAACTGTCCATATCGGTGCCGCAACTGTCCATATCAGTACCGCAACTGTCCATATCAGTGCCGCAACTGTCCATATCAGTGCCGCAACTGTCCATATCGGTGCCGCAACTGTCCATATCGGTGCCGCAACTATCCATATCAGTTCCGCAACTGTCCATATCAGTTCCGCAACTGTCCATATCAGTGCCGCAAATCATCCTCAGACTGATACTCAAAAAAGTATCAGTACGAGGATAACTGTTCGTATGAGTGCCGCAACTGTCCATATCAGTGCCGCAACTGTCCATAACAGTGCCGCAACTGTCCATATCGGTGCCGCAACTGTCCATATCGGTGCCGCAACTGTCCATATCGGTGCCGCAACTGTCCATATCGGTGCCGCAACTGTCCGTATCGGTGCCGCAACTGTCCATATCGGTGCCGCAACTATCCTTATCAGTGCCGCAACTGTCCATATCAGTACCGCAACTGTCCATATCGGTGCCGCAACTATCCATATCGGTGCCGCAACTGTCCATATCGGTGCCGCAACTGTCCGTATCGGTGCCGCAACTGTCCATATCGGTGCCGCAACTATCCATATCGGTGCCGCAACTGTCAATATCAGTGCCGCAACTGTCCATATCGGTGCCGCAACTGTCCATATCAGTACCGCAACTGTCCATATCAGTGCCGCAACGGTCCATATCAGTGCCGCAACTGTCCATATCGGTGCCGCAACTGTCCATATCGGTGCCGCAACTATCCATATCAGTTCCGCAACTGTCCATATCAGTTCCGCAACTGTCCATATCAGTGCCGCAAATCATCCTCAGACTGATACTCAAAAAAGTATCAGTACGAGGATAACTGTTCGTATGAGTGCCGCAACTGTCCATATCAGTGCCGCAACTGTCCATAACAGTGCCGCAACTGTCCATATCGGTGCCGCAACTGTCCATATCGGTGCCGCAACTATCCTTATCAGTGCCGCAACTGTCCATATCAGTACCGCAACTGTCCATATCGGTGCCGCAACTATCCATATCGGTGCCGCAACTATCCATATCAGTGCCGCAACTGTCCATATCATTGCCGAAACTATCCATATCGGTGCCGCAACTGTCCGTATCGGTGCCGCAACTGTCCATATCGGTGCCGCAACTATCCATATCGGTGCCGCAACTGTCCATTTCAGTGCCGCAACTGTCCATAACAGTGCCGCAACTGTCCATATCGGTGCCGCAACTGTCCATATCAGTGCCGCAACTGTCCATATCGGTGCCGCAACTATCCATATCAGTGCCGCAACTGTCCATATCAGTGCCGCAACTGTCCATATCGGTGCCGCAACTATCCATATCGGTGCCGCAACTATCCATATCAGTGCCGCAACTGTCCATATCATTGCCGAAACTATCCATATCGGTGCCGCAACTGTCAATATCGGTGCCGCAACTGTCCATATCAGTACCGCAACTGTCCATATCGGTGCCGCAACTGTCCATATCGGTGCCGCAACTGTCCATATCGGTGCCGCAACTATCCATATCAGTTCCGCAACTGTCCATATCAGTGCCGCAAATCATCCTCAGACTGATACTCAAAAAAGTATCAGTACGAGGATAACTGTTCCTATGAGTGCCGCAACTGTCCATATCGGTGCCGCAACTGTCCATATCAGTGCCGCAAATCATCCTCAGACTGATACTCAAAAAAGTATCAGTACGAGGATAACTGTTCCTATGAGTGCCGCAACTGTCCATATCAGTGCCGCAACTGTCCATATCGGTGCCGCAACTGTCCATATCGGTGCCGCAACTGTCCATATCGGTGCCGCAACTGTCCATATCGGTGCCGCAACTGTCCATATCGGTGCCGCAACTATCCATATCGGTGCCGCAACTGTCAATATCAGTGCCGCAACTGTCCATATCAGTGCCGCAACTGTCCATAACAGTGCCGCAACTGTCCATATCGGTGCCGCAACTGTCCATATCGGTGCCGCAACTGTCCATATCGGTGCCGCAACTGTCCATATCGGTGCCGCAACTGTCCATATCCGTGCCGCAACTCTCCATATCGGTGCCGCAACTGTCCATATCGGTGCCGCAACTGTCCATATCGGTGCCGCAAATGTCCATATCAGTGCCGCAAATCATCCTCAGACTGATACTCAAAAAGTATCAGTACGAGGATAACTGTTCCTATGAGTGCCGCAACTGTCCATATCGGTGCCGCAAATGTCTATATCAGTGCCGCAAATCATCCTCAGACTGATACTCAAAAAAGTATCAGTACGAGGATAACTGTACGTTTGAGTGCCGCAACTGTCCATATCAGTGCCGCAACTGTCCATAACAGTGCCGCAACTGTCCATATCGGTGCCGCAACTGTCCATATCGGTGCCGCAACTGTCCATATCGGTGCCGCAACTGTCCATATCGGTGCCGCAACTGTCCGTATCGGTGCCGCAACTGTCCATATCGGTGCCGCAACTATCCATATCGGTGCCGCAACTGTCAATATCAGTTCCGCAACTGTCCATATCGGTGCCGCAACTGTCCATATCAGTGCCGCAACTGTCCATATCAGTGCCGCAACTGTCCATATCAGTGCCGCAACTGTCCATATCGGTGCCGCAAATGACCATATCGGTGCCGCAACTATCCATATCGGTGCCGCAACTGTCCATATCAGTGCCGCAACTGTCTATATCAGTGCCGCAAATCATCCTCAGACTGATACTCAAAAAAGTATCAGTACGAGGATAACTGTTCGTATGAGTGCCGCAACTGTCCATATCAGTGCCGCAACTGTCCATAACAGTGCCGCAACTGTCCATATCGGTGCCGCAACTATCCATATCGGTGCCGCAACTATCCATATCGGTGCCGCAACTGTCCATATCGGTGCCGCAACTGTCCGTATCGGTGCCGCAACTGTCCATATCGGTGCCGCAACTATCCATATCGGTGCCGCAACTGTCCATATCAGTGCCGCAACTGTCCATAACAGTGCCGCAACTGTCCATATCAGTGCCGCAACTGTCCATATCAGTGCCGCAACTGTCCATATCGGTGCCGCAACTATCCATATCGGTGCCGCAACTATCCATATCAGTGCCGCAACTGTCCATATCATTGCCGTAACTATCCATATCGGTGCCGCAACTGTCCATATCGGTGCCGCAACTGTCCATATCAGTGCCGCAACTGTCCATATCAGTGCCGCAACTGTCCATATCGGTGCCGCAACTATCCATATCGGTGCCGCAACTATCCATATCAGTTCCGCAACTGTCCATATCAGTGCCGCAAATCATCCTCAGACTGATACTCAAAAAAGTATCAGTACTAGGATAACTGTTCCTATGAGTGCCGCAACTGTCCATAACGGTGCCGCAACTGTCCATATCAGTGCCGCAAATCATCCTCAGACTGATACTCAAAAAAGTATCAGTACGAGGATAACTGTTCGTATGAGTGCCGCAACTGTCCATATCAGTGCCGCAACTATCCATAACAGTGCCGCAACTGTCCATATCGGTGCCGCAACTGTCCATATCGGTGCCGCAACTATCCATATCGGTGCCGCAACTGTCCATATCAGTGCCGCAAATCATCCTCAGACTGATACTCAAAAAAGTATCAGTACGAGGATAACTGTTCGTATGAGTGCCGCAACTGTCCATATCAGTGCCGAAACTGTCCATAACAGTGCCGCAACTGTCCATATCGGTGCCGCAACTGTCCATATCAGTGCCGCAACTGTCCATATCGGTGCCGCAACTGTCCATATCGGTGCCGCAACTATCCATATCGGTGCCGCAATTGTCCATATCCGTACCGCAACTGTCCATATCGGGCCGCAAATGGAAATAGGTTAGATTCATCCTATTTCCATTGCGGCAACCATATGAATCGGCTGTTTGACTAAACAAACTTATCTCGGCCATGGAAATAGGTTAGATTCATCTTATTTCCATTGCCGCAACCATATGTATCGGCTGTTTGACTGAACTAACTTATCTCGGCCATGGAAATAGGTTAGATTCATCCTATTTCCATTGCCGTAACCAAATGTATCGGCTGTTTAGATGAACAAACTTATCTCGCAAATGGAAATAGGTTAGATTCATCCTATTTCCATTGCCGTAACCAAATGTATCGGCTGTTTAGATGAACAAACTTATCTCGCAAATGGAAATAGGTTAGATTCATCCTATTTCCATTGCCGTAACCAAATGTATCGGCTGTTTAGATGAACAAACTTATCTCGCAAATGGAAATAGGTTAGATTCATCCTATTTCCATTGCTGGTGCATGGTGCCGAAACTGTCCATATCATTGCCGCAACTATCCATATCAGTGCCGCAACTGTCCATATCAGTACCGCAACTGTCCATATCGGTGCCGCAACTATCCATATCGGTGCCGCAACTATCCATATCAGTGCCGCAACTGTCCATATCATTGCCGAAACTATCCATATCGGTGCCGCAACTGTCAATATCGGTGCCGCAACTGTCCATATCAGTACCGCAACTGTCCATATCGGTGCCGCAACTATCCATATCGGTGCCGCAACTATCCATATCGGTGCCGCAACTGTCCGTATCGGTGCTGCAACTGTCCATATCGGTGCCGCAACTGTCCATATCGGTGCCGCAACTATCCATATCAGTGCCGCAACTGTCCATATCAGTGCCGCAACTGTCCATATCGGTGACGCAACTGTCCATATCGGTGCCGCAACAGTCCATATCGGTGCCGCAACTGTCCATATCGGTGCCGCAACTATCCATATCAGTGCCGCAACTGTCCATATCAGTGCCGCAACTGTCCATATCGGTGACGCAACTGTCCATATCGGTGCCGCAACTGTCAATATCAGTACCGCAACTGTCCATATCGGTGCCGCAAATCATCCTCAGACTGATACTCAAAAAAGTATCAGTACGAGGATAACTGTTCCTATGAGTGCCGCAACTGTCCATATCGGTGCCGCAACTATCCATATCGGTGCCGCAACTGTCCATATCGGTGCCGCAACTGTCCATATCGGTGCCGCAACTATCCTTATCAGTGCCGCAACTGTCCATATCAGTACCGCAACTGTCCATATCGGTGCCGCAAATCATCCTCAGACTGATACTCAAAAAGTATCAGTACGAGGATAACTGTTCCTATGAGTGCCGCAACTGTCCATATCGGTGCCGCAACTATCCATATCGGTGCCGCAACTGTCCATATCGGTGCCGCAACTGTCCATATCGGTGCCGCAACTGTCCATATCGGTGCAGCAACTGTCCGTATCGGTGCCGCAACTGTCCATATCGGTGCCGCAACTATCCATATCGGTGCCGCAAATCATCCTCAGACTGATACTCAAAAAAGTATCAGTACGAGGATAACTGTCCATATCAGTGCCGCAACTGTCCATATCGGTGACGCAACTGTCCATATCGGTGCCGCAACTGTCAATATCAGTACCGCAACTGTCCATATCGGTGCCGCAAATCATCCTCAGACTGATACTCAAAAAGTATCAGTACGAGGATAACTGTTCCTATGAGTGCCGCAACTGTCCATATCGGTTCCGCAACTATCCATATCGGTGCCGCAACTGTCCATATCGGTGCCGCAACTGTCCATATCGGTGCCGCAACTGTCCATATCGGTGCCGCAACTATCCATATCAGTGCCGCAAATCATCCTCAGACTGATACTCAAAAAAGTATCAGTACGAGGATAACTGTTCCTATGAGTGCCGCAACTGTCCATATCAGTACCGCAACTGTCCATATCAGTACCGCAACTGTCCATATCGGTGCCGCAACTGTCCATATCGGTGCCGCAACTGTCAGTATCGGTGCCGCAACTGTCCATATCGGTGCCGCAACTATCCATATCGGTGCCGCAACTGTCAATATCAGTGCCGCAACTGTCCATATCAGTGCCGCAACTGTCCATATCGGTGACGCAACTGTCCATATCGGTGCCGCAACAGTCCATATCGGTGCCGCAACTGTCCATATCGGTGCAGCAACTGTCAATATCAGTGCCGCAACTGTCCATATCCGTGCCGCAACTCTCCATATCGGTGCCGCAACTGTCCATATCAGTGCCGCAACTGTCCATAACAGTGCCGCAACTGTCCATATCGGTGTCGCAACGGTCCAAATCGGTGCCGCAACTATCCATATCAGTACCGCAACTGTCAATATCAGTGCCGCAACTGTCCATATCCGTGCCGCAACTGTCCATATCGGTGCCGCAACTATCCTTATCAGTGCCGCAACTGTCCATATCAGTACCGCAACTGTCCATATCAGTACCGCAACTGTCCATATCGGTGCCGCAACTATCCATATCGGTGCCGCAACTATCAATATCAGTGCCGCAACTGTCCATATCATTGCCGAAACTATCCATATCGGTGCCGCAACTGTCAATATCGGTGCCGCAACTGTCCATATCAGTACCGCAACTGGCCATATCGGTGCCGCAACTATCGATATCGGTGCCGCAACTATCCATATCGGTGCCGCAACTATCCTTATCAGTGCCGCAACTGTCCATATCCGTGCCGCAACTGTCCATATCGGTGCCGCAACTATCCTTATCAGTGCCGCAACTGTCCATATCAGTACCGCAACTGTCCATATCGGTGCCGCAACTATCCATATCGGTGCCGCAACTATCCATATCAGTGCCGCAACTGTCCATATCATTGCCGAAACTATCCATATCGGTGCCGCAACTGTCAATATCGGTGCCGCAACTGTCCATATCGGTGCAGCAACTGTCCATATCGGTGCCGCAACTGTCAATATCAGTACCGCAACTGTCCATATCGGTGCCGCAAATCATCCTCAGACTGATACTCAAAAAGTATCAGTACGAGGATAACTGTTCCTATGAGTGCCGCAACTGTCCATATCGGTTCCGCAACTATCCATATCGGTGCCGCAACTGTCCATATCGGTGCCGCAACTGTCCATATCGGTGCCGCAACTGTCCATATCGGTGCCGCAACTATCCATATCAGTGCCGCAAATCATCCTCAGACTGATACTCAAAAAGTATCAGTACGAGGATAACTGTTCCTATGAGTGCCGCAACTGTCCATATCAGTACCGCAACTGTCCATATCAGTACCGCAACTGTCCATATCGGTGCCGCAACTGTCCATATCGGTGCCGCAACTGTCAGTATCGGTGCCGCAACTGTCCATATCGGTGCCGCAACTATCCATATCGGTGCCGCAACTGTCAATATCAGTGCCGCAACTGTCCATATCAGTGCCGCAACTGTTCATATCGGTGACGCAACTGTCCATATCGGTGCCGCAACAGTCCATATCGGTGCCGCAACTGTCCATATCGGTGCCGCAACTGTCAATATCAGTGCCGCAACTGTCCATATCCGTGCCGCAACTCTCCATATCGGTGCCGCAACTGTCCATATCAGTGCCGCAACTGTCCATAACAGTGCCGCAACTGTCCATATCGGTGTCGCAACGGTCCAAATCGGTGCCGCAACTATCCATATCAGTACCGCAACTGTCAATATCAGTGCCGCAACTGTCCATATCCGTGCCGCAACTGTCCATATCGGTGCCGCAACTATCCTTATCAGTGCCGCAACTGTCCATATCAGTACCGCAACTGTCCATATCGGTGCCGCAACTATCCATATCGGTGCCGCAACTATCAATATCAGTGCCGCAACTGTCCATATCATTGCCGAAACTATCCATATCGGTGCCGCAACTGTCAATATCGGTGCCGCAACTGTCCATATCAGTACCGCAACTGGCCATATCGGTGCCGCAACTATCGATATCGGTGCCGCAACTATCCATATCGGTGCCGCAACTATCCTTATCAGTGCCGCAACTGTCCATATCCGTGCCGCAACTGTCCATATCGGTGCCGCAACTATCCTTATCAGTGCCGCAACTGTCCATATCAGTACCGCAACTGTCCATATCGGTGCCGCAACTATCCATATCGGTGCCGCAACTATCCATATCAGTGCCGCAACTGTCCATATCATTGCCGAAACTATCCATATCGGTGCCGCAACTGTCAATATCGGTGCCGCAACTGTCAATATCAGTACCGCAACTGTCCATATCGGTGCCGCAACTATCCATATCGGTGCCGCAACTATCCATATCGGTGCCGCAACTATCCTTATCAGTGCCGCAACTGTCCATATCAGTACCGCAACTGTCCATATCGGTGCCGCAAATCATCCTCAGACTGATACTCAAAAAAGTATCAGTACGAGGATAACTGTTCCTATGAGTGCCGCAACTATCCATATCAGTACCGCAACTGTCAATATCAGTGCCGCAACTGTCCATATCCGTGCCGCAACTGTCCATATCGGTGCCGCAACTATCCTTATCAGTGCCGCAACTGTCCATATCAGTACCGCAACTGTCCATATCGGTGCCGCAACTATCCATATCGGTGCCGCAACTATCAATATCAGTGCCGCAACTGTCCATATCATTGCCGAAACTATCCATATCGGTGCCGCAACTGTCAATATCGGTGCCGCAACTGTCCATATCAGTACCGCAACTGGCCATATCGGTGCCGCAACTATCGATATCGGTGCCGCAACTATCCATATCGGTGCCGCAACTATCCTTATCAGTGCCGCAACTGTCCATATCCGTGCCGCAACTGTCCATATCGGTGCCGCAACTATCCTTATCAGTGCCGCAACTGTCCATATCAGTACCGCAACTGTCCATATCGGTGCCGCAACTATCCATATCGGTGCCGCAACTATCCATATCAGTGCCGCAACTGTCCATATCATTGCCGAAACTATCCATATCGGTGCCGCAACTGTCAATATCGGTGCCGCAACTGTCAATATCAGTACCGCAACTGTCCATATCGGTGCCGCAACTATCCATATCGGTGCCGCAACTATCCATATCGGTGCCGCAACTATCCTTATCAGTGCCGCAACTGTCCATATCAGTACCGCAACTGTCCATATCGGTGCCGCAAATCATCCTCAGACTGATACTCAAAAAAGTATCAGTACGAGGATAACTGTTCCTATGAGTGCCGCAACTGTCCATATCGGTGCCGCAACTATCCATATCGGTGCCGCAACTGTCCATATCAGTGCCGCAACTGTCCATAACAGTGCCGCAACTGTCCATATCGGTGTCGCAACGGTCCAAATCGGTGCCGCAACTATCCATATCAGTACCGCAACTGTCAATATCAGTGCCGCAATTGTCCATATCAGTGCCGCAACTGTCCATATCAGTACCGCAACTGTCCATATCGGTGCCGCAACTATCCATATCGGTGCCGCAACTATCCATATCAGTGCCGCAACTGTCCATATCATTGCCGAAACTATCCATATCGGTGCCGCAACTGTCAATATCGGTGCCGCAACTGTCAATATCAGTACCGCAACTATCCATATCGGTGCCGCAACTATCCTTATCAGTGCCGCAACTGTCCATATCAGTACCGCAACTGTCCATATCGGTGCCGCAACTATCCATATCGGTGCCGCAACTATCCATATCGGTGCCGCAACTATCCTTATCAGTGCCGCAACTGTCCATATCAGTACCGCAACTGTCCATATCGGTGCCGCAAATCATCCTCAGACTGATACTCAAAAAAGTATCAGTACGAGGATAACTGTTCCTATGAGTGCCGCAACTGTCCATATCGGTGCCGCAACTATCCATATCGGTGCCGCAACTGTCCATATCGGTGCCGCAACTGTCCATATCGGTGCCGCAACTGTCCATATCGGTGCAGCAACTGTCCGTATCGGTGCCGCAACTGTCCATATCGGTGCCGCAACTATCCTTATCAGTGCCGCAACTGTCCATATCCGTGCCGCAACTGTCCATATCGGTGCCGCAACTATCCTTATCAGTGCCGCAACTGTCCATATCAGTACCGCAACTGTCCATATCGGTGCCGCAACTATCCATATCGGTGCCGCAACTATCCATATCAGTGCCGCAACTGTCCATATCATTGCCGAAACTATCCATATCGGTGCCGCAACTGTCAATATCGGTGCCGCAACTGTCCATATCAGTACCGCAACTGTCCATATCGGTGCCGCAACTATCCATATCGGTGCCGCAACTATCCATATCGGTGCCGCAACTATCCTTATCAGTGCCGCAACTGTCCATATCAGTACCGCAACTGTCCATATCGGTGCCGCAAATCATCCTCAGACTTATACTCAAAAAAGTATCAGTACGAGGATAACTGTTCCTATGAGTGCCGCAACTGTCCATATCAGTGCCGCAACTGTCCATATCGGTGCCGCAACTGTCCATATCAGTGCCGCAACTATCCATATCGGTGCCGCAACTGTCCATATCAGTGCCGCAACTGTCCATAACAGTGCCGCAACTGTCCATATCGGTGTCGCAACGGTCCAAATCGGTGCCGCAACTATCCATATCAGTACCGCAACTGTCAATATCAGTGCCGCAACTGTCCATATCCGTGCCACAACTGTCCATATCGGTGCCACAACTATCCTTATCAGTGCCGCAACTGTCCATATCAGTACCGCAACTGTCCATATCGGTGCCGCAACTATCCATATCGGTGCCGCAACTATCCATATCAGCGCCGCAACTGTCCATATCATTGCCGAAACTATCCATATCGGTGCCGCAACTGTCAATATCGGTGCCGCAACTGTCCATATCAGTACCGCAACTGTCCATATCGGTGCCGCAACTATCCATATCGGTGCCGCAACTATCCATATCGGTGCCGCAACTATCCTTATCAGTGCCGCAACTGTCCATATCAGTACCGCAACTGTCCATATCGGTGCCGCAAATCATCCTCAGACTGATACTCAAAAAAGTATCAGTACGAGGATAACTGTTCCTATGAGTGCCGCAACTGTCCATATCGGTGCCGCAACTATCCATATCGGTGCCGCAACTGTCCATATCGGTGCCGCAACTGTCCATATCGGTGCCGCAACTGTCCATATCGGTGCAGCAACTGTCCGTATCGGTGCCGCAACTGTCCATATCGGTGCCGCAACTATCCATATCAGTGCCGCAACTGTCCATATCAGTGCCGCAACTGTCCATATCGGTGCCGCAACTGTCCATATCCGTGCCGCAACTATCCATATCAGTTCCGCAACTGTCCATATCAGTGCCGCAACTATCCATATCAGTGCCGCAACTATCCATATCGGTGCCGCAACTATCCATATCGGTGCCGCAACTGTCCATATCAGTACCGCAACTGTCCATATCGGTGCCGCAACTATCCATATCGGTGCCGCAACTATCCATATCGGTGCCGCAACTATCCTTATCAGTGCCGCAACTGTCCATATCAGTACCGCAACTGTCCATATCGGTGCCGCAAATCATCCTCAGACTGATACTCAAAAAAGTATCAGTACGAGGATAACTGTTCCTATGAGTGCCGCAACTGTCCATATCGGTGCCGCAACTATCCATATCGGTGCCGCAACATTCCATATCGGTGCCGCAACTGTCCATATCGGTGCCGCAACTGTCCATATCGGTGCAGCAACTGTCCGTATCGGTGCCGCAACTGTCCATATCGGTGCCGCAACTATCCATATCAGTGCCGCAACTGTCCATATCAGTGCCGCAACTGTCCATATCGGTGCCGCAACTGTCCATATCGGTGCCGCAACTATCCATATCAGTTCCGCAACTGTCCATATCAGTGCCGCAAATCATCCTCAGACTGATACTCAAAAAGTATCAGTACGAGGATAACTGTTCCTATGAGTGCCGCAACTGTCCATATTGGTGCCGCAACTGTCCATATCAGTTCCGCAACTGTCCATATCAGTGCCGCAAATCATCCTCAGACTGATACTCAAAAAGTATCAGTACGAGGATAACTGTTCCTATGAGTGCCGCAACTGTCCATATCGGTGCCGCAACTGTCCATATCAGTGCCGCAAATCATCCTCAGACTGATACTCAAAAAAGTATCAGTACGAGGATAACTGTTCCTATGAGTGCCGCAACTGTCAGTATCGGTGCCGCAACTGTCCATATCGGTGCCGCAACTATCCATATCGGTGCCGCAACTGTCAATATCAGTGCCGCAACTGTCCATATCAGTGCCGCAACTGTCCATATCGGTGCCGCAACTATCCATATCAGTGCCGCAACTGTCCATATCATTGCCGAAACTATCCATATCGGTGCCGCAACTGTCAATATCGGTGCCGCAACTGTCCATATCAGTACCGCAACTGTCCATATCGGTGCCGCAACTGTCCATATCGGTGCCGCAAATCATCCTCAGACTGATACTCAAAAAAGTATCAGTACGAGGATAACTGTTCCTATGAGTGCCGCAACTGTCAGTATCGGTGCCGCAACTGTCCATATCAGTACCGCAACTGTCCATATCGGTGCCGCAACTGTCCATATCAGTTCCGCAACTGTCCATATCAGTGCCGCAAATCATCCTCAGACTGATACTCAAAAAAGTATCAGTACGAGGATAACTGTTCCTATGAGTGCCGCAACTGTCCATATCGGTGCCGCAACTGTCCATATCAGTGCCGCAAATCATCCTCAGACTGATACTCAAAAAGTATCAGTACGAGGATAACTGTTCCTATGAGTGCCGCAACTGTCAGTATCGGTGCCGCAACTGTCCATATCGGTGCCACAACTATCCTTATCAGTGCCGCAACTGTCCATATCAGTACCGCAACTGTCCATATCGGTGCCGCAACTATCCATATCGGTGCCGCAACTATCCATATCAGCGCCGCAACTGTCCATATCATTGCCGAAACTATCCATATCGGTGCCGCAACTGTCAATATCGGTGCCGCAACTGTCCATATCAGTACCGCAACTGTCCATATCGGTGCCGCAACTATCCATATCGGTGCCGCAACTATCCATATCGGTGCCGCAACTATCCTTATCAGTGCCGCAACTGTCCATATCAGTACCGCAACTGTCCATATCGGTGCCGCAAATCATCCTCAGACTGATACTCAAAAAGTATCAGTACGAGGATAACTGTTCCTATGAGTGCCGCAACTGTCCATATCGGTGCCGCAACTATCCATATCGGTGCCGCAACTGTCCATATCGGTGCCGCAACTGTCCATATCGGTGCCGCAACTGTCCATATCGGTGCAGCAACTGTCCGTATCGGTGCCGCAACTGTCCATATCGGTGCCGCAACTATCCATATCAGTGCCGCAACTGTCCATATCAGTGCCGCAACTGTCCATATCGGTGCCGCAACTGTCCATATCCGTGCCGCAACTATCCATATCAGTTCCGCAACTGTCCATATCAGTGCCGCAACTATCCATATCAGTGCCGCAACTATCCATATCGGTGCCGCAACTATCCATATCGGTGCCGCAACTGTCCATATCAGTACCGCAACTGTCCATATCGGTGCCGCAACTATCCATATCGGTGCCGCAACTATCCATATCGGTGCCGCAACTATCCTTATCAGTGCCGCAACTGTCCATATCAGTACCGCAACTGTCCATATCGGTGCCGCAAATCATCCTCAGACTGATACTCAAAAAAGTATCAGTACGAGGATAACTGTTCCTATGAGTGCCGCAACTGTCCATATCGGTGCCGCAACTATCCATATCGGTGCCGCAACATTCCATATCGGTGCCGCAACTGTCCATATCGGTGCCGCAACTGTCCATATCGGTGCAGCAACTGTCCATATCGGTGCCGCAACTGTCCATATCGGTGCCGCAACTATCCATATCAGTGCCGCAACTGTCCATATCAGTGCCGCAACTGTCCATATCAGTGCCGCAACTGTCCATATCGGTGCCGCAACTATCCATATCGGTGCCGCAACTGTCCATATCAGTGCCGCAAATCATCCTCAGACTGATACTCAAAAAAGTATCAGTACGAGGATAACTGTTCCTATGAGTGCCGCAACTATCCATATCGGTGCCGCAAATGTCCATATCGGTGCCGCAAGTATCCATATCAGTGCGGCAACTCATGCTCGGACTGAAACTCAAAAAAGTATCAGTACGAGGATAACTGTCCATATCAGTGCCGCAACTGTCAATATCAGTGCCGCAAATGTCCATATCAGTGCCGCAAATCATCCTCAGACTGATAGTTAAAAAAGTATCAGTCCGAAGATAACTGTTCCTATGAGTGCCGCAACTGTCCATATCGGTGCCGCAACTGTCCATATCAGTGCCGCAACTATCCATATCAGTGCCGCAACTGTCAATATCAGTGCCGCAACTGTCCATATCAGTGCCGCAACTGTCCATATCGGTGCCGCAACTATCCATATCAGTGCCGCAACTGTCCATATCATTGCCGAAACTATCCATATCGGTGCCGCAACTGTCAATATCGGTGCCGCAACTGTCCATATCGGTGCCGCAAATCATCCTCAGACTGATACTCAAAAAGTATCAGTACGAGGATAACTGTCCATATCAGTGCCGCAACTGTCAATATCAGTGCCGCAAATGTCCATATCAGTGCCGCAAATCATCCTCAGACTGATAGTTAAAAAAGTATCAGTCCGAAGATAACTGTTCCTATGAGTGCCGCAACTGTCCATATCGGTGCCGCAACTGCCAATATCAGTGCCGCAACTGTCCATATCAGTGCCGCAACTGTCCATATCAGTGCCGCAACTGTCCATATCAGTGCCGCAACTATCCATAACAGTGCCGCAACTGTCCATATCGGTGTCGCAACGGTCCAAATCGGTCCTGCAACTATCCATATCAGTACCGCAACTGTCAATATCAGTGCCGCAACTGTCCATATCGGTGCCGCAACTGTCCATATCGGTGCCGCAACTATCCATATCAGTGCCGCAACTGTCCATATCAGTGCCGCAACTGTCCATATCAGTGCCGCAACTATCCATATCAGTGCCGCAACTATCCATATCAGTGCCGCAACTGCCAATATCAGTGCCGCAACTGTCCATATCATTGCCGCAACTGTCCATATCAGTGCCGCAACTGTCCATATCGGTGCCGCAACTCATCCTCAGACTGATACTCCAAAAAGTATCAGTCCGAAGATAACTGTTCCTATGAGTGCCGCAACTGTCCATATCAGTGCCGCAACTGTCCATATCAGTGCCGCAACTGTCCATATCAGTGCCGCAACTATCCATATCAGTGCCGCAACTGTCCATATCAGTGCCGCAACTGTCCATATCAGTGCCGCAACTGTCCATATCGGTGCCGCAACGGTCCAAATCGGTGCCGCAACTATCCATATCAGTACCGCAACTGTCAATATCAGTGCCGCAACTGTCCATATCCGTGCCACAACTGTCCATATCAGTGCCGCAACTATCCTTATCAGTGCCGCAACTGTCCATATCAGTCCCGCAACTGTCCATATCAGTGCCGCAACTATCCATATCAGTGCCGCAACTATCCATATCAGCGCCGCAACTGTCCATATCATTGCCGAAACTATCCATATCGGTGCCGCAACTGTCAATATCGGTGCCGCAACTGTCCATATCAGTACCGCAACTGTCCATATCGGTGCCGCAACTATCCATATCGGTGCCGCAACTGCCAATATCAGTGCCGCAACTGTCCATATCATTGCCGCAACTGTCCATATCAGTGCCGCAACTGTCCATATCGGTGCCGCAACTCATCCTCAGACTGATACTCCAAAAAGTATCAGTCCGAAGATAACTGTTCCTATGAGTGCCGCAACTGTCCATATCAGTGCCGCAACTATCCATATCAGTGCCGCAACTGTCCATATCAGTGCCGCAACTGTCCATATCGGTGCCGCAACTGTCCATATCGGTGCAGCAACTGTCCGTATCGGTGCCGCAACTGTCCATATCGGTGCCGCAACTATCCATATCAGTGCCGCAACTGTCCATATCAGTGCCGCAACTGTCCATATCGGTGCCGCAACTGTCTATATCGGTGCCGCAACTATCCATATCAGTTCCGCAACTGTCCATATCAGTGCCGCAAATCATTCTCAGACTGATACTCAAAAAAGTATCAGTACGAGGATAACTGTTCCTATGAGTGCCGCAACTGTCCATATTGGTGCCGCAACTGTCCATATCAGTTCCGCAACTGTCCATATCAGTGCCGCAAATCATCCTCAGACTGATACTCAAAAAAGTATCAGTACGAGGATAACTGTTCCTATGAGTGCCGCAACTGTCCATATCGGTGCCGCAACTGTCCATATCAGTGCCGCAAATCATCCTCAGACTGATACTCAAAAAAGTATCAGTACGAGGATAACTGTTCCTATGAGTGCCGCAACTGTCCATATCAGTGCCGCAACTGTCCATATCGGTGCCGCAACTATCCATATCAGTGCCGCAACTATCCATATCGGTGCCGCAACTGTCCATATCAGTGCCGCAACTGTCCATAACAGTGCCGCAACTGTCCATATCGGTGTCGCAACGGTCCAAATCGGTGCCGCAACTATCCATATCAGTACCGCAACTGTCAATATCAGTGCCGCAACTGTCCATATCCGTGCCACAACTGTCCATATCGGTGCCGCAACTATCCTTATCAGTGCCGCAACTGTCCATATCAGTACCGCAACTGTCCATATCGGTGCCGCAACTATCCATATCGGTGCCGCAACTATCCATATCAGCGCCGCAACTGTCCATATCATTGCCGAAACTATCCATATCGGTGCCGCAACTGTCAATATCGGTGCCGCAACTGTCCATATCAGTACCGCAACTGTCCATATCGGTGCCGCAACTATCCATATCGGTGCCGCAACTATCCATATCGGTGCCGCAACTATCCATATCAGTGCCGCAACTGTCCATATCAGTACCGCAACTGTCCATATCGGTGCCGCAAATCATCCTCAGACTGATACTCAAAAAAGTATCAGTACGAGGATAACTGTTCCTATGAGTGCCGCAACTGTCCATATCGGTGCCGCAACTGTCCATATCGGTGCCGCAACTATCCATATCGGTGCCGCAACTATCCATATCGGTGCCGCAACTGTCCATATCGGTGCAGCAACTGTCCGTATCGGTGCCGCAACTGTCCATATCGGTGCCGCAACTATCCATATCAGTGCCGCAACTGTCCATATCAGTGCCGCAACTGTCCATATCGGTGCCGCAACTGTCTATATCGGTGCCGCAACTATCCATATCAGTTCCGCAACTGTCCATATCAGTGCCGCAAATCATTCTCAGACTGATACTCAAAAAAGTATCAGTACGAGGATAACTGTTCCTATGAGTGCCGCAACTGTCCATATTGGTGCCGCAACTGTCCATATCAGTTCCGCAACTGTCCATATCAGTGCCGCAAATCATCCTCAGACTGATACTCAAAAAAGTATCAGTACGAGGATAACTGTTCCTATGAGTGCCGCAACTGTCCATATCGGTGCCGCAACTGTCCATATCAGTGCCGCAAATCATCCTCAGACTGATACTCAAAAAAGTATCAGTACGAGGATAACTGTTCCTATGAGTGCCGCAACTGTCAGTATCGGTGCCGCAACTGTCCATATCGGTGCCGCAACTATCCATATCGGTGCCGCAACTGTCAATATCAGTGCCGCAACTGTCCATATCAGTGCCGCAACTGTCCATATCGGTGCCGCAACTATCCATATCAGTGCCGCAACTGTCCATATCATTGCCGAAACTATCCATATCGGTGCCGCAACTGTCAATATCGGTGCCGCAACTGTCCATATCAGTACCGCAACTGTCCATATCGGTGCCGCAACTGTCCATATCGGTGCCGCAAATCATCCTCAGACTGATACTCAAAAAGTATCAGTACGAGGATAACTGTTCCTATGAGTGCCGCAACTGTCAGTATCGGTGCCGCAACTGTCCATATCAGTGCCGCAAATCATCCTCAGACTGATACTAAAAAAAGTATCAGTACGAGGATAACTGTTCCTATGAGTGCCGCAACTGTCCATATCGGTGCCGCAACTGTCCATATCAGTGCCGCAAATCATCCTCAGACTGATACTCAAAAAAGTATCAGTACGAGGATAACTGTTCCTATGAGTGCCGCAACTGTCAGTATCGGTGCCGCAACTGTCCATATCGGTGCCGCAACTATCCATATCGGTGCCGCAACTGTCAATATCAGTGCCGCAACTGTCCATATCAGTGCCGCAACTGTCCATATCGGTGACGCAACTGTCTATATCGGTGCCGCAACAGTCCATATCGGTGCCGCAACTGTCCATATCGGTGCCGCAACTGTCAATATCAGTGCCGCAACTGTCCATATCCGTGCCGCAACTCTCCATATCGGTGCCGCAACTGTCCATATCGGTGCCGCAACTATCCATATCGGTGCCGCAACTGTCCATATCGGTGCCGCAACTGTCCATATCGGTGCCGCAACTATCCATATCGGTTCCGCAACTGTCAATATCAGTGCCGCAACTGTCCATATCCGTGCCGCAACTCTCCATATCGGTGCCGCAACTATCCATATCGGTGCCGCAACTATCCATATCCGTGCCGCAACTGTCCATATCGGTGCCGCAACTATCCTTATCAGTGTCGCAACTGTCCATATCAGTACCGCAACTGTCCATATCGGTGCCGCAACTGTCCATATCCGTGCCGCAACTGTCCATATCGGTGCCGCAACTATCCATATCAGTGCCGCAACTGTCCATATCAGTACCGCAACTGTCCATATCGGTGCCGCAACTATCCATATCGGTGCCGCAACTATCCATATCAGTGCCGCAACTGTCCATATCATTGCCGAAACTATCCATATCGGTGCCGCAACTGTCCATATCGGTGCCGCAACTGTCCATATCAGTACCGCAACTGTCCATATCGGTGCCGCAACTATCCATATCGGTGCCGCAACTATCCATATCGGTGCCGCAACTATCCTTATCAGTGCCGCAACTGTCCATATCAGTACCGCAACTGTCCATATCGGTGCCGCAAATCATCCTCAGACTTATACTCAAAAAAGTATCAGTACGAGGATAACTGTTCCTATGAGTGCCGCAACTGTCCATATCGGTGCCGCAACTATCCATATCGGTGCCGCAACTGTCCATATCGGTGCCGCAACTGTCCATATCGGTGCCGCAACTATCCATATCGGTGCCGCAACTGTCCATATCAGTGCCGCAACTGTCCATATCGGTGCCGCAACTATCCATATCGGTGCCGCAACTATCCATATCGGTGCCGCAACTATCCATATCGGTGCCGCAACTGTCCATATCGGTGCCGCAACTATCCTTATCAGTGTCGCAACTGTCCATATCAGTACCGCAACTGTCCATATCGGTGCCGCAAATCATCCTCAGACTTATACTCAAAAAAGTATCAGTACGAGGATAACTGTTCCTATGAGTGCCGCAACTGTCCATATCGGTGCCGCAACTGTCCATATCGGTGCCGCAACTGTCCATATCGGTGCCGCAACTATCCATATCAGTGCCGCAACTGTCAATATCAGTGCCGCAACTGTCCATATCCGTGCCGCAACTCTCCATATCGGTGCCGCAACTATCCATATCGGTGCCGCAACTATCCATATCCGTGCCGCAACTGTCCATATCGGTGCCGCAACTGTCCATATCGGTGCCGCAACTGTCCATATCGGTGCCGCAACTGTCCATATCGGTGCCGCAACTATCCATATCGGTGCCGCAACTATCCATATCAGTGCCGCAACTGTCCATATCGGTGCCGCAACTGTCCATATCGGTGCCGCAACTGTCCATATCGGTGCCGCAACTATCCTTATCAGTGCCGCAACTGTCCATATCAGTACCGCAACTGTCCATATCGGTGCCGCAACTATCCATATCGGTGCCGCAACTATCCATATCAGTGCCGCAACTGTCCATATCATTGCCGAAACTATCCATATCGGTGCCGCAACTGTCAATATCGGTGCCGCAACTGTCCATATCAGTACCGCAACTGTCCATATCGGTGCCGCAACTATCCATATCGGTGCCGCAACTATCCATATCGGTGCCGCAACTATCCTTATCAGTGCCGCAACTGTCCATATCAGTACCGCAACTGTCCATATCGGTGCCGCAAATCATCCTCAGACTTATACTCAAAAAGTATCAGTACGAGGATAACTGTTCCTATGAGTGCCGCAACTGTCCGTATCAGTGCCGCAACTATCCATATCGGTGCCGCAACTGTCCATATCGGTGCCGCAACTGTCCATATCGGTGCCGCAACTATCCATATCGGTTCCGCAACTGTCAATATCAGTGCCGCAACTGTCCATATCCGTGCCGCAACTGTCCATATCCGTGCCGCAACTATCCATATCGGTGCCGCAACTATCCATATCCGTGCCGCAACTGTCCATATCGGTGCCGAAACTATCCTTATCAGTGCCGCAACTGTCCATATCAGTACCGCAACTGTCCATATCGGTGCCGCAACTATCCATATCGGTGCCGCAACTATCCATATCAGTGCCGCAACTGTCCATATCAGTGCCGCAACTGTCCATAACAGTGCCGCAACTGTCCATATCGGTGCCGCAACTGTCCATATCGGTGCCGCAACTGTCCATATCGGTGCCGCAACTGTCCATATCGGTGCCGCAACTGTCCGTATCGGTGCCGCAACTGTCCATATCAGTGCCGCAACTGTCCATATCGGTGCCGCAACTGTCCATATCGGTGCCGCAACTATCCATATCAGTGCCGCAACTGTCCATATCGGTGCCGCAACTGTCCGTATCGGTGCCGCAACTGTCCATATCGGTGCCGCAACTGTCCATATCAGTACCGCAACTGTCCATATCGGTGCCACAACTATCCATATCGGTGCCGCAACTATCCATATCAGTGCCGCAACTGTCCATATCAGTGCCGCAACTGTCCATAACAGTGCCGCAACTGTCCATATCGGTGCCGCAACTGTCCATATCGGTGCCGCAACTGTCCATATCGGTGCCGCAACTGTCCATATCGGTGCCGCAACTGTCCGTATCGGTGCCGCAACTGTCCATATCGGTGCCGCAACTGTCCATATCGGTGCCGCAACTGTCAATATCAGTGCCGCAACTGTCCATATCGGTGCCGCAACTGTCCATATCGGTGCCGCAACTATCCATATCAGTTCCGCAACTGTCCATATCGGTGCCGCAAATCCTCCTCAGACTGATACTCAAAAAAGTGTTAGTACGAGGATAACTGTTCCTATGAGTGCCGCAACTGTCCATATCGGTGCCGCAACTATCCATATCGGTGCCGCAACTGTCCATATCGGTGCCGCAACTGTCCATATCGGTGCAGCAACTGTCCGTATCGGTGCCGCAACTATCCATATCGGTGCCGCAACTGTCCATATCAGTGCCGCAACTGTCCATATCGGTGCCGCAACTGTCCATATCGGTGCCGCAACTGTCCATATCGGTGCCGCAACTATCCATATCAGTTCCGCAACTGTCCATATCAGTTCCGCAAATCATCCTCAGACTGATACTCAAAAAGTATCAGTACGAGGATAACTGTTCCTATGAGTGCCGCAACTGTCCATATCGGTGCCGCAACTGTCCATATCAGTGCCGCAACTATCCTTATCAGTGCCGCAACTGTCCATATCAGTACCGCAACTGTCCATATCGGTGCCGCAAATCATCCTCAGACTGATACTCAAAAAAGTATCAGTACGAGGATAACTGTTCCTATGAGTGCCGCAACTATCCATATCGGTGCCGCAACTGTCCATATCGGTGCCGCAACTGTCAATATCGGTGCCGCAACTGTCCATATCAGTACCGCAACTGTCCATATCGGTGCCGCAACTATCCATATCGGTGCCGCAACTATCCATATCGGTGCCGCAACTATCCTTATCAGTGCCGCAAATCATCCTCAGACTGATACTCAAAAAGTATCAGTACGAGGATAACTGTTCGTATGAGTGCCGCAACTGTCCATATCAGTGCCGCAACTGTCCATAACAGTGCCGCAACTGTCCATATCGGTGCCGCAACTGTCCATATCGGTGCCGCAACTGTCCATATCGGTGCCGCAACTGTCCATATCGGTGCCGCAACTGTCCATATCGGTGCCGCAACTATCCATATCGGTGCCGCAACTATCCATATCGGTGCCGCAACTATCCATATCAGTGCCGCAACTGTCCATATCAGTGCCGCAACTGTCCATAACAGTTTTTTTTTAATTTATATAATGAAACAACCGTTCTTGCTTGCGCATTTTAAACGGCAAAAGAAATCAAAGTACTTACAAATATATTAACTAAATACAACACTATGTTACAAAGTATTTACAATGGAATGAGCTAGCGATGCGACTCCCAAAAGAGTAACATCTTGTGTATACATTTAAGGTAGTCTGTGAAAATTGAGAAGTCTGAGTAAGATTTAAAGGGTGATGAGAGGTTGAGGTCAGGTAAAGAGGCGCGGAGAGATGCCGTTGCCGGGCAGACTCTAATCAAATGATGCGGCTCTTGGAGAGCACCACAATGACAGGCACCACTGCGCCATATTTTGAATCTCGATAAATACGCAGCGAATTTACCGTGGCCAGAGAGGAATTGTGTAACAATGAAGTCCGGTTCGAGGGCCTTAGCCATCTTACGATGAGAGATAGTAGGAAAGAAAATTCTAGTACAGCTTCCTTTTTTCACTGTTGATCCAAAGATCATTCCAAAGTTCGGTTGTCCTCTCTCTGGTGAATCTCTTCACAAATGACATCGGGGGCTTCGAGATTTATCAAGTCACCTGTCAAAGCTGCTGCCTTTGCTAGTTCGTCAGCTCTCTCGTTTCCATCAATTCCAACATGAGCCTTCACCCACGATAGTTGAGGAAGCACGTCGAACTTGTTAAGTTCTTCTTGAATCTGAATGACAAGGCTATTGTCCGAGTTAGGATGAGCTATCGCTTGTAAGCTGGCACGAGAATCCGAGTAAATTAGGACGAGGGTAGATGGTTCAGCGTATCTGAGTGCCTGTAGAATAGCAAAAAGCTCAGCCTGGAAGACCGAGCAGTGTGAAGGAAGTTTATATTCTTTGTGGTAAGTTTCTTCATTGTTTCTATAAACCACGTACGCAGATCCTATGCCATTTTCTGTACCTGAACCATCAGTGTAGATGACATCTTTCATACATGTAGGGCAATTAAGTAAGCCCTCTGCATCAATTTTTGCAGCCAAACACAAGGCAGGGTGAACAAATCGTCTCGTCGGGATCTGCACTTTGACACTGACATCGTTAACTTGAATTTGACCACATGTCTTGACATTTAGTATCTGAAGTGTATCTTCTATTCTTAAAGAGATGGGCTTAACATCAGCTATCACACAAAGTGCATCAGCAGACACTGTCCTATAAGCTTTTGCACGATCTCAAAAGGAAGTTACGTTGAATTCTGGTCAGAGCTTTAGTCGCCCACTTGTATTTGCATACAGAGCCCCATGCCGGAATACCATAAAGAATCGTAGGTTCTATGGCTGCCCTGTAAACTTCCAAGCACACGTTCGATCTAAGTCCGAAAGTATTCCTTGATAGGCGTGCAAAAGTGCCATAAATCTTGTCAAGTTTGACTTCGAGATACTTGATGTGTTCTCTCCATGTCAATCTGGAGCCAAGCCATACTCCCAGATACTTAAATGATCGAACAACCTCAAGCCTGACTCCAGACATCTCCACGATAGGTGATAATTGTCTTTTCCCGACTTGAACAGGCATAACTTTAGTCTTTGCTTCATTGAAATGTAGTTTCATTGATCTTCCCCATTGTTCAACAATTTCCAGTGCTGACTTAACCACACTTTCTAGCTCTTCCAATGACTTCGCTTCTACACTTAGGGCAAGATCATCAGCTAGCGCCCACAGTTTGCATCCTCTCGGCATCGGAAGTTTTAACACATCATCGTAAAGAATATTCCATAAGCTTGGCCCACAAGCAGACCCCTGAGGGCAACCTCGAGTTACACGCTTCTCAGCCATTGTCCATAACAGTGCCGCAACTATCCATATCAGTGCCGCAACTGTCCATATCAGTGCCGCAACTGTCCATATCGGTGCCGCAACTGTCCATATCGGTGCCGCAACTATCCATATCGGTTCCGCAACTGTCAATATCAGTGCCGCAACTGTCCATATCCGTGCCGCAACTCTCCATATCGGTGCCGCAACTGTCAATATCAGTGCCGCAACTGTCCATATCCGTGCCGCAACTCTCCATATCGGTGCCGCAACTGTCCATATCAGTGCCGCAACTGTCCATAACAGTGCCGCAACTGTCCATATCGGTGTCGCAACGGTCCAAATCGGTCCTGCAACTATCCATATCAGTACCGCAACTGTCAATATCAGTGCCGCAACTGTCCATATCCGTGCCGCAACTGTCCATATCGGTGCCGCAACTATCCTTATCAGTGCCGCAACTGTCCATATCAGTACCGCAACTGTCCATATCGGTGCCGCAACTATCCATATCGGTGCCGCAACTATCCATATCAGTGCCGCAACTGTCCATATCATTGCCGAAACTATCCATATCGGTGCCGCAACTGTCAATATCGGTGCCGCAACTGTCCATATCAGTACCGCAACTGTCCATATCGGTGCCGCAACTATCCATATCGGTGCCGCAACTATCCATATCGGTGCCGCAACTATCCTTATCAGTGCCGCAACTGTCCATATCAGTACCGCAACTGTCCATATCGGTGCCGCAAATCATCCTCAGACTTATACTCAAAAAAGTATCAGTACGAGGATAACTGTTCCTATGAGTGCCGCAACTGTCCATATCAGTGCCGCAACTGTCCATATCGGTGCCGCAACTGTCCATATCAGTGCCGCAACTATCCATATCGGTGCCGCAACTGTCCATATCAGTGCCGCAACTGTCCATAACAGTGCCGCAACTGTCCATATCGGTGTCGCAACTGTCCATATCATTGCCGAAACTATCCATATCGGTGCCGCAACTGTCAATATCGGTGCCGCAACTGTCCATATCCGTGCCGCAACTATCCATATCAGTTCCGCAACTGTCCATATCAGTGCCGCAACTATCCATATCGGTGCCGCAACTATCCATATCAGCGCCGCAACTGTCCATATCATTGCCGAAACTATCCATATCGGTGCCGCAACTGTCAATATCGGTGCCGCAACTGTCCATATCAGTACCGCAACTGTCCATATCGGTGCCGCAACTATCCATATCGGTGCCGCAACTATCCATATCGGTGCCGCAACTATCCTTATCAGTGCCGCAACTGTCCATATCAGTACCGCAACTGTCCATATCGGTGCCGCAAATCATCCTCAGACTGATACTCAAAAAAGTATCAGTACGAGGATAACTGTTCCTATGAGTGCCGCAACTGTCCATATCGGTGCCGCAACTATCCATATCGGTGCCGCAACTGTCCATATCGGTGCCGCAACTGTCCATATCGGTGCCGCAACTGTCCATATCGGTGCAGCAACTGTCCGTATCGGTGCCGCAACTGTCCATATCGGTGCCGCAACTATCCATATCAGTGCCGCAACTGTCCATATCAGTGCCGCAACTGTCCATATCGGTGCCGCAACTGTCCATATCGGTGCCGCAACTATCCATATCAGTTCCGCAACTGTCCATATCAGTGCCGCAAATCATCCTCAGACTGATACTCAAAAAAGTATCAGTACGAGGATAACTGTTCCTATGAGTGCCGCAACTGTCCATATTGGTGCCGCAACTGTCCATATCAGTTCCGCAACTGTCCATATCAGTGCCGCAAATCATCCTCAGACTGATACTCAAAAAAGTATCAGTACGAGGATAACTGTTCCTATGAGTGCCGCAACTGTCCATATCGGTGCCGCAACTGTCCATATCAGTGCCGCAAATCATCCTCAGACTGATACTCAAAAAAGTATCAGTACGAGGATAACTGTTCCTATGAGTGCCGCAACTGTCAGTATCGGTGCCGCAACTGTCCATATCGGTGCCGCAACTATCCATATCGGTGCCGCAACTGTCAATATCAGTGCCGCAACTGTCCATATCAGTGCCGCAACTGTCCATATCGGTGACGCAACTGTCTATATCGGTGCCGCAACAGTCCATATCGGTGCCGCAACTGTCCATATCGGTGCCGCAACTGTCAATATCAGTGCCGCAACTGTCCATATCCGTGCCGCAACTCTCCATATCGGTGCCGCAACTGTCCATATCGGTGCCGCAACTATCCATATCGGTGCCGCAACTGTCCATATCATTGCCGAAACTATCCATATCGGTGCCGCAACTGTCAATATCGGTGCCGCAACTGTCCATATCAGTACCGCAACTGTCCATATCGGTGCCGCAACTATCCATATCGGTGCCGCAACTATCCATATCGGTGCCGCAACTATCCTTATCAGTGCCGCAACTGTCCATATCAGTACCGCAACTGTCCATATCGGTGCCGCAAATCATCCTCAGACTTATACTCAAAAAAGTATCAGTACGAGGATAACTGTTCCTATGAGTGCCGCAACTGTCCATATCAGTGCCGCAACTGTCCATATCGGTGCCGCAACTGTCCATATCAGTGCCGCAACTATCCATATCGGTGCCGCAACTGTCCATATCAGTGCCGCAACTGTCCATATCAGTGCCGCAACTGTCCATATCGGTGTCGCAACGGTCCAAATCGGTGCCGCAACTATCCATATCAGTACCGCAACTGTCAATATCAGTGCCGCAACTGTCCATATCCGTGCCACAACTGTCCATATCGGTGCCGCAACTATCCTTATCAGTGCCGCAACTGTCCATATCAGTACCGCAACTGTCCATATCGGTGCCGCAACTATCCATATCGGTGCCGCAACTATCCATATCAGCGCCGCAACTGTCCATATCATTGCCGAAACTATCCATATCGGTGCCGCAACTGTCAATATCGGTGCCGCAACTGTCCATATCAGTACCGCAACTGTCCATATCGGTGCCGCAACTATCCATATCGGTGCCGCAACTATCCATATCGGTGCCGCAACTATCCTTATCAGTGCCGCAACTGTCCATATCAGTACCGCAACTGTCCATATCGGTGCCGCAAATCATCCTCAGACTGATACTCAAAAAGTATCAGTACGAGGATAACTGTTCCTATGAGTGCCGCAACTGTCCATATCGGTGCCGCAACTATCCATATCGGTGCCGCAACTGTCCATATCGGTGCCGCAACTGTCCATATCGGTGCCGCAACTGTCCATATCGGTGCAGCAACTGTCCGTATCGGTGCCGCAATTGTCCATATCGGTGCCGCAACTATCCATATCAGTTCCGCAACTGTCCATATCGGTGCCGCAAATCCTCCTCAGACTGATACTCAAAAAGTGTTAGTACGAGGATAACTGTTCCTATGAGTGCCGCAACTGTCCATATCGGTGCCGCAACTATCCATATCGGTGCCGCAACTGTCCATATCGGTGCCGCAACTGTCCATATCGGTGCAGCAACTGTCCGTATCGGTGCCGCAACTGTCCATATCGGTGCCGCAACTATCCATATCAGTGCCGCAACTGTCCATATCGGTGCCGCAACTGTCCATATCGGTGCAGCAACTGTCCATATCGGTGCCGCAACTATCCATATCAGTTCCGCAACTGTCCATATCAGTTCCGCAAATCATCCTCAGACTGATACTCAAAAAAGTATCAGTACGAGGATAACTGTTCCTATGAGTGCCGCAACTGTCCATATCGGTGCCGCAACTGTCCATATCAGTGCCGCAACTATCCTTATCAGTGCCGCAACTGTCCATATCAGTACCGCAACTGTCCATATCGGTGCCGCAAATCATCCTCAGACTGATACTCAAAAAGTATCAGTACGAGGATAACTGTTCCTATGAGTGCCGCAACTATCCATATCGGTGCCGCAACTGTCCATATCGGTGCCGCAACTGTCAATATCGGTGCCGCAACTGTCCATATCAGTACCGCAACTGTCCATATCGGTGCCGCAACTATCCATATCGGTGCCGCAACTATCCATATCGGTGCCGCAACTATCCTTATCAGTGCCGCAAATCATCCTCAGACTGATACTCAAAAAAGTATCAGTACGAGGATAACTGTTCGTATGAGTGCCGCAACTGTCCATATCAGTGCCGCAACTGTCCATAACAGTGCCGCAACTGTCCATATCGGTGCCGCAACTGTCCATATCGGTGCCGCAACTGTCCATATCGGTGCCGCAACTGTCCATATCGGTGCCGCAACTGTCCATATCGGTGCCGCAACTATCCATATCGGTGCCGCAACTATCCATATCGGTGCCGCAACTATCCATATCAGTGCCGCAACTGTCCATATCAGTGCCGCAACTGTCCATAACAGTTTTTTTTTTATTTATATAATGAAACAACCGTTCTTGCTTGCGCATTTTAAACGGCAAAAGAAATCAAAGTACTTACAAATATATTAACAAAATACAACACTATGTTACATATTATTTACAATGGAATGAGCTAGCGATGCGACTCCCAAAAGAGTAGCATCTTGTGTATACATTTAAGGTAGTCTGTGAAAATTGAGAAGTCTGAGTGAGATTTAAAGGGTGATGAGAGGTTGAGGTCAGGTGAAGAGGCGCGGAGAGATGCCGTTGCAGGGCAAACTCTAATCAGATGATGCGGCTCTTGGAGAGCACCGCAATGACAGGCACCACTGCGCCATATTCTGAATCTCGATAAATACGCAGCGAATTTACCGTGGCCAGAGAGGAATTGTGTAACAATGAAGTCCGGTTCGAGGGCCTTAGCCATCTTCCGATGGGAGATAGTAGGAAAGAAAATTCTAGTACAGCTTCCTTTTTCACTGTTGATCCAAAAATCATTCCAAAGTTCGGTTGTCCTCTCTCTGATGACTCTCTTCGCAAATGACATTGGGGCTTCGAGATTTATCAACTCACCTGTCAAAGCTGCTGCCTTTGCTAGTTCGTCAGCTCTCTCGTTTCCATCAATTCCAACATGAGCCTTAACCCACGATAGTTGAGGGAGCACGTCAAATTTGTTGAGTTCTTCTTGAATTTGAATGACAAGACTATTGTCCGAGTTAGGATGAACAATAGCTTGTAAGCTGGCACGAGAATCCGAGTAAATTTGGACGAGGATAGATGGCTCAGCGTATCTGAGTGCCTGAAGAATAGCAAAAAGCTCAGCCTGGAAGACCGAGCAGTAAGAAGGAAGTTTATATTCTTTGTGGTAAATTTCTTCGTTGTTTCTATAAACCACGTACGCAGATCCTATGCCATTCTCTGACCCTGAACCATCAGTATAGATGACATCTTTCATACATGTAGGGCAATTAAGTAAGCCCTCAGCATCAATTTTTGCAGCCAAACACAGGGCAGGGTGAACAAATCGTCTCGTCGGGATCTGCACTTTGACACTGACATCGTTAACTTGAATTTGACCACATGTCTTGACATTTAGTATTTGAAGTGCGTCTTCTATTCTTAGAGAGATGGGCTTGACATTAGCAATCACACAAAGTGCGTCAGCAGACACTGTCCTATAAGCTTTGCACGATCTCAGAAGGAAGTTACGTTGAATTCTGGTCAGAGCTTTAGTCGCCCACTTGTATTTGCATACAGAGCCCCATGCCGGAATACCATACAGGATCGTAGGTTCTATGGCTGCCCGGTAAACTTCCAAGCACACGTTCGATCTAAGTCCAAAAGTATTCCTTGATAGGCGTGCAAAAGTGCCATAAATCTTGTCAAGTTTGACTTCGAGATACTTAATGTGTTCTCTCCATGTCAATCTGGAGCCCAGCCATACTCCCAGATACTTAAATGATCGAACAACCTCAAGCCTGACTCCAGACATCTCCACGATAGGAGATAATTGTCTTTTCCCTACTTGAACAGGCATAACTTTCGTCTTTGCTTCATTGAAATGTAGTTTCATTGATCTTCCCCATTGTTCAACAATTTCCAGTGCTGACTTGACCACCCTTTCTAGCTCTTCCAATGACTTCGCTTCAACACTTAGGGCAAGATCATCAGCTAGCGCCCACAGTTTGCATCCTCTCGGCATCGGAAGTTTTAACACATCATCGTAAAGAATATTCCATAAGCTTGGCCCACAAGCAGACCCTTGAGGGCAACCTCGAGTTACACGTTTCTCAGCCATTGTCCATAACAGTGCCGCAACTATCCATATCAGTGCCGCAACTGTCCATATCAGTGCCGCAACTGTCCATATCGGTGCCGCAACTGTCCATATCGGTGCCGCAACTATCCATATCGGTTCCGCAACTGTCAATATCAGTGCCGCAACTGTCCATATCCGTGCCGCAACTCTCCATATCGGTGCCGCAACTGTCAATATCAGTGCCGCAACTGTCCATATCCGTGCCGCAACTCTCCATATCGGTGCCGCAACTGTCCATATCAGTGCCGCAACTGTCCATAACAGTGCCGCAACTGTCCATATCGGTGTCGCAACGGTCCAAATCGGTCCTGCAACTATCCATATCAGTACCGCAACTGTCAATATCAGTGCCGCAACTGTCCATATCCGTGCCGCAACTGTCCATATCGGTGCCGCAACTATCCTTATCAGTGCCGCAACTGTCCATATCAGTACCGCAACTGTCCATATCGGTGCCGCAACTATCCATATCGGTGCCGCAACTATCCATATCAGTGCCGCAACTGTCCATATCATTGCCGAAACTATCCATATCGGTGCCGCAACTGTCAATATCGGTGCCGCAACTGTCCATATCAGTACCGCAACTGTCCATATCGGTGCCGCAACTATCCATATCGGTGCCGCAACTATCCATATCGGTGCCGCAACTATCCTTATCAGTGCCGCAACTGTCCATATCAGTACCGCAACTGTCCATATCGGTGCCGCAAATCATCCTCAGACTGATACTCAAAAAGTATCAGTACGAGGATAACTGTTCCTATGAGTGCCGCAACTGTCCATATCAGTGCCGCAACTGTCCATATCGGTGCCGCAACTGTCCATATCAGTGCCGCAACTATCCATATCGGTGCCGCAACTGTCCATATCAGTGCCGCAACTGTCCATAACAGTGCCGCAACTGTCCATATCGGTGTCGCAACTGTCCATATCATTGCCGAAACTATCCATATCGGTGCCGCAACTGTCAATATCGGTGCCGCAACTGTCCATATCCGTGCCGCAACTATCCATATCAGTTCCGCAACTGTCCATATCAGTGCCGCAACTATCCATATCGGTGCCGCAACTATCCATATCAGCGCCGCAACTGTCCATATCATTGCCGAAACTATCCATATCGGTGCCGCAACTGTCAATATCGGTGCCGCAACTGTCCATATCAGTACCGCAACTGTCCATATCGGTGCCGCAACTATCCATATCGGTGCCGCAACTATCCATATCGGTGCCGCAACTATCCTTATCAGTGCCGCAACTGTCCATATCGGTGCCGCAAATCATCCTCAGACTGATACTCAAAAAAGTATCAGTACGAGGATAACTGTTCCTATGAGTGCCGCAACTGTCCATATCGGTGCCGCAACTATCCATATCGGTGCCGCAACTGTCCATATCGGTGCCGCAACTGTCCATATCGGTGCCGCAACTGTCCATATCAGTGCCGCAACTGTCCATATCGGTGCCGCAACTGTCCATATCGGTGCCGCAACTATCCATATCAGTTCCGCAACTGTCAATATCAGTGCCGCAACTGTCCATATCCGTGCCGCAACTCTCCATATCGGTGCCGCAACTGTCAATATCAGTGCCGCAACTGTCCATATCCGTGCCGCAACTCTCCATATCGGTGCCGCAACTGTCCATATCAGTGCCGCAACTGTCCATAACAGTGCCGCAACTGTCCATATCGGTGTCGCAACGGTCCAAATCGGTCCTGCAACTATCCATATCAGTACCGCAACTGTCAATATCAGTGCCGCAACTGTCCATATCCGTGCCGCAACTGTCCATATCGGTGCCGCAACTATCCTTATCAGTGCCGCAACTGTCCATATCAGTACCGCAACTGTCCATATCGGTGCCGCAACTATCCATATCGGTGCCGCAACTATCCATATCAGTGCCGCAACTGTCCATATCATTGCCGAAACTATCCATATCGGTGCCGCAACTGTCAATATCGGTGCCGCAACTGTCCATATCAGTACCGCAACTGTCCATATCGGTGCCGCAACTATCCATATCGGTGCCGCAACTATCCATATCGGTGCCGCAACTATCCTTATCAGTGCCGCAACTGTCCATATCAGTACCGCAACTGTCCATATCGGTGCCGCAAATCATCCTCAGACTTATACTCAAAAAAGTATCAGTACGAGGATAACTGTTCCTATGAGTGCCGCAACTGTCCATATCAGTGCCGCAACTGTCCATATCGGTGCCGCAACTGTCCATATCAGTGCCGCAACTATCCATATCGGTGCCGCAACTGTCCATATCAGTGCCGCAACTGTCCATAACAGTGCCGCAACTGTCCATATCGGTGTCGCAACTGTCCATATCATTGCCGAAACTATCCATATCGGTGCCGCAACTGTCAATATCGGTGCCGCAACTGTCCATATCCGTGCCGCAACTATCCATATCAGTTCCGCAACTGTCCATATCAGTGCCGCAACTATCCATATCGGTGCCGCAACTATCCATATCAGCGCCGCAACTGTCCATATCATTGCCGAAACTATCCATATCGGTGCCGCAACTGTCAATATCGGTGCCGCAACTGTCCATATCAGTACCGCAACTGTCCATATCGGTGCCGCAACTATCCATATCGGTGCCGCAACTATCCATATCGGTGCCGCAACTATCCTTATCAGTGCCGCAACTGTCCATATCGGTGCCGCAAATCATCCTCAGACTGATACTCAAAAAAGTATCAGTACGAGGATAACTGTTCCTATGAGTGCCGCAACTGTCCATATCGGTGCCGCAACTATCCATATCGGTGCCGCAACTGTCCATATCGGTGCCGCAACTATCCATATCAGTGCCGCAACTGTCCATATCGGTGCCGCAACTGTCCATATCGGTGCCGCAACTGTCCATATCGGTGCCGCAACTATCCATATCAGTTCCGCAACTGTCCATATCAGTGCCGCAAATCATCCTCAGACTGATACTCAAAAAAGTATCAGTACGAGGATAACTGTTCCTATGAGTGCCGCAACTGTCCATATTGGTGCCGCAACTGTCCATATCAGTTCCGCAACTGTCCATATCAGTGCCGCAAATCATCCTCAGACTGATACTCAAAAAGTATCAGTACGAGGATAACTGTTCCTATGAGTGCCGCAACTGTCCATATCGGTGCCGCAACTGTCCATATCAGTGCCGCAAATCATCCTCAGACTGATACTCAAAAAGTATCAGTACGAGGATAACTGTTCCTATGAGTGCCGCAACTGTCAGTATCGGTGCCGCAACTGTCCATATCGGTGCCGCAACTATCCATATCGGTGCCGCAACTATCCATATCAGTGCCGCAACTGTCCATATCGGTGCCGCAACTGTCCATATCGGTGCCGCAACTATCCATATCAGTGCCGCAACTGTCCATATCATTGCCGAAACTATCCATATCGGTGCCGCAACTGTCAATATCGGTGCCGCAACTGTCCATATCAGTACCGCAACTGTCCATATCGGTGCCGCAACTGTCCATATCGGTGCCGCAAATCATCCTCAGACTGATACTCAAAAAGTATCAGTACGAGGATAACTGTTCCTATGAGTGCCGCAACTGTCAGTATCGGTGCCGCAACTGTCCATATCAGTGCCGCAAATCATCCTCAGACTGATACTAAAAAAAGTATCAGTACGAGGATAACTGTTCCTATGAGTGCCGCAACTGTCCATATCGGTGCCGCAACTGTCCATATCAGTGCCGCAAATCATCCTCAGACTGATACTCAAAAAAGTATCAGTACGAGGATAACTGTTCCTATGAGTGCCGCAACTGTCAGTATCGGTGCCGCAACTGTCCATATCGGTGCCGCAACTATCCATATCGGTGCCGCAACTGTCAATATCAGTGCCGCAACTGTCCATATCAGTGCCGCAACTGTCCATATCGGTGACGCAACTGTCTATATCGGTGCCGCAACAGTCCATATCGGTGCCGCAACTGTCCATATCGGTGCCGCAACTGTCAATATCAGTGCCGCAACTGTCCATATCCGTGCCGCAACTCTCCATATCGGTGCCGCAACTGTCCATATCGGTGCCGCAACTATCCATATCGGTGCCGCAACTGTCCATATCATTGCCGAAACTATCCATATCGGTGCCGCAACTGTCAATATCGGTGCCGCAACTGTCCATATCAGTACCGCAACTGTCCATATCGGTGCCGCAACTATCCATATCGGTGCCGCAACTATCCATATCGGTGCCGCAACTATCCTTATCAGTGCCGCAACTGTCCATATCAGTACCGCAACTGTCCATATCGGTGCCGCAAATCATCCTCAGACTTATACTCAAAAAGTATCAGTACGAGGATAACTGTTCCTATGAGTGCCGCAACTGTCCATATCAGTGCCGCAACTGTCCATATCGGTGCCGCAACTGTCCATATCAGTGCCGCAACTATCCATATCGGTGCCGCAACTGTCCATATCAGTGCCGCAACTGTCCATAACAGTGCCGCAACTGTCCATATCGGTGTCGCAACGGTCCAAATCGGTGCCGCAACTATCCATATCAGTACCGCAACTGTCAATATCAGTGCCGCAACTGTCCATATCCGTGCCACAACTGTCCATATCGGTGCCGCAACTATCCTTATCAGTGCCGCAACTGTCCATATCAGTACCGCAACTGTCCATATCGGTGCCGCAACTATCCATATCGGTGCCGCAACTATCCATATCAGCGCCGCAACTGTCCATATCATTGCCGAAACTATTCATATCGGTGCCGCAACTGTCAATATCGGTGCCGCAACTGTCCATATCAGTACCGCAACTGTCCATATCGGTGCCGCAACTATCCATATCGGTGCCGCAACTATCCATATCGGTGCCGCAACTATCCTTATCAGTGCCGCAACTGTCCATATCAGTACCGCAACTGTCCATATCGGTGCCGCAAATCATCCTCAGACTGATACTCAAAAAGTATCAGTACGAGGATAACTGTTCCTATGAGTGCCGCAACTGTCCATATCGGTGCCGCAACTATCCATATCGGTGCCGCAACTGTCCATATCGGTGCCGCAACTGTCCATATCGGTGCCGCAACTGTCCATATCGGTGCAGCAACTGTCCGTATCGGTGCCGCAATTGTCCATATCGGTGCCGCAACTATCCATATCAGTGCCGCAACTGTCCATATCAGTGCCGCAACTGTCCATATCGGTGCCGCAACTGTCCATATCGGTGCCGCAACTATCCATATCAGTTCCGCAACTGTCCATATCAGTGCCGCAAATCATCCTCAGACTGATACTCAAAAAGTATCAGTACGAGGATAACTGTTCCTATGAGTGCCGCAACTGTCCATATTGGTGCCGCAACTGTCCATATCAGTTCCGCAACTGTCCATATCAGTGCCGCAAATCATCCTCAGACTGATACTCAAAAAGTATCAGTACGAGGATAACTGTTCCTATGAGTGCCGCAACTGTCCATATCGGTGCCGCAACTGTCCATATCAGTGCCGCAAATCATCCTCAGACTGATACTCAAAAAAGTATCAGTACGAGGATAACTGTTCCTATGAGTGCCGCAACTGTCAGTATCGGTGCCGCAACTGTCCATATCGGTGCCGCAACTATCCATATCGGTGCCGCAACTGTCAATATCAGTGCCGCAACTGTCCATATCAGTGCCGCAACTGTCCATATCGGTGCCGCAACTATCCATATCAGTGCCGCAACTGTCCATATCATTGCCGAAACTATCCATATCGGTGCCGCAACTGTCAATATCGGTGCCGCAACTGTCCATATCAGTACCGCAACTGTCCATATCGGTGCCGCAACTGTCCATATCGGTGCCGCAAATCATCCTCAGACTGATACTCAAAAAAGTATCAGTACGAGGATAACTGTTCCTATGAGTGCCGCAACTGTCAGTATCGGTGCCGCAACTGTCCATATCAGTGCCGCAAATCATCCTCAGACTGATACTAAAAAAGTATCAGTACGAGGATAACTGTTCCTATGAGTGCCGCAACTGTCCATATCGGTGCCGCAACTGTCCATATCAGTGCCGCAAATCATCCTCAGACTGATACTCAAAAAGTATCAGTACGAGGATAACTGTTCCTATGAGTGCCGCAACTGTCAGTATCGGTGCCGCAACTATCCATATCAGTGCCGCAACTGTCCATATCATTGCCGAAACTATCCATATCGGTGCCGCAACTGTCAATATCGGTGCCGCAACTGTCCATATCAGTACCGCAACTGTCCATATCGGTGCCGCAACTGTCCATATCGGTGCCGCAAATCATCCTCAGACTGATACTCAAAAAAGTATCAGTACGAGGATAACTGTTCCTATGAGTGCCGCAACTGTCAGTATCGGTGCCGCAACTGTCCATATCAGTGCCGCAAATCATCCTCAGACTGATACTAAAAAAAGTATCAGTACGAGGATAACTGTTCCTATGAGTGCCGCAACTGTCCATATCGGTGCCGCAACTGTCCATATCAGTGCCGCAAATCATCCTCAGACTGATACTCAAAAAAGTATCAGTACGAGGATAACTGTTCCTATGAGTGCCGCAACTGTCAGTATCGGTGCCGCAACTGTCCATATCGGTGCCGCAACTATCCATATCGGTGCCGCAACTGTCAATATCAGTGCCGCAACTGTCCATATCAGTGCCGCAACTGTCCATATCGGTGACGCAACTGTCTATATCGGTGCCGCAACAGTCCATATCGGTGCCGCAACTGTCCATATCGGTGCCGCAACTGTCAATATCAGTGCCGCAACTGTCCATATCCGTGCCGCAACTCTCCATATCGGTGCCGCAACTGTCCATATCGGTGCCGCAACTATCCATATCGGTGCCGCAACTGTCCATATCATTGCCGAAACTATCCATATCGGTGCCGCAACTGTCAATATCGGTGCCGCAACTGTCCATATCAGTACCGCAACTGTCCATATCGGTGCCGCAACTATCCATATCGGTGCCGCAACTATCCATATCGGTGCCGCAACTATCCTTATCAGTGCCGCAACTGTCCATATCAGTACCGCAACTGTCCATATCGGTGCCGCAAATCATCCTCAGACTTATACTCAAAAAAGTATCAGTACGAGGATAACTGTTCCCTATGAGTGCCGCAACTGTCCATATCAGTGCCGCAACTGTCCATATCGGTGCCGCAACTGTCCATATCAGTGCCGCAACTATCCATATCGGTGCCGCAACTGTCCATATCAGTGCCGCAACTGTCCATAACAGTGCCGCAACTGTCCATATCGGTGTCGCAACGGTCCAAATCGGTGCCGCAACTATCCATATCAGTACCGCAACTGTCAATATCAGTGCCGCAACTGTCCATATCCGTGCCACAACTGTCCATATCGGTGCCGCAACTATCCTTATCAGTGCCGCAACTGTCCATATCAGTACCGCAACTGTCCATATCGGTGCCGCAACTATCCATATCGGTGCCGCAACTATCCATATCAGCGCCGCAACTGTCCATATCATTGCCGAAACTATTCATATCGGTGCCGCAACTGTCAATATCGGTGCCGCAACTGTCCATATCAGTACCGCAACTGTCCATATCGGTGCCGCAACTATCCATATCGGTGCCGCAACTATCCATATCGGTGCCGCAACTATCCTTATCAGTGCCGCAACTGTCCATATCAGTACCGCAACTGTCCATATCGGTGCCGCAAATCATCCTCAGACTGATACTCAAAAAGTATCAGTACGAGGATAACTGTTCCTATGAGTGCCGCAACTGTCCATATCGGTGCCGCAACTATCCATATCGGTGCCGCAACTGTCCATATCGGTGCCGCAACTGTCCATATCGGTGCCGCAACTGTCCATATCGGTGCAGCAACTGTCCGTATCGGTGCCGCAATTGTCCATATCGGTGCCGCAACTATCCATATCAGTGCCGCAACTGTCCATATCAGTGCCGCAACTGTCCATATCGGTGCCGCAACTGTCCATATCGGTGCCGCAACTATCCATATCAGTTCCGCAACTGTCCATATCAGTGCCGCAAATCATCCTCAGACTGATACTCAAAAAAGTATCAGTACGAGGATAACTGTTCCTATGAGTGCCGCAACTGTCCATATTGGTGCCGCAACTGTCCATATCAGTTCCGCAACTGTCCATATCAGTGCCGCAAATCATCCTCAGACTGATACTAAAAAAAGTATCAGTACGAGGATAACTGTTCCTATGAGTGCCGCAACTGTCCATATCGGTGCCGCAACTGTCCATATCAGTGCCGCAACTGTCCATATCGGTGCCGCAACTGTCCATATCGGTGCCGCAACTATCCATATCGGTGCCGCAACTGTCAATATCAGTGCCGCAACTGTCCATATCAGTGCCGCAACTGTCCATATCGGTGCCGCAACTATCCATATCAGTGCCGCAACTGTCCATATCATTGCCGAAACTATCCATATCGGTGCCGCAACTGTCAATATCGGTGCCGCAACTGTCCATATCAGTACCGCAACTGTCCATATCGGTGCCGCAACTGTCCATATCGGTGCCGCAAATCATCCTCAGACTGATACTCAAAAAGTATCAGTACGAGGATAACTGTTCCTATGAGTGCCGCAACTGTCAGTATCGGTGCCGCAACTGTCCATATCAGTGCCGCAAATCATCCTCAGACTGATACTAAAAAAAGTATCAGTACGAGGATAACTGTTCCTATGAGTGCCGCAACTGTCCATATCGGTGCCGCAACTGTCCATATCAGTGCCGCAAATCATCCTCAGACTGATACTCAAAAAAGTATCAGTACGAGGATAACTGTTCCTATGAGTGCCGCAACTGTCAGTATCGGTGCCGCAACTATCCATATCAGTGCCGCAACTGTCCATATCATTGCCGAAACTATCCATATCGGTGCCGCAACTGTCAATATCGGTGCCGCAACTGTCCATATCAGTACCGCAACTGTCCATATCGGTGCCGCAACTGTCCATATCGGTGCCGCAAATCATCCTCAGACTGATACTCAAAAAAGTATCAGTACGAGGATAACTGTTCCTATGAGTGCCGCAACTGTCAGTATCGGTGCCGCAACTGTCCATATCAGTGCCGCAAATCATCCTCAGACTGATACTAAAAAAGTATCAGTACGAGGATAACTGTTCCTATGAGTGCCGCAACTGTCCATATCGGTGCCGCAACTGTCCATATCAGTGCCGCAAATCATCCTCAGACTGATACTCAAAAAGTATCAGTACGAGGATAACTGTTCCTATGAGTGCCGCAACTGTCAGTATCGGTGCCGCAACTGTCCATATCGGTGCCGCAACTATCCATATCGGTGCCGCAACTGTCCATATCAGTGCCGCAACTGTCCATATCAGTGCCGCAACTGTCCATATCGGTGCCGCAACTGTCCATATCGGTGCCGCAACTATCCATATCGGTGCCGCAACTGTCCATATCGGTGCCGCAACTGTCCATATCAGTGCCGCAACTCTCCATATCCGTGCCGCAACTCTCCATATCGGTGCCGCAACTGTCCATATCGGTGCCGCAACTATCCATATCGGTGCCGCAACTGTCCATATCGGTGCCGCAACTATCCATATCAGTGCCGCAACTGTCCATATCAGTGCCGCAAATCATCCTCAGACTGATACTCAAAAAAGTATCAGTACGAGGATAACTGTTCCTATGAGTGCCGCAACTGTCCATATTGGTGCCGCAACTGTCCATATCAGTTCCGCAACTGTCCATATCAGTGCCGCAAATCATCCTCAGACTGATACTAAAAAAAGTATCAGTACGAGGATAACTGTTCCTATGAGTGCCGCAACTGTCCATATCGGTGCCGCAACTGTCCATATCAGTGCCGCAACTGTCCATATCGGTGCCGCAACTGTCCATATCGGTGCCGCAACTATCCATATCGGTGCCGCAACTGTCAATATCAGTGCCGCAACTGTCCATATCAGTGCCGCAACTGTCCATATCGGTGCCGCAACTATCCATATCAGTGCCGCAACTGTCCATATCATTGCCGAAACTATCCATATCGGTGCCGCAACTGTCAATATCGGTGCCGCAACTGTCCATATCAGTACCGCAACTGTCCATATCGGTGCCGCAACTGTCCATATCGGTGCCGCAAATCATCCTCAGACTGATACTCAAAAAAGTATCAGTACGAGGATAACTGTTCCTATGAGTGCCGCAACTGTCAGTATCGGTGCCGCAACTGTCCATATCAGTGCCGCAAATCATCCTCAGACTGATACTAAAAAAAGTATCAGTACGAGGATAACTGTTCCTATGAGTGCCGCAACTGTCCATATCGGTGCCGCAACTGTCCATATCAGTGCCGCAAATCATCCTCAGACTGATACTCAAAAAAGTATCAGTACGAGGATAACTGTTCCTATGAGTGCCGCAACTGTCAGTATCGGTGCCGCAACTATCCATATCAGTGCCGCAACTGTCCATATCATTGCCGAAACTATCCATATCGGTGCCGCAACTGTCAATATCGGTGCCGCAACTGTCCATATCAGTACCGCAACTGTCCATATCGGTGCCGCAACTGTCCATATCGGTGCCGCAAATCATCCTCAGACTGATACTCAAAAAAGTATCAGTACGAGGATAACTGTTCCTATGAGTGCCGCAACTGTCAGTATCGGTGCCGCAACTGTCCATATCAGTGCCGCAAATCATCCTCAGACTGATACTAAAAAAAGTATCAGTACGAGGATAACTGTTCCTATGAGTGCCGCAACTGTCCATATCGGTGCCGCAACTGTCCATATCAGTGCCGCAAATCATCCTCAGACTGATACTCAAAAAGTATCAGTACGAGGATAACTGTTCCTATGAGTGCCGCAACTGTCAGTATCGGTGCCGCAACTGTCCATATCGGTGCCGCAACTATCCATATCGGTGCCGCAACTGTCAATATCAGTGCCGCAACTGTCCATATCAGTGCCGCAACTGTCCATATCGGTGACGCAACTGTCTATATCGGTGCCGCAACAGTCCATATCGGTGCCGCAACTGTCCATATCGGTGCCGCAACTGTCAATATCAGTGCCGCAACTGTCCATATCCGTGCCGCAACTCTCCATATCGGTGCCGCAACTGTCCATATCGGTGCCGCAACTATCCATATCGGTGCCGCAACTGTCCATATCATTGCCGAAACTATCCATATCGGTGCCGCAACTGTCAATATCGGTGCCGCAACTGTCCATATCAGTACCGCAACTGTCCATATCGGTGCCGCAACTATCCATATCGGTGCCGCAACTATCCATATCGGTGCCGCAACTATCCTTATCAGTGCCGCAACTGTCCATATCAGTACCGCAACTGTCCATATCGGTGCCGCAAATCATCCTCAGACTTATACTCAAAAAAGTATCAGTACGAGGATAACTGTTCCTATGAGTGCCGCAACTGTCCATATCAGTGCCGCAACTGTCCATATCGGTGCCGCAACTGTCCATATCAGTGCCGCAACTATCCATATCGGTGCCGCAACTGTCCATATCAGTGCCGCAACTGTCCATAACAGTGCCGCAACTGTCCATATCGGTGTCGCAACGGTCCAAATCGGTGCCGCAACTATCCATATCAGTACCGCAACTGTCAATATCAGTGCCGCAACTGTCCATATCCGTGCCACAACTGTCCATATCGGTGCCGCAACTATCCTTATCAGTGCCGCAACTGTCCATATCAGTACCGCAACTGTCCATATCGGTGCCGCAACTATCCATATCGGTGCCGCAACTATCCATATCAGCGCCGCAACTGTCCATATCATTGCCGAAACTATTCATATCGGTGCCGCAACTGTCAATATCGGTGCCGCAACTGTCCATATCAGTACCGCAACTGTCCATATCGGTGCCGCAACTATCCATATCGGTGCCGCAACTATCCATATCGGTGCCGCAACTATCCTTATCAGTGCCGCAACTGTCCATATCAGTACCGCAACTGTCCATATCGGTGCCGCAAATCATCCTCAGACTGATACTCAAAAAGTATCAGTACGAGGATAACTGTTCCTATGAGTGCCGCAACTGTCCATATCGGTGCCGCAACTATCCATATCGGTGCCGCAACTGTCCATATCGGTGCCGCAACTGTCCATATCGGTGCCGCAACTGTCCATATCGGTGCAGCAACTGTCCGTATCGGTGCCGCAATTGTCCATATCGGTGCCGCAACTATCCATATCAGTGCCGCAACTGTCCATATCAGTGCCGCAACTGTCCATATCGGTGCCGCAACTGTCCATATCGGTGCCGCAACTATCCATATCAGTTCCGCAACTGTCCATATCAGTGCCGCAAATCATCCTCAGACTGATACTCAAAAAAGTATCAGTACGAGGATAACTGTTCCTATGAGTGCCGCAACTGTCCATATTGGTGCCGCAACTGTCCATATCAGTTCCGCAACTGTCCATATCAGTGCCGCAAATCATCCTCAGACTGATACTCAAAAAAGTATCAGTACGAGGATAACTGTTCCTATGAGTGCCGCAACTGTCCATATCGGTGCCGCAACTGTCCATATCAGTGCCGCAAATCATCCTCAGACTGATACTCAAAAAGTATCAGTACGAGGATAACTGTTCCTATGAGTGCCGCAACTGTCAGTATCGGTGCCGCAACTGTCCATATCGGTGCCGCAACTATCCATATCGGTGCCGCAACTGTCAATATCAGTGCCGCAACTGTCCATATCAGTGCCGCAACTGTCCATATCGGTGCCGCAACAATCCATATCAGTGCCGCAACTGTCCATATCATTGCCGAAACTATCCATATCGGTGCCGCAACTGTCAATATCGGTGCCGCAACTGTCCATATCAGTACCGCAACTGTCCATATCGGTGCCGCAACTGTCCATATCGGTGCCGCAAATCATCCTCAGACTGATACTCAAAAAGTATCAGTACGAGGATAACTGTTCCTATGAGTGCCGCAACTGTCAGTATCGGTGCCGCAACTGTCCATATCAGTGCCGCAAATCATCCTCAGACTGATACTAAAAAAGTATCAGTACGAGGATAACTGTTCCTATGAGTGCCGCAACTGTCCATATCGGTGCCGCAACTGTCCATATCAGTGCCGCAAATCATCCTCAGACTGATACTCAAAAAAGTATCAGTACGAGGATAACTGTTCCTATGAGTGCCGCAACTGTCAGTATCGGTGCCGCAACTATCCATATCAGTGCCGCAACTGTCCATATCATTGCCGAAACTATCCATATCGGTGCCGCAACTGTCAATATCGGTGCCGCAACTGTCCATATCAGTACCGCAACTGTCCATATCGGTGCCGCAACTGTCCATATCGGTGCCGCAAATCATCCTCAGACTGATACTCAAAAAAGTATCAGTACGAGGATAACTGTTCCTATGAGTGCCGCAACTGTCAGTATCGGTGCCGCAACTGTCCATATCAGTGCCGCAAATCATCCTCAGACTGATACTAAAAAAAGTATCAGTACGAGGATAACTGTTCCTATGAGTGCCGCAACTGTCCATATCGGTGCCGCAACTGTCCATATCAGTGCCGCAAATCATCCTCAGACTGATACTCAAAAAGTATCAGTACGAGGATAACTGTTCCTATGAGTGCCGCAACTGTCAGTATCGGTGCCGCAACTGTCCATATCGGTGCCGCAACTATCCATATCGGTGCTGCAACTGTCAATATCAGTGCCGCAACTGTCCATATCAGTGCCGCAACTGTCCATATCGGTGACGCAACTGTCTATATCGGTGCCGCAACAGTCCATATCGGTGCCGCAACTGTCCATATCGGTGCCGCAACTGTCAATATCAGTGCCGCAACTGTCCATATCCGTGCCGCAACTCTCCATATCGGTGCCGCAACTGTCCATATCGGTGCCGCAACTATCCATATCGGTGCCGCAACTGTCCATATCAGTGCCGCAACTGTCCATATCAGTGCCGCAACTATCCATATCGGTTCCGCAACTGTCAATATCAGTGCCGCAACTGTCCATATCCGTGCCGCAACTCTCCATATCGGTGCCGCAACTATCCATATCGGTGCCGCAACTATCCATATCAGTGCCGCAACTGTCCATATCATTGCCGAAACTATCCATATCGGTGCCGCAACTGTCAATATCGGTGCCGCAACTATCCATATCAGTACCGCAACTGTCCATATCGGTGCCGCAACTGTCCATATCGGTGCCGCAACTGTCCATATCGGTGCCGCAACTGTCCATATCGGTGCCGCAACTGTCCATATCGGTGCCGCAACTGTCCGTATCGGTGCCGCAACTGTCCATATCGGTGCCGCAACTATCCATATCGGTGCCGCAACTGTCAATATCAGTGCCGCAACTGTCCATATCAGTGCCGCAACTGTCCATATCGGTGCCGCAACTGTCCATATCGGTGCCGCAACTGTCCATATCGGTGCCGCAACTATCCATATCAGTGCCGCAACTGTCCATATCAGTGCCGCAACTGTCCATATCGGTGCCGCAACTATCCATATCGGTGCCGCAACTATCCATATCGGTGCCGCAACTGTCCATATCATTGCCGAAACTATCCATATCGGTGCCGCAACTGTCAATATCGGTGCCGCAACTGTCCATATCAGTACCGCAACTGTCCATATCGGTGCCGCAACTGTCCATATCAGTGCCGCAACTGTCCATATCGGTGCCGCAACTGTCCATATCAGTGCCGCAACTATCCATATCGGTGCCGCAACTATCCATATCAGTGCCGCAACTGTCCATAACAGTGCCGCAACTGTCCATATCGGTGCCGCAACTGTCCATATCCGTGCCGCAACTGTCCATATCGGTGCCGCAACTATCCTTATCAGTGCCGCAACTGTCCATATCAGTACCGCAACTGTCCATATCAGTGCCGCAACTGTCCATATCAGTGCCGCAACTATCCATATCGGTTCCGCAACTGTCAATATCAGTGCCGCAACTGTCCATATCAGTGCCGCAACTATCCATATCGGTTCCGCAACTGTCAATATCAGTGCCGCAACTGTCCATATCCGTGCCGCAACTCTCCATATCGGTGCCGCAACTATCCATATCGGTGCCGCAACTATCCATATCAGTGCCGCAACTGTCCATATCATTGCCGAAACTATCCATATCGGTGCCGCAACTGTCAATATCGGTGCCGCAACTGTCCATATCAGTACCGCAACTGTCCATATCGGTGCCGCAACTGTCCATATCGGTGCCGCAACTGTCCATATCGGTGCCGCAACTGTCCATATCGGTGCCGCAACTATCCATATCGGTGCCGCAACTGTCCATATCAGTGCCGCAACTGTCCATAACAGTGCCGCAACTGTCCATATCGGTGCCGCAACTGTCCATATCCGTGCCGCAACTGTCCATATCGGTGCCGCAACTATCCTTATCAGTGCCGCAACTGTCCATATCAGTACCGCAACTGTCCATATCGGTGCCGCAACTATCCATATCGGTGCCGCAACTATCCATATCGGTGCCGCAACTGTCCATATCATTGCCGAAACTATCCATATCGGTGCCGCAACTGTCTATATCGGTGCCGCAACTATCCATATCAGTGCCGCAACTGTCCATATCAGTGCCGCAACTGTCCATATCGGTGCCGCAACTGTCCATATCGGTGCCGCAACTGTCCATATCGGTGCCGCAACTATCCATATCAGTGCCGCAACTGTCCATATCAGTGCCGCAAATCATCCTCAGACTGATACTCAAAAAAAGTATCAGTACGAGGATAACTGTTCCTATGAGTGCCGCAACTGTCCATATCGGTGCCGCAACTGTCCATATCAGTGCCGCAAATCATCCTCAGACTGATACTCAAAAAAGTATCAGTACGAGGATAACTGTTCCTATGAGTGCCGCAACTGTCAGTATCGGTGCCGCAACTGTCCATATCGGTGCCGCAACTATCCATATCGGTGCCGCAACTGTCAATATCAGTGCCGCAACTGTCCATATCAGTGCCGCAACTGTCCATATCGGTGACGCAACTGTCTATATCGGTGCCGCAACTGTCAATATCAGTGCCGCAACTGTCCATATCCGTGCCGCAACTCTCCATATCGGTGCCGCAACTGTCCATATCGGTGCCGCAACTATCCATATCGGTGCCGCAACTGTCCATATCGGTGCCGCAACTGTCCATATCAGTGCCGCAACTGTCCATATCAGTGCCGCAACTGTCAATATCAGTGCCGCAACTGTCCATATCGGTGCCGCAACTATCCATATCGGTGCCGCAACTGTCCATATCGGTGCCGCAACTATCCATATCAGTGCCGCAACTGTCCATATCATTGCCGAAACTATCCATATCGGTGCCGCAACTGTCAATATCGGTGCCGCAACTGTCCATATCAGTACCGCAACTGTCCATATCATTGCCGAAACTATCCATATCGGTGCCGCAACTGTCAATATCGGTGCCGCAACTGTCCATATCAGTACCGCAACTGTCCATATCGGTGCCGCAACTATCCATATCGGTGCCGCAACTATCCATATCGGTGCCGCAACTATCCATATCAGTGCCGCAACTGTCCATATCAGTGCCGCAAATGTCCATATCAGTGCCGCAAATCATCCTCAGACTGATACTCAAAAAGTATCAGTACGAGGATAACTGTTCGTATGAGTGCCGCAACTGTCCATATCAGTGCCGCAACTGTCCATATCGGTGCCGCAACTGTCCATATCAGTGCCGCAACTGTCCATATCGGTGCCGCAACTGTCCATATCGGTGCCGCAACTGTCCATATCGGTGCCGCAACTGTCCGTATCGGTGCCGCAACTGTCCATATCGGTGCCGCAACTATCCATATCGGTGCCGCAACTGTCCATATCAGTGCCGCAACTGTCCATAACAGTGCCGCAACTGTCCATATCGGTGCCGCAACTGTCCATATCAGTGCCGCAACTGTCCATATCGGTGCCGCAACTATCCATATCAGTGCCGCAACTATCCATATCAGTGCCGCAACTGTCCATATCATTGCCGAAACTATCCATATCGGTGCCGCAACTGTCCATATCAGTACCGCAACTGTCCATATCAGTGCCGCAACTGTCCATATCAGTGCCGCAACTGTCCATATCGGTGCCGCAACTGTCCATATCGGTGCCGCAACTATCCATATCAGTGCCGCAACTGTCCATATCAGTGCCGCAAATGTCCATATCAGTGCCGCAAATCATCCTCAGACTGATACTCAAAAACATATCAGTACGAGGATAACTGTTCGTATGAGTGCCGCAAATGTCAATATCAGTGCCGCAACTGTCCATAACAGTGCCGCAACTGTCCATATCGGTGCCGCAACTGTCCATATCAGTTCCGCAAATGTCCATATCAGTGCCGCAAATCATCCTCAGACTGATACTCAAAAACATATCAGTACGAGGATAACTGTTCGTATGAGTGCCGCAAATGTCAATATCAGTGCCGCAACTGTCCATAACAGTGCCGCAACTGTCCATATCGGTGCCGCAACTGTCCATATCGGTGCCGCAACTGTCCATATCGGTGCCGCAACTGTCCATATCGGTGCCGCAACTGTCCATATCGGTGCCGCAACTATCCATATCGGTGCCGCAACTGTCCATATCAGTGCCGCAACTGTCCATAACAGTGCCGCAACTGTCCATATCATTGCCGAAACTATCCATATCGGTGCCGCAACTGTCAATATCGGTGCCGCAACTGTCAATATCGGTGCCGCAACTATCCATATCGGTGCCGCAACTGTCCATATCAGTGCCGCAACTGTCCATATCAGTGCCGCAACTGTCCATATCAGTGCCGCAACTGTCCATATCAGTGCCGCAACTGTCAATATCAGTGCCGCAACTGTCCATATCAGTACCGCAACTGTCCATATCGGTGCCGCAACTGTCCATATCGGTGCCGCAACTGTCCATATCGGTGCCGCAACTGTCCATATCGGTGCCGCAACTGTCCATATCGGTGCCGCAACTGTCCATATCGGTGCCGCAACTGTCCATATCGGTGCCGCAACTGTCCATATCGGTGCCGCAACTGTCCATATCGGTGCCGCAACCATCAATATCAGTGCCGCAACTTTCCATAACAGTGCCGCGAATGTCCATATCGGTGCCGCAAATGTGAATATCAGTGCCGCAACTGTCCATATCGGTGCCGCAACTATCCATATCAGTGCCGCAACTGTCCATATCAGTGCCGCAACTGTCCATATCGGTGCCGCAACTATCCATATCGGTGCCGCAACTATCCATATCGGTGCCGCAACTGTCCATATCATTGCCGAAACTATCCATATCGGTGCCGCAACTGTCAATATCGGTGCCGCAACTGTCCATATCAGTGCCGCAAATGTCCATATCAGTGCCGCAACTGTCCATATCAGTGCCGCAACTGTCCATATCGGTGCCGCAACTGTCCATATCAGTGCCGCAACTGTCCATATCAGTACCGCAACTGTCCATATCAGTGCCGCAAATCATCCTCAGACTGATACTCAAAAAGTATCAGTACGAGGATAACTGTTCCTATGAGTGCCGCAACTGTCCATATCGGTGCCGCAAATGTCCATATCAGTGCCGCAAATCATCCTCAGACTGATACTCAAAAAAGTATCAGTACGAGGATAACTGTTCCTATGAGTGCCGCAACTGTCAGTATCGGTGCCGCAACTGTCCATATCGGTGCCGCAACTATCCATATCGGTGCCGCAACTGTCAATATCAGTGCCGCAACTGTCCATATCAGTGCCGCAACTGTCCATATCGGTGACGCAACTGTCTATATCGGTGCCGCAACTGTCAATATCAGTGCCGCAACTGTCCATATCCGTGCCGCAACTATCCATATCGGTGCAGCAACTATCCATATCAGTGCCGCAACTGTCCATATCGGTGCCGCAACTATCCATATCAGTGCCGCAACTGTCCATATCATTGCCGAAACTATCCATATCGGTGCCGCAACTGTCAATATCGGTGCCGCAACTGTCCATATCAGTACCGCAACTGTCCATATCATTGCCGAAACTATCCATATCGGTGCCGCAACTGTCAATATCGGTGCCGCAACTGTCAATATCGGTGCCGCAACTATCCATATCGGTGCCGCAACTGTCCATATCAGTGCCGCAACTGTCCATATCAGTGCCGCAACTCTCCATATCGGTGCCGCAACTATCCATATCGGTGCAGCAACTATCCATATCAGTGCCGCAACTGTCCATATCATTGCCGAAACTATCCATATCGGTGCCGCAACTGTCAATATCGGTGCCGCAACTGTCCATATCAGTACCGCAACTGTCCATATCGGTGCCGCAACTATCCATATCGGTGCCGCAACTATCCATATCGGTGCCGCAACTATCCTTATCAGTGCCGCAACTGTCCATATCAGTACCGCAACTGTCCATATCGGTGCCGCAACTATCCATATCGGTGCCGCAACTATCCATATCAGTGCCGCAACTGTCCATATCATTGCCGAAACTATCCATATCGGTGCCGCAACTGTCCATATCAGTACCGCAACTGTCCATATCAGTGCCGCAACTGTCCATATCGGTGCCGCAACTGTCCATATCGGTGCCGCAACTGTCCATATCGGTGCCGCAACTGTCCATATCGGTGCCGCAACTGTCCGTATCGGTGCCGCAACTGTCCATATCGGTGCCGCAACTATCCATATTGGTGCCGCAACTGTCCATATCAGTGCCGCAACTGTCCATAACAGTGCCGCAACTGTCCATATCGGTGCCGCAACTGTCCATATCAGTGCCGCAACTGTCCATATCGGTGCCGCAACTATCCATATCGGTGCCGCAACTATCCATATCAGTGCCGCAACTGTCCATATCATTGCCGAAACTATCCATATCGGTGCCGCAACTGTCCATATCAGTACCGCAACTGTCCATATCAGTGCCGCAACTGTCCATATCAGTGCCGCAACTATCCATATCGGTGCCGCAACTGTCCATATCGGTGCCGCAACTATCCATATCAGTTCCGCAACTGTCCATATCAGTTCCGCAACTGTCCATATCGGTGCCGCAAATTAAACTGTCCATATCGGTGCCGCAACTGTCCGTATCGGTGCCGCAACTGTCCATATCGGTGCCGCAACTATCCATATCGGTGCCGCAACTGTCCATATCAGTGCCGCAACTGTCCATATCAGTGCCGCAAATCATCCTCAGACTGATACTCAAAAAGTATCAGTACGAGGATAACTGTTCGTATGAGTGCCGCAACTGTCCATATCAGTGCCGCAACTGTCCATAACAGTGCCGCAACTGTCCATATCGGTGCCGCAACTGTCCATATCGGTGCCGCAACTGTCCATATCGGTGCCGCAACTGTCCGTATCGGTGCCGCAACTGTCCATATCGGTGCCGCAACTATCCATATCGGTGCCGCAACTGTCCATATCAGTGCCGCAACTGTCCATAACAGTGCCGCAACTGTCCATATCATTGCCGAAACTATCCATATCGGTGCCGCAACTGTCAATATCGGTGCCGCAACTGTCAATATCGGTGCCGCAACTATCCATATCGGTGCCGCAACTGTCCATATCAGTGCCGCAACTGTCCATATCAGTGCCGCAACTCTCCATATCGGTGCCGCAACTGTCCATATCAGTGCCGCAACTGTCAATATCAGTGCCGCAACTGTCCATATCAGTACCGCAACTGTCCATATCGGTGCCGCAACTGTCCATATCGGTGCCGCAACTGTCCATATCGGTGCCGCAACTGTCCATATCGGTGCCGCAACTGTCCATATCGGTGCCGCAACTGTCCATATCGGTGCCGCAACTGTCCGTATCGGTGCCGCAACTGTCCATATCGGTGCCGCAACTATCCATATCGGTGCCGCAACTGTCCATATCAGTGCCGCAACTGTCCATAACAGTGCCGCAACTGTCCATATCGGTGCCGCAACTGTCCATATCCGTGCCGCAACTGTCCATATCGGTGCCGCAACTATCCTTATCAGTGCCGCAACTGTCCATATCAGTACCGCAACTGTCCATATCGGTGCCGCAACTATCCATATCGGTGCCGCAACTATCCATATCGGTGCCGCAACTGTCCATATCATTGCCGAAACTATCCATATCGGTGCCGCAACTGTCAATATCGGTGCCGCAACTGTCCATATCAGTACCGCAACTGTCCATATCAGTGCCGCAACTGTCCATATCAGTGCCGCAACTGTCCATATCGGTGCCGCAACTGTCCATATCGGTGCCGCAACTATCCATATCAGTTCCGCAACTGTCCATATCAGTGCCGCAAATCATCCTCAGACTGATACTCAAAAAGTATCAGTACGAGGATAACTGTTCCTATGAGTGCCGCAACTGTCCATATCGGTGCCGCAACTGTCCATATCAGTGCCGCAAATCATCCTCAGACTGATACTCAAAAAAGTATCAGTACGAGGATAACTGTTCCTATGAGTGCCGCAACTGTCAGTATCGGTGCCGCAACTGTCCATATCGGTGCCGCAACTATCCATATCGGTGCCGCAACTGTCAATATCAGTGCCGCAACTGTCCATATCAGTGCCGCAACTGTCCATATCGGTGACGCAACTGTCTATATCGGTGCCGCAACTGTCAATATCAGTGCCGCAACTGTCCATATCCGTGCCGCAACTATCCATATCGGTGCAGCAACTATCCATATCAGTGCCGCAACTGTCCATATCGGTGCCGCAACTATCCATATCAGTGCCGCAACTGTCCATATCATTGCCGAAACTATCCATATCGGTGCCGCAACTGTCAATATCGGTGCCGCAACTGTCCATATCAGTACCGCAACTGTCCATATCATTGCCGAAACTATCCATATCGGTGCCGCAACTGTCAATATCGGTGCCGCAACTGTCAATATCGGTGCCGCAACTATCCATATCGGTGCCGCAACTGTCCATATCAGTGCCGCAACTGTCCATATCAGTGCCGCAACTCTCCATATCGGTGCCGCAACTATCCATATCGGTGCAGCAACTATCCATATCAGTGCCGCAACTGTCCATATCATTGCCGAAACTATCCATATCGGTGCCGCAACTGTCAATATCGGTGCCGCAACTGTCCATATCAGTACCGCAACTGTCCATATCGGTGCCGCAACTATCCATATCGGTGCCGCAACTATCCATATCGGTGCCGCAACTATCCTTATCAGTGCCGCAACTGTCCATATCAGTACCGCAACTGTCCATATCGGTGCCGCAACTATCCATATCGGTGCCGCAACTATCCATATCAGTGCCGCAACTGTCCATATCATTGCCGAAACTATCCATATCGGTGCCGCAACTGTCCATATCAGTACCGCAACTGTCCATATCAGTGCCGCAACTGTCCATATCGGTGCCGCAACTGTCCATATCGGTGCCGCAACTGTCCATATCGGTGCCGCAACTGTCCATATCGGTGCCGCAACTGTCCGTATCGGTGCCGCAACTGTCCATATCGGTGCCGCAACTATCCATATTGGTGCCGCAACTGTCCATATCAGTGCCGCAACTGTCCATATCAGTGCCGCAACTGTCCATATCGGTGCCGCAACTGTCCATATCAGTGCCGCAACTGTCCATATCGGTGCCGCAACTATCCATATCGGTGCCGCAACTATCCATATCAGTGCCGCAACTGTCCATATCATTGCCGAAACTATCCATATCGGTGCCGCAACTGTCCATATCAGTACCGCAACTGTCCATATCGGTGCCGCAACTATCCATATCAGTACCGCAACTGTCCATATCGGTGCCGCAACTGTCCATATCGGTGCCGCAACTATCCATATCAGTGCCGCAACTGTCCATATCAGTGCCGCAACTGTCCATATCAGTGCCGCAAATCATCCTCAGACTGATACTCAAAAAAAGTATCAGTACGAGGATAACTGTTCGTATGAGTGCCGCAACTGTCCATATCAGTGCCGCAACTGTCCATAACAGTGCCGCAACTGTCCATATCGGTGCCGCAACTGTCCATATCAGTGCCGCAACTGTCCATATCAGTGCCGCAAATCATCCTCAGACTGATACTCAAAAAAGTATCAGTACGAGGATAACTGTTCGTATGAGTGCCGCAACTGTCCATATCAGTGCCGCAACTGTCCATAACAGTGCCGCAACTGTCCATATCGGTGCCGCAACTGTCCATATCGGTGCCGCAACTGTCCATATCGGTGCCGCAACTATCCATATCGGTGCCGCAACTGTCCATATCGGTGCCGCAACTATCCATATCGGTGCCGCAACTGTCCATATCAGTGCCGCAACTGTCCATAACAGTGCCGCAACTGTCCATATCGGTGCCGCAACTGTCCATATCGGTGCCGCAACTGTCCATATCGGTGCCGCAACTATCCTTATCAGTGCCGCAACTGTCCATATCAGTACCGCAACTGTCCATATCGGTGCCGCAACTATCCATATCGGTGCCGCAACTATCCATATCAGTGCCGCAACTGTCCATATCATTGCCGAAACTATCCATATCGGTGCCGCAACTGTCAATATCGGTGCCGCAACTGTCCATATCAGTACCGCAACTGTCCATATCAGTGCCGCAACTGTCCATATCGGTGCCGCAACTGTCCATATCGGTGCCGCAACTATCCATATCAGTGCCGCAACTGTCCATATCAGTGCCGCAAATCATCCTCAGACTGATACTCAAAAAAGTATCAGTACGAGGATAACTGTTCGTATGAGTGCCGCAACTGTCCATATCGGTGCCGCAACTGTCCATATCAGTGCCGCAAATCATCCTCAGACTGATACTCAAAAAAGTATCAGTACGAGGATAACTGTTCGTATGAGTGCCGCAACTGTCCATATCAGTGCCGCAACTGTCCATATCGGTGCCGCAACTGTCCATATCGGTGCCGCAACTGTCCATATCTGTGCCGCAACTGTCCATATCGGTGCCGCAACTGTCCATATCGGTGCCGCAACTATCCATATCGGTGCCGCAACTGTCCATATCAGTGCCGCAACTGTCCATATCAGTGCCGCAAATCATCCTCAGACTGATACTCAAAAAAGTATCAGTACGAGGATAACTGTTCGTATGAGTGCCGCAACTGTCCATATCAGTGCCGCAACTGTCCATAACAGTGCCGCAACTGTCCATATCGGTGCCACAACTGTCCATATCAGTTCCGCAACTGTCCATATCAGTGCCGCAAATCATCCTCAGACTGATACTCAAAAAGTATCAGTACGAGGATAACTGTTCGTATGAGTGCCGCAACTGTCCATATCAGTGCCGCAACTGTCCATAACAGTGCCGCAACTGTCCATATCGGTGCCGCAACTGTCCATATCGGTGCCGCAACTGTCCATATCGGTGCCGCAACTGTCCATATCGGTGCCGCAACTGTCCATATCGGTGCCGCAACTATCCATATCGGTGCCGCAACTGTCCATATCAGTGCCGCAACTGTCCATATCAGTGCCGCAAATCATCCTCAGACTGATACTCAAAAAGTATCAGTACGAGGATAACTGTTCGTATGAGTGCCGCAACTGTCCATATCAGTGCCGCAACTGTCCATAACAGTGCCGCAACTGTCCATATCGGTGCCGCAACTGTCCATATCGGTGCCGCAACTATCCATATCGGTGCCGCAACTGTCCATATCAGTGCCGCAACTGTCCATATCAGTGCCGCAACTATCCATATCGGTGCCGCAACTATCCATATCGGTGCCGCAACTATCCTTATCAGTGCCGCAACTGTCCATATCAGTACCGCAACTGTCCATATCGGTGCCGCAACTGTCCATATCATTGCCGAAACTATCCATATCGGTGCCGCAACTGTCAATATCCGTGCCGCAACTGTCCATATCGGTGTCGCAACTATCCATATCGGTGCCGCAACTGTCCATATCGGTGCCGCAACTGTCCATATCGGTGCCGCAACTGTCCATATCGGTGCCGCAACTGTCCATATCGGTGCCGCAACTATCCATATCGGTGCCGCAACTATCCATATCAGTGCCGCAACTGTCCATATCATTGCCGAAACTATCCATATCGGTGCCGCAACTATCCATATCAGTGCCGCAACTGTCCATATCAGTGCCGCAACTGTCCATATCGGTGCCGCAACTATCCATATCGGTGCCGCAACTGTCCATATCGGTGCCGCAACTATCCATATCAGTACCGCAACTGTCCATATCGGTGCCGCAACTGTCCATATCGGTGCCGCAACTATCCATATCGGTGCCGCAACTGTCCATATCGGTGCCGCAACTGTCCATATCGGTGCCGCAACTATCCATATCAGTGCCGCAACTGTCCATATCAGTGCCGCAACTGTCCATATCAGTGCCGCAAATCATCCTCAGACTGATACTCAAAAAAGTATCAGTACGAGGATAACTGTTCGTATGAGTGCCGCAACTGTCCATATCAGTGCCGCAACTGTCCATAACAGTGCCGCAACTGTCCATATCGGTGCCGCAACTGTCCATATCGGTGCCGCAACTATCCATATCGGTGCCGCAACTGTCCATATCAGTGCCGCAACTGTCCATAACAGTGCCGCAAATCATCCTCAGATTGATACTCTGAAAAGTATCAGTACGAGGATAACTGTTCGTATGAGTGCCGCAACTGTCCATATCAGTGCCGCAACTGTCCATAACAGTGCCGCAACTGTCCATATCGGTGCCGCAACTGTCCATATCGGTGCCGCAACTGTCCATATCAGTGCCGCAACTGTCCATATCGGTGCCGCAACTGTCCATATCGGTGCCGCAACTATCCATATCGGTGCCGCAACTGTCCATATCAGTGCCGCAACTGTCCATAACAGTGCCGCAACTGTCCATATCATTGCCGAAACTATCCATATCGGTGCCGCAACTGTCAATATCGGTGCCGCAACTGTCAATATCGGTGCCGCAACTATCCATATCAGTGCCGCAACTGTCCATATCGGTGCCGCAACTGTCCATATCAGTGCCGCAACTGTCCATATCGGTGCCGCAACTATCCATATCGGTGCCGCAACTATCCATATCAGTGCCGCAACTGTCCATATCAGTGCCGCAACTATCCATATCGGTGCCGCAACTGTCCATATCAGTGCCGCAACTGTCCATATCAGTGCCGCAACTGTCCATATCAGTGCCGCAACTATCCATATCGGTGCCGCAACTGTCCATATCGGTGCCGCAACTATCCATATCAGTACCGCAACTGTCCATATCAGTGCCGCAACTGTCCATATCGGTGCCGCAACTGTCCATATCGGTGCCGCACTGTCGTATCGGTGCCGCAACTGTCCATATCGGTGCCGCAACTATCCATATCGGTGCCGCAACTGTCCATATCGGTGCCGCAACTGTCCATATCAGTGCCGCAAATCATCCTCAGACTGATACTCAAAAAAGTATCAGTACGAGGATAACTGTTCGTATGAGTGCCGCAACTGTCCATATCAGTGCCGCAACTGTCCATATCAGTGCCGCAACTGTCCATATCGGTGCCGCAACTGTCCATATCGGTGCCGCAACTATCCATATCGGTGCCGCAACTGTCCATATCGGTGCCGCAAATGTCCATATCAGTGCCGCAAATCATCCTCAGACTGATACTCAAAAGTATCAGTACGAGGATAACTGTTCGTATGAGTGCCGCAACTGTCCATATCAGTGCCGCAACTGTCCATATCGGTGCCGCAACTGTCCATATCGGTGCCGCAACTGTCCATATCAGTGCCGCAACTGTCCATATCGGTGCCGCAACTGTCCATATCGGTGCCGCAACTGTCCATATCGGTGCCGCAACTATCCATATCAGTGCCGCAACTGTCCATATCAGTGCCGCAACTGTCCATAACAGTGCCGCAACTGTCCATATCATTGCCGAAACTATCCATATCGGTGCCGCAACTGTCAATATCGGTGCCGCAACTGTCAATATCGGTGCCGCAACTATCCATATCAGTGCCGCAACTGTCCATATCAGTGCCGCAACTGTCCATATCAGTGCCGCAACTATCCATATCGGTGCCGCAACTGTCCATATCAGTGCCGCAACTGTCCAATATCAGTGCCGCAACTGTCCATATCAGTACCGCAACTGTCCATATCGGTGCCGCAACTATCCATATCGGTGCCGCAACTGTCCATATCGGTGCCGCAACTGTCCATATCGGTGCCGCAACTGTCCATATCGGTGCCGCAACTGTCCATATCGGTGCCGCAACTGTCCATATCAGTGCCGCAACTGTCCATATCGGTGCCGCAACTATCCATATCGGTGCCGCAACTGTCCATATCAGTGCCGCAACTGTCCATAACAGTGCCGCAACTGTCCATATCGGTGCCGCAACTGTCCATATCGGTGCCGCAACTGTCCATATCGGTGCCGCAACTGTCCATATCGGTGCCGCAACTATCCATATCGGTGCCGCAACTATCCATATCGGTGCCGCAACTGTCCATATCAGTGCCGCAACTGTCCATATCAGTGCCGCAAATCATCCTCAGACTGATACTCAAAAAAGTATCAGTACGAGGATAACTGTTCGTATGAGTGCCGCAACTGTCCATATCAGTGCCGCAACTATCCATAACAGTGCCGCAACTGTCCATATCGGTGCCGCAACTGTCCATATCGGTGCCGCAACTATCCATATCGGTGCCGCAACTGTCCATATCAGTGCCGCAACTGTCCATATCAGTGCCGCAAATCATCCTCAGATTGATACTCAAAAAGTATCAGTACGAGGATAACTGTTCGTATGAGTGCCGCAACTGTCCATATCAGTGCCGCAACTGTCCATATCGGTGCCGCAACTGTCCATATCGGTGCCGCAACTGTCCATATCAGTGCCGCAACTGTACCATATCGGTGCCGCAACTGTCCGTATCGGTGCCGCAACTGTCCATATCGGTGCCGCAACTATCCATATCGGTGCCGCAACTGTCCATATCAGTGCCGCAACTGTCCATAACAGTGCCGCAACTGTCCATATCATTGCCGAAACTATCCATATCGGTGCCGCAACTGTCAATATCGGTGCCGCAACTGTCAATATCGGTGCCGCAACTATCCATATCGGTGCCGCAACTGTCCATATCAGTGCCGCAACTGTCCATATCGGTGCCGCAACTCTCCATATCGGTGCCGCAACTGTCCATATCAGTGCCGCAACTGTCCATATCGGTGCCGCAACTATCCATATCAGTACCGCAACTGTCCATATCGGTGCCGCAACTGTCCATATCGGTGCCGCAACTGTCCATATCGGTGCCGCAACTGTCCATATCGGTGCCGCAACTGTCCATATCGGTGCCGCAACTGTCCATATCGGTGCCGCAACTGTCCGTATCGGTGCCGCAACTGTCCATATCGGTGCCGCAACTATCCATATCGGTGCCGCAACTGTCCATATCAGTGCCGCAACTGTCCATATCAGTGCCGCAACTGTCCATATCGGTGCCGCAACTGTCCATATCCGTGCCGCAACTGTCCATATCGGTGCCGCAACTATCCTTATCAGTGCCGCAACTGTCCATATCAGTACCGCAACTATCCATATCGGTGCCGCAACTATCCATATCGGTGCCGCAACTATCCATATCGGTGCCGCAACTGTCCATATCATTGCCGAAACTATCCATATCGGTGCCGCAACTGTCCATATCGGTGCCGCAACTGTCCATATCAGTACCGCAACTGTCCATATCAGTGCCGCAACTGTCCATATCAGTGCCGCAACTGTCCATATCGGTGCCGCAACTGTCCATATCGGTGCCGCAACTATCCATATCAGTGCCGCAACTGTCCATATCAGTGCCGCAAATCATCCTCAGACTGATACTCAAAAAGTATCAGTACGAGGATAACTGTTCCTATGATGGTGCCGCAACTGTCCATATCGGTGCCGCAACTGTCCATATCAGTGCCGCAAATCATCCTCAGACTGATACTCAAAAAAGTATCAGTACGAGGATAACTGTTCCTATGAGTGCCGCAACTGTCAGTATCGGTGCCGCAACTGTCCATATCGGTGCCGCAACTATCCATATCGGTGCCGCAACTGTCAATATCAGTGCCGCAACTGTCCATATCAGTGCCGCAACTGTCCATATCGGTGACGCAACTGTCTATATCGGTGCCGCAACTGTCAATATCAGTGCTGCAACTGTCCATATCCGTGCCGCAACTATCCATATCGGTGCAGCAACTATCCATATCAGTGCCGCAACTGTCCATATCGGTGCCGCAACTATCCATATCAGTGCCGCAACTGTCCATATCATTGCCGAAACTATCCATATCGGTGCCGCAACTGTCAATATCGGTGCCGCAACTGTCCATATCAGTACCGCAACTGTCCATATCATTGCCGAAACTATCCATATCGGTGCCGCAACTGTCAATATCGGTGCCGCAACTGTCAATATCGGTGCCGCAACTATCCATATCGGTGCCGCAACTGTCCATATCAGTGCCGCAACTGTCCATATCAGTGCCGCAACTCTCCATATCGGTGCCGCAACTATCCATATCGGTGCAGCAACTATCCATATCAGTGCCGCAACTGTCCATATCATTGCCGAAACTATCCATATCGGTGCCGCAACTGTCAATATCGGTGCCGCAACTGTCCCATATCAGTACCGCAACTGTCCATATCGGTGCCGCAACTATCCATATCGGTGCCGCAACTATCCATATCGGTGCCGCAACTATCCTTATCAGTGCCGCAACTGTCCATATCAGTACCACAACCGTCCATATCGGTGCCGCAACTATCCATATCGGTGCCGCAACTATCCATATCAGTGCCGCAACTGTCCATATCATTGCCGAAACTATCCATATCGGTGCCGCAACTGTCCATATCAGTACCGCAACTGTCCATATCAGTGCCGCAACTGTCCATATCGGTGCCGCAACTGTCCATATCGGTGCCGCAACTGTCCATATCGGTGCCGCAACTGTCCATATCGGTGCCGCAACTGTCCGTATCGGTGCCGCAACTGTCCATATCGGTGCCGCAACTATCCATATTGGTGCCGCAACTGTCCATATCAGTGCCGCAACTGTCCATATCAGTGCCGCAACCGTCCATATCGGTGCCGCAACTATCCATATCGGTGCCGCAACTATCCATATCGGTGCCGCAACTATCCATATCGGTGCCGCAACCATCCTTATCAGTGCCGCAACTGTCCATATCAGTACCGCAACTGTCCATAACAGTGCCGCAACTGTCCATATCGGTGCCGCAACTGTCCATATCAGTGCCGCAACTGTCCATATCGGTGCCGCAACTATCCATATCGGTGCCGCAACTATCCATCTCAGTGCCGCAACTGTCCATATCATTGCCGAAACTATCCATATCGGTGCCGCAACTGTCCATATCAGTACCGCAACTGTCCATATCAGTGCCGCAACTGTCC